>VYXH01000033.1:42583-56626 GCA_013397275.1 Burhinus bistriatus | reverse complement strand
TTTGGTACCTGAGAGACTACCTAGCAAAAGATGGTGGCTGAAGAACTTGCAATATCTAATTGGTTATTCTGTTCATATCTCATGATACTTTATCTCATGCATGTATGAGAGAACGAATGCAGGTCTGCACACTGCGCTGGATGGACAATATAGCAGGAGAAAATTCTGTTCCTCCTGTGCACTGAAATATGACAAAATTGGAGAGTTTGGTTTGGGTTGTGCTGGGGGAGTGTGCCCTAGAAAACACTTCATTATAATTCTTTAGTACTTTAAATCAACTCTCAACATAAGATTAAATTTATAGTGTAGATTATATTGGCACAGAAATTTCCCCTCTTGCCTGTGAAAAGTCAATCTAGTGCAAAGCTATGTCAGTGTATGAGCAGGCATCACTATGCAGGTATCGCTATGATATCAGCCAAGCGTAGATAAAAGTAACTTTGCATATTACACAATGCTAAGGGCTTGACTTCTTTCTTACGCCACTGTGGCTGTGCTGACATTAGAGGCATTATTCCCTGTTTACACCGGTGAGACATGATCTCAAGTAAGTCTCCATCAGGAGCTAAAGTCAAAGTGAGGAGGGGAAAGTCCTCCTTTGAAGTAAGATTCTGAGCAGTTCTACAGTAGAAAGTATTATTTAAAAAACAGTTAAGTGAGTACAGTTGAAGAGAATGTTATTGTGCTTTAAATCTCTGGAGGGAAGGTGATTAGACATTGCTATTTTTTCTGTAATATTTTCGAACAGAATATGTTACTTGCACACGCTGCAGAAGCTGAACACAAATTGCCTCACTAAGCTCTATTATTCCGGGGAACAGCGAGAATAACAAGCTGAGACACTGATGAACTCAGAGAAATATGAATAACACATTAATGCTCAGGATGTATCAATAGCATACTGCCTGACACTGGGGACAAGCATCTTGAGGATGCAAGGATTGCAAGAATGGGTCGCCAAAAGCAGGTCTGGAGATGGGAGATTTTCAAGACCACTTCTGATGGCTCTAGGGAAGACAGATTCAGCTGCAGGGGGTAAGAAATCTTGCCAATAAAAACCAAAGGGGTATTGTGTCTCAGATACTATTAGACTCAATATAAAAACTGGGGGGCGGCTAAGCAGGAGAACTGATTTTTGTTTTCACACACAGAGAACACAGTATGGGAATGTTTATGATACTCAGATGATTATATCTCAGGCTTACTGCTCTTCCAACCTAATTTCCGGCTTAAAACTCGGGAGACTGTGATGCATGAGAGTGCTTCAGGGGAGGGAAGGTGAAATGCTGTTGAAAAACATTCCCCAGTTGGCCTTATTATGAGATATCACAGCACAATATAGCCAATGCTGTTGCATAGAATTCCAGGCACAAAAAAGGAATAAATACATTCTTTATTGAGAAATGTAAGAGTGTGCAAAGAGGATTTTTTTCTTTCGAGAGATTCCTCTTTTCTACATTTGGTGCAGTCTGCTGGATTAACAGCCCTTACACCAAAAGTCCTCTTACCAGAGAGCAAGCAGCCTGGTCGTTTTCTTGAGTGATAGGCCCTTGAGCCATCAGGGTTTAGCTCTATCTGTCAAGTTACAGTCCTTTCTTCTGAAATTGCCCAGCAGGATTCAGCAGTAGCTGGGCTGAGCACACCGGCTTGAATCATGTAGCTTGCAAAATAGCTACGGTAATGCCAGTTTTGTCACTTTCAGTCCAATATCAGTATCTCACTCCAATTAAGGAGGAACTTGCAAAATTAAAGAGCTGAATATGTATGTCAGTGAGAATTTAAGATGTTGTATGCGATGATTTGCCATTGATTATAATCAAACAGAGAAAATTCAGTTTCCACGCTTGATCACTGTTGAAAGCTACACTGTACACAGCAATGTAAGGTGCTTCTGAAGGAAAACAGCCATAAATTATACTGTACTTCACTGACATAGCCAAATGATTTAGGGAATCCAGTGAATAAATTCATAGCTCTGACGTCATTATTAACCTGGATGCAGTCTGAGAATTTCTGGGGTTATACAAAGCCTATTCAACAGAATGTTAGTGCACTATAATAGTGAAAAAAAGTGCTACTATAGTATGCATCTTTATTTAGTTAGAAAATAATTGCTTCTATATCCTAAATTATTATTTATGAGGCACAAAGAGAAACAGTACTTTTGTAGCTTCAGAAACTAGAAGCACTGTATCTGTGCCAGCAGGAGTATGTGAGATGTTAGGACATCCTGTGAATAGGGTCCAGCCTTGACAAGCCAGAAGTGTGGGGTTTATTGTTTTTGCCATTGAGTTAACAGTCAGAGTGCAACACAAGTTTCAGGACCTCGTTTTAGTGTTTTGATGCTTTCAGCAAAGACTGTGCTAGCCAAAGGAGAGAGAGAGGTGTCTCAGTATTTTCACCTTTGCCAACCCAGAATTATGCTTTCCTAAGTGTGAAAGAGAGCTCTGCATTGGCTTGAGGAAATATTGGCCTGTTGGGGTGTCCATCACCTTGAAAGAAATCAAGTATCAGCTGGAAGTTCTTTATTCCTTGGCAGATGAGACAGCCACCCCTTTCCAGGCAAGCGTTAGATCACTCCTAATGCTGGTAAAGCTAGGAAAGGTTTAAAAGGGGTGTAAAATTTCAAGCCTCAATAAAAACAAAACAAACCCTCCAAAAAAGCCAAAATGAGACCCTAGTAACAGTGTTTGGAAACATGACAATGAAACAATGACTTGATTTGACTTGGTTTAGCTTAAGATTGTGGCAAGCGTTATGGAGCTTAAGTTATAAGTAAGTTAAAAAAACAAAAATCAAGTTTGTCCGTTAGTTATAACTGTGAGGTTTCAGGGTGGTGCCTGTGCACACGCGCATTGCACTAGAGTCGTTAATTCAGGGGGAACCCTGCCAGCTGTCAGCAGACATGAGACAATGGTCTGGCTGGAGACGATGGACACACTTGAAATCAGGTGACAGACCTGAACATTCACGATGAAGTATCTGACTGATTGGTACAGGGGCCCTGCAGGTGGGAACTTCAGGCAGGTCTCGAGATTTTCCCCAAAGAAGCTGCTGCTGTGTCTGCTCTTACTTGCTCTTACCTCACTTTTCCTTCATAGTGTCAACGTATCCGTATGAATTCTTTGTAACTCTCAGTAACTCGGGTGTATGCTCAGTATACTCAGATGTAAAACAGTGCTTTTAGAAGGCAACACATCTGTAGGGTGAGCAGATTTAATGTTAGCTGGACAAGAAGCAGTTAAGTAATGTGACATGGATTAATTTCTTCCCACCAGCTGGTGGTACATCTCAAGCTCTTCTGAATTGCACCAGAAGTTTAAATTCAGTACAAGAACACACTGTTGGAGAAACATGCATCACGTTGATTTGTGAATGAGGAGACCAACAACTTTTATGTCTAGCTCTTGCTGAAAGCACTCATGACTTGCCTGAGCTGTGTTATTTTGCATTTTCCAGAACTGACCTGATTTGGGAGTTTGAACAGACATGCCTCTGGTGCATCAGCTTGTACCTGTGGAAAATGGGAGTTAAAATTTGCAAACATTTGAGTAAATGTTCATATTGACATGTGAAAACAGAAAAGAGAGAATGAGAACAGAAGGCACCATTTTCGTACTCTAGTAAAAGCACCAAAACCTTCTCCAGATCTGGTTATGTGTTGTTTATGGTTGTTCCACCGCATATTCTATAGGTCTATATTCAAGCGTGCTTTCCACCCTGCCACTGAGTTAAACAGCATTAACAGAACTAGTTAGCAGTTTTTTATGTTTAAAAGTTGAGATCAGACATCTAAATATTGATATAGATTAAAAGTAGATATGCATCTATTACCAGTGCTGAATTTCCAAACAGGCATTCTTCTCTTCTTAGATACTTGCTAGTACCTAAAATTCACAGAAGTTTAACGCAATTTGCTGCCACCTAGCCTCTTCTCTTCAATGGAGTAGTTGGGTAACCTTCCCTTTAAATTTTCCTGTCACCAAAGACATGCTTTCTGCTACATTGTGTCGCTGCGAACACTTCTTTCTCTCTGATGCTATTACGTCATGTCACATGTGGTACCTTTGGGAGTGATGTAATAGCACAGCAGGTTGGCATGCCACAGGGAGAAGCATGTCTAAGAGGGTGCTACGGTGATGGAGTGGATACTTATTTTAAAATCTGCCTTTAATTACCAGCAAGGCTTGAAGCATGAGCAAAACACTATTACATACAGTGTTTCCTTATCGAGGAAATGCCTTGTTGGGGAAAAGGTAATACTTCAGTTCTCTATGGATTAATTAGAAAAGGATCCCCATCGAAGACCCACAATTGTTTACTTGAATAGTTTTCAAGCAAACTACAGTGTTTCAACTGGTCTCTAATTGTGCCTGATGGACCCATTACTTTATAATCGGAGCAGCATTGTACAATTTTCCCCAGTGATTAATTAAACTGATGAGATAGTGCCCAAATCCTGCTAGGAAGCAAGACCACTTGAATTTTTCACAGAGGTGTTCCGTGTATATTGTTCAAAGCTAGTGAGGTCTTCTACCCCTCACTAATTAGATTTACAATACCAAGACAATCCAGACTGGTGTGCATCTTCGTTCCCCATCATGACTCAGCCCTGCAGTTGCCCGCAGGAGATCTCTTAAGGCTCTGGAAACCTCAACTGCTTTTCAGTTAGTCTTATTTCATACAAAGGTATTTTTCTGAACAAGGTTAAATGTGCAGCACTTGTGAAAATGCCCATGCCTGCAGCCAAAGACACTTAAAAGACAGGAAAGCTGTCACTTAACTGCTGTCCACTTCAGAAAGCACTAAGGGCAGCAGGAAGCCAAAATGAATGGTAAGGTGATTGCATCTTTTACAATTTCTTTTCATTGCTGTTACTGCTGCTGCCCTCTCAGTGATCTGACCCTTTATTATTTGATCTCTTTTTTCCTTCTTTTAATGCTGAGTGTTTCTGCAACAAGATCACCCCAGCAAATTTGGTTGTGTAAGTGCAGCAAATGTAGGGGAAGAAGGGAGGGATGGGGAAAGAGAGCTTCTTGAAACTTTGCATGGAGGCTTACAAATAGCTTGGGAAAATAAAAAAGAAAAAAGTAATAATTTAAAGGCTGTTCTGTGGCTTTTAATAGATTTCTGAGAAGAGAGAGTGAGTATTTGCACTATGTGGGTTCTGAGTGAGAAGCTAAGGTACCTGCAGTATTTAATCAAAATTGTTGTAATATTTGAGCTGAATTGATACATTTCTATTTTCTTTCTAAGGGACCTCTGTCCATGCTTGAAGTAGACTGAGTTACAAATGTGTTTACTTTTAAGGGGTGTTGGATCTATTTTTATTGTAGATGCGTTAAGAACTTTGTGTTAGGTCCGATGTGCTTGGGCACATTATTGTTTGTAAACATGGCCACCTCTCATCAGCAAAGCACTAAATGAAGTCTTCACTCACAATGAAGTTAATGAAAACAAAAAGTCTGTTTTGACAACTGATCAATGTTAAGTGCAGCTCGATTTGCTGAGTCAACGAAGGTGGTGTTATGATCTCTGCGTTAGAAAATTCTTGTGGAACTGGTGTTCTTGCCCACACCCCATTTGTCTTTCTGTGTGATTTTTGTACCAAACTCCAAAATGTTATGCAGAATACAAGATTACACACACACTGTGTCCTGTAGTGCATTACAGGCAAACACAAAGTTACTTAGTCCATACAGAACTCTGTTTATCTGACTGCACTGCTTACAGGATTGAAATTACAGGCAGACTCATTACCCCCCAGCTTCACTCCGATATGGGATATCATGGTGTTGATCTACTCATGTTTCAGAGAGCACTTGTGAAATTAAAAAAGAGCAAAAACAACACTGTGGGAAATGTTTTCTATCTTGTTTGCACTGCACAATGGAGACATAGAAACTATAGGTGGGAAAAGCCCTATGAATGATAAGGGCTCTTGCTATCATCCAAACAATGGTGGAAGCATGGTAAATTGCTCTGAAAACTTTACCAGAAGGTTTTTTGTTTAAAAAGGTTTTCACAGACGTGGCTACCTTTTAGACAGAACTCTGATACTAGAGATAAAATTTGCAAGGAATATCAATGGTATATCTGAAGATCCTGTCTGAAAATGCTCTGTGTTATACAATACATCTAGATGAAAAACAGTTCATGGAGGAAAGTTTAAAAAAGAGGCCACAGGGGAAAGCTGCCAATAATGATACACAAAAAACTAGATTTTACAACCTCTTATTTTATTCTTCCAAAACAGTGGTTTTGTTCGGTGTTTAATTATAACACTCATACAACTAATTATTTATTTGTAACAGAACGCTTAAAAGTAATACCCATGGATGAGGTCTTCTTTACAATGTTAAATTTATGCAGTCTTCTATTCCAATCTAAATTTCCTTAGGAATCTCAAATAGTTTGCATTTCCAGTGACACTTTACCTAACAAAGCTGTAATGATCTGCAGCAAAGAGTTAGAGCAAGAAAACACAAAAGTGTAACCTGAATTCAGAATCTGAAGTTTGATTTGGTTTATTCAAGCTTTTCAACTTCTGAAATTAAAATTAGTGTAGATAGTCTTTCTTTCTGCCTAGAGAAGACTATGAAATAAGTATGAAAGCCTGGTCATTCTAGAAAACGTCAAATGCAGTAAGAAGAAGAAAGATATGGGAAACCATCTGAATAGACAAATACAAAATATTTTATAAATATTTTATAAATAGCACAATGACTTTTTGTCAGAGTGACCTTTTTAGTCATTGATTTTGTGTCTGATGAGTTGTTCTCTTTTACCTGGAAAAAAAGAATAGCAGATACAAAAAAGACCACACTTTTTGAATAGTGCCCCACAGCTGAATTATGGGAAAAAACATGCGCTTGGAAAGTGCTAATATTTGTGAAATCTCAAACAACATGAAACCTTTCCTTCTACAATAATAAGCTAATCAGTGAGAAAGACTGGATATTCCACAGTGCATTTCTCCACAAGGGATACAGTGTTAATCTGTCAATGACTGAAAATAATTTATTCATTAAGATATTATTATTTGCAATCTGTCACCAGGTATAGTTCCTAATCCAAAATTGATTTTCTCCAGTACCACACAGTGTCATACACATAACAACAGGCAACCCCTTCAAAAAAAATGTAGTGTACACATAAAGCGTTATAGGTAGAAACTGCTGGAGTGTTGAAGAATACAGATAGGACAGTGACCTCCTTCAAAGTCTAGTAGAAGTGCTGAATGAAGTGCTTTAATATCTGTTCATCTCTTGAACCTCAAGCCTATCTGACCTCGATGTTTGCAATGCCAAACACGCCATTTCTAATTATACCATTTCTGTACTGCAGAGTTATCAGATTTTGATTTGCTCAGTTGCTCACCACAAAGCTCGTCAGCTATATCAGTGGGAAAGGGAATGGGAAGTAGACACAGTCAAGTACACCAGTGATTTTGTTTGAAACTGTCCTCCTATGTGAATAGCTTGGGTGCTGCAGGTTTTTGGTGTGGGTTGTTTGTTTTTTTTAAATTTGTAAATTGACGCTACTTTCATCTGTGAGTCAAACACTGTCTAGGTAGCATTGTCAGGCTCACTAGGACAAGCCTAGACCTGCCAGTGAATGCACTTGTCTTATTTCAAGGCTAGAATAGTGCAGTTTCTTACTGTCAGCAATGCCCTATTTTGTTGGCTCAAGATGCAGATTCAACTGGGTGTAACAACTACTCAAGTTTACAGTCATCTCGATGTAGCGCTTCCATTTCATAGCCAGGTTGTACTGAATTCCTTGCAAGAGTTTCATCAGCATTGCAATGATAGTTTGCATCCTTGGAAAGCGGGAATGGGAGGAATGACAACCAAGGTCACCCTTGAAGCTTTTTATGAAAACCAAAATTTTGCACGAGGTGTACCCTCTCCCACAGCGTGATTCAAGTTGGTTCTGTTGAGGACTCTCATGAGGGAGGAGGGAAGCAGAAGTTTTGTCTTGGGTGTGCATTTGGAGAAGGTATATCCCAGGTTTGGGGAACCAAGCCTTGCAAATCATGCCAGCAAGTGAGGCTTAGCTCATGAACTGCCAACTGCCTGGTCCTACACATAGCAGGGGAGCAGCGGTTTGAGTGATCTCATACAATTGATTTGCTGCTGTTTCCTGACCAATGAGCCTGCCCTTTATTAGCCCTGCTCATAGTCTCAAAAGGCAAAGCACTGCTCATGTAATTCTTCCCCACAATTGCAAAGTGCAATTGTTGTCATTCAAAGTGCTCTGTTCTTTTGCACCTTTGAAAAATGAATGATTAAATTTGTTCTCTTCCCACACACCTTTTTTAAAAAAAAAAAAGTTTATTTACCTTTTACAATTGAAATATCCATGGACACAATTGAAATATGCATGGACCTGCAAAATGTACATGGACCTGCAAAAATTTCAGGGTGCGTCCCAGGGCCTCTCTTCATTTATTGAGGTTTTGCTGCAGTTTAGGAAATACATTCTTCATGCTATAGAAAACTGGAGGAGCAGTCCGCCAGCTGAGCTTGAGAAATCTGAAGTATGTTGGTGAGGTCCCATTCTATCCCTAGTGTCACTGTGCTCCTTGCCCACCTGCCAGGTAGATGGAGAAGCAGGCTTGGAGACAGGGCACTCTCCCATTTTCATGGCTACTTGCGTCTTTTGATCTCCTCCTCTGATTTTAGTTTAGCCTTCCTCTGGGAAGATTGTAATACTTCGAACGGACTAGACATAATCCTCCTATTTTGTACTATCATTGCTCTGTCCCCTAGGCAGGGTCTCCTGCCTCCCTACAAAATTTTCCACTATTTATTCTCTTTGGTACCTGCCTATGTCAATGAAGATGTCATCTGTGATTCTCTGAAAAGATCTGAATTTCAACTTTTGGGAAATATGCATCCCATTGGAAGCTGTGGCAGGTGTCCGTGTTTCTCAAAACACATAAATGTGAAAAGACTGTTTTTTGAGAACAGGGACGCTGGACCAAGTACTGTCTTTGGTTGTGCTAATGGAACCCCCTTTCTCCCTTGAATGATTTCCAAATTGTAAATGAAATTTTAATTCCAAACCTTTATGTTATTACTGTTACAGCAGGTTTGGACATTAAAAAACAAACAAACAAACAAACAAACACAATCCACAGTAAGACCCAGAGTCCAATAACCAAGTGTCTCTGAGAAAAGGAAGCACACACTTCCTCTTTCTTTCTGAGCTCTCTCAGAGAAGAGCTAACAGCAGGTCACTTCAAAGTAGTCATAGAAATGGTGAGAATAATTAATGGCACAGTCCTGATGTGAGAAGGTGCAGAGGCTGAACTTCTCAGAAGCTGTTTGCTGGTTTAAAAAAATTATCGTGATGAAAAGATTTGGCATCTTAAAATTCTTGGAAATGATAAATTAATCATGTTAACTGGTTGGATTTGGTAACAGTAATTCATCTTGAGAAATATGAATTAAGAAACTCAGATAAGTTTTAAGGATGTTTGAGCATTGATTTGGCATTCAGAGCTCCCAGATTCAGTCTCATACCTGGTACAGAACTGGGAAGCAGAACATCTGGTTTAAAGTCTAAAGGTGTATAAAAAATATTTTTGCATTTATTCTGGGCTGAAGCCTATCAGTTCTTCCACATCTTTTCCCTCCTCTCAGGTCTGCTAGAAATAGTCATTTGTAACAGCTGATACAGTTTTAAAACACAAATTTTTAGTTAATTCACACACCAGACAAGGGCAAGTGACTTCTGATTGTTTGTGCTTTGTCCTTCCATAACCTCTCTGTAACATAAAGCTTACAAGAGTATGCTGAAGGCAAAATAAAAATGTCTTGTGTTTTTAGATAGGTTGTGAGGCAATTGTGAAAAAAATACAAGGCAAAATTCATATCAGAATTAAGTTCCAACGTTTGTGGGGATTATAATGAAGTAATGCTTGGTTACAGGTTGAGCCAAGAACACTACATAGTTATAGGCTTGTGTGGTATACTCTGTCTATATGGTTAAATGAAATAGATGCCACCAGCAAACTGGAGCATTGGATCACCAGCACTGTTAATTATTGCTTTCTTCCTATGTCAGCTAACACTGAGAAAACACCCAGCTGTGCTTTGACATGTACGTGTGCCAGGGACCATTCTCATCAGTCAACAACTCTATGGACAAAACTTTGCCAAGTTCAGCTCCATCTGTCGTACAATGCCTCCTATCACCATCCCCGTCCTCTCCCTCCACTTCAGCAGTTACTCTCTTTCCCTGAGAAGACCCCTTTGAGACAATCGAAAGGAATGCTGAATCAAGACTTGACAAGATGATATAGACAATGTCCTGCTTTGAGGATGCACAAGCACAAGGGAAGGAGTAGAAACTGGGAACAAAAACTGATGTAGAAGTGCAGCCAAGTCCTGAATCTAATCAGGGATTTGTGATAGATGGACACAGACTGCCTGAACAGGAACAACACTTTATAAATTAAATATTGATTAAAAATGTTGGCCCTGTGTTAATGAAACCCATTAAAAAGATTCAGCAGAAAAAAAGCTTGTGCTGTGAGCAAACCTCGGGTATGTTGGTAACCAAGGTCTATAGGGATTCACATTCTCTAAGGACTTAAAGTCAAGACAAAGCATAGGCTAGATGCTCTTAAAGGAAGCATTTTCTGCTTGTTCACTGAGTGGTCAAAGTTCTTTGTGGGAAAAAGCATTACATATTTAAAAGCTGTCATAAAACATATACCTAAAAGGAGGGGGTACTCTGGCAACCGTGAATCTGTATTTCCCAACTTTTTAGTGTTTTTCTTTGCAATCTTGTATTCTTCTCTAAATGAAATGAGGGTTTTGGTGTTAAAATGAGTGTAACTATTTCTCCTTCAAAATGTTTTGTGTTGGGTTTGATTTTTATGCAAAATTGAATTTGAAGTAGACTCATATATGTCTGTATGTGTGTTGGGAGTGTGTATATATTAGTTTAGGAATCAAATGAATTTTAAAGGATTATAGAGCAAGTCACTTGCCCTACCAAAAAATGTCCCTTACATATAGTAACAGCATCTTAAAGTTTGAAGCAAATTATTTCTGAAGCAATCTGACATCACAAAGGCATGAACAAGTAAAGTATTATCAGATGAAACATGACAGCAAGCTCAGAACAGGAGTGTCTGTTTTTGTCCTGGTGTTTGTAAGGAATAATGTGTTCACTACATGGTGAATTTTTCTGTACTTTTAACATATGAAACCTAAGGGACTACATGTCAGAGAGCTTCAATTAGCCAAAACATTAGTATGCAAAGATGCTTGATTTTAATGACCTTATTCTTGAAATTTTAAAGTGCTTAAAATACATTTCACTATTTCTAGTATGTAAACCACAATGCCTTAGAGAGAAGGATGACACAAGGAATTGCAGCTTAAGAACATGGTTGATTTTTCATGAGAGACATAGAGGAGCGACAGTGAGTCTAAATTGCCTATAAATTTGAACAGCTACACAGGTTTCTCTGCATAGTTTGCTTCTTCTGCTATTCAGAAGAATACTTTCAGTATTAAGCCGGAGATGACCTCCTACCATCTCAGCTCAGTCGGGATGGTTTTGAAGAGTCTAAGTTTTGGCTCTAGTCTATTTGTGTCCAAATATAAAGAACTATTGAAAACTGTACATGGGACTTTGTTGCTGGCTGTATTCTCTGTTATCCTGAAAACGCTGTGTTATTTGAATCCAAAACCACAATTCCCTAGGTATATTGACATAAGTGGAAGACTTTCTGCTTGAGGAAAAAGGATGTCTGTGTATCCAATACTCAAGACATCCAAGCATCAGAGAATTGATAACATTGCTATTGCTTCCATCTTACGAAAGATACCAGGCTGCCCAGTACAAACATTCAAAAATTGAATTGGGACTGCAGCTGAGATGTTTTGAGCTTCTGCCCACTTTCAAAAACTTAAAAATTTTGAACCTGTTAAAGCAAAACTGCAGTACCCACCTGATCCTATGACTCAGGAGGGGCCTATATGAAAATACATGAATATAGACTTCCATGGCATCAGTGATAAAGTCTCCCCTGGAGGAGCCTTACGGAGTACCTATGTAAGGACTTAAAAAGAAGGAAAACAGTGAAGGAGAGAGACAGATACAGGCATGAAGCAGGAAAGAAGTTTTGGCTGTCTGCTAACCATCTGCATCTGTAAGTAGAGCTGCAGCTTTGGTCTGATTATGGGATATGCAGTGCCTTCCCCAGGGCTCTTCTCCAAGTGTAACTCTTAGTGGCCTCTGCTCCTTCAACCATATTCAGTTCAATCATGCAGAATTTAGTCCTGACATGATAAGGAACTGAAATTGAAAGCATGGCTGAGAAGAGGTGCATATAATCTGAATTATCCTCAGGTTACTATATAACCAGTAGCATCTGTTAACATCGCTAGGTTTTGCACTACCCACCCTCATCAGTGGGGATATTTCTTCACATTTCACTTAATTCTAGAGTTGCATTAACCAAAACTGAGTCCTGCTTGTAGTCATTCCGGACCTATCTGGCCACAGCTTTCCATCATACTTGATTCATACTGAATTTCACTCAGTTGTAGCAGTAATCTTGTCTCGGCATTGATTCCCAGAAAAAGAAAATATTGATGGTGAATAACAAAGGAAGTAGCCTAATAGGTTCAATAAGTATATAGTAAGAATAATAATAGAAATCCTGATTGGCATGCAATTTTGCATTTAATAGCGAGTTGAATAATAGTTACCTATTCAGAAAGGGAGGCCAGGTTATCAACTCCATTCTGTAGCAGGAACAGTTATGTGAATGCAGTCTGGTACACAGAGGTTAAGCCTGTGACCCAGAGCTGCTTTCAGCCGCTGGAAATAACCTTTTGTAAGAGCAGCAGCAGCATATGGCTCCTCAAAGGGATTTTGCAGACTGCGAGTGGGAGGGTGGATTGTTTTTGATGAGATTAGATCCCATCTGCTGGACCTATGCTAGTTCTGTAAAACTGACTCTTTAGCTCAAAGTTCAACACTGATATACCATGCTGCCCTTTGGATTTCCAGTGTTATTATTTGATCTTTGTGGAGATCTTTCCCAATAAGCAGCAAATTGCTCCTGGACTCCTCTAGCATAATTTCAACTAGGTTTATCGCTTTGATCTGTTTTTTTTCTTTCCACATTTTATAGGTAAATTAAAAATGATCAAGAGGAGGAAAAGCATGGAAACAAACAAAAACGTTGCTCCCTCATTCTTAGTAGAGAGGTCCATGAAAACTATGTTCTAAAAACTGCAACCCCCAAAGTTGTGTGTCATTAGAAATTAAAACTTGTCTATATTCTTATATAAAAATGAGATTTTTGAAGGCAGTTTTTACCGGTCATGCAAGTCTCTGAAGCTCAGCAGAATAAGATGACTTCAAAAGGAAAAAAAATAATAACCAGCACTGATTCCCCAGTGCATTTTTTCTAGCACATCTTTTTTTTTCCAGCCGACACTATTGAGTAAAAAGCTAAGCCTATATGCCCCTTGCTTTTATGTTCTCTGGTACATTTCACAAGCTCCCCTTAGATTATACTTTTAATACTGTGATTCTTGCCGGAGATTGGGAAGCCATGACTTTTCCTATCATGTTATTCTGTTGAGTTCAGTATATGTTTCTATTAAACATAAAAGTCTCTATGTATGTGCATACCACTGCAGTGAATATCTTTACCAGTCTGTACCTGATTTCACTCATGGGCATTACTAGATGTGGCTGGAAGTCACCAATTCATTCTCCATATGCCAAAACCCAAATCCCAAAAGTTTTCTGTACCCTGCATATGTGCTACATAGCAAATATTTGTTCAGCGGAGAAGACAGAACAACATGACACAACCTGCTCACTCTATAAATGGCGTGGGAGTCTGTGAATAAGCAGCTTGCATGGTGGTGTGGTAGTCTCAGAGCTACCCATGCGAGGTCTGAAATCTCATCAGGGAAAGACAAAAAGCACATGTTCTTGTAGCATTTTCCTGGCCAAAAGCACACATGCCCCTGAAGACACACAAAAACGCACTTTTTT
>VYXH01000033.1:31503-42545 GCA_013397275.1 Burhinus bistriatus | reverse complement strand
TTTTTTTTTTTTAACTCTGTGCTGCTGGGCCATGCTAAACCATACTTACTGGAATGATGGGCAATGATATTTCTTTAACTACAGCCATCTTCACAATTTTATTCAAAGTAGCTCACCATGTAATTACTGATACTTATTAGGAGAAAGAGAGAGGGAAAGGATGAGAGATGTTCTTTCCTGCAGATGTGGTAAATGCAGAGAGCGTGTTGTGGTGTCACAGGACACTGTCACTGTGACAGTGGAGACTGTGAGAGGAATTGTAGGTAGAGCACAGAAGGAGAATAGTAAAAATATAATAATAGTTCCTGGGGAATACATGCATTCTAGTAAAAGCAATAGTAGAAGCAGAAGCAAGACGGCAGAAAGCAGCAAAACATGCATTTCTTCTCCAGCCTCAACTTTCATATATGCCTTTCTTAGCACCGAGGCAGGTCAATGGACAGAGTCATCCATTCATTCACGAGCAACTGTATTTGTGTATGTCTCAGAGTGAACCTTTCTATATGTATAACTAGCTCATCTTTTTGGCTTACCAATCACTGTGGGCATAACTCACTTGTTTTTCCTGGAGATGAAAATGTGGAGTGTGCATGTCACATGAGAGAAGAAGGCACAGTAAGAGAACATAAAGCGTAGCTTTATGGTAAATCTTATTTAACTATCTGCAAGTAAATGCTGATATTTTGTTCAATCTGGTACCTTCTGACCGTATACATGTAAACCAGTATTCTTATGGCAATGTCAAACACTCATACCAGATATTATCTGAATTTTGATGCATTTCACAGCAATAAGAAGTCATAGCTCTGCTTGGTCAGAGAAGACATATCTATAGTCTTAGTCTTCTGTCTTTCCATGATACTTTCTAATAAGCTACTCTTTTCATTACGAAGTTCAGTGAAGTCTGTAAAATGGCCAGTGAAAATGAGAAATTAAGGAAAAAGTACAAAAATCAGTAATAATCTATGATTCACAGAAAATGGAAAACCCAGCACCTTTTCCACGTCTAATTTGTCATTGTGCATCTTATCCATTATCCATTCATTTTTAATGTGAAATGTATCCTCACACCCTCTCAATAACTTTTTTCTTCTTGGTTCCACCGTGATCAGGTAGAAATATTTTTGTTATATATGAAATTTAAGGTTGAATTTTAAAACATACCACTGCAAAAAATAAAGAATATAAAGGTGACAATTTTAACATATCAAGTATGACACTTGCAGATTTTAAGGAAATGCTGATCCTTCCCCTCATAGCAAGCCATCACATACACCATGCTTTTCTGTTAGGGCGAGAGTGAATAAGAAACAGCTAACTACACATGCAAGTTCAACATGTATACAAACCCTATAAAACTAACGTTTGTTAAAGCAGGAGGTTAGTTGTAACACATTGCAATAGAAAGGTAAAGAAGTGCCTTGTACTGTACTGAAAGATACTTTAAAAAACTTTATATGATTAAAAAATTACAACCAGTTATTATCCCCTATGACATCATAAAATCTTGCCTATGCTCTTTTATAAAAGCACACACAGATCTTCCCTGGATGTGTCCTTTGCCTTTTGTAGCTGCTCGGCAGTTTCCAGATAACCACTTCAATCTTTCAGATACTATCAAAAAGCAAAAAATTGGGCAATTACTTAAGAAATACCTTGAGAAATGTCTTGAGAATTTTTTTTATAACTATCAGTTGTCTGCTAGCTTTTTCTACCTTCTGCCTTTTTGAGCACTTTAGCAGCTTGCTTGTGGGACATCCAGCTCCAACCCAAAACCTGGAAGCAGCTAGCTTTTATCAAAGAGATGCCTGGAATGGCAGTGGCATGCTTGGGTCGCTGTAGGCCAATGATTCTCCTTATGTTCTGCAGGTAGTGTATACATGTATATGTATATTGGATGTAACCTTGCTTTCAAACTTCAGAAGGAAAGTGGTTTTTCCAAATATCTAATCAGGCCAGATGTCAGAGTTCATTTAAAGTTTTCCTGTACTTTTCAAACTAAGACAAAAAGAAGGAATTTGTGAAACTGCAGAAATAACCACTAAATGGGTTAGGGCTTTGTTTGGTATTGGCTTCTGTGAAAATGAAGCTGCACAACCTAATGAAGCACTATCCTCTGAAAATAAGCATAATTTGGATATATATGTAGATGCTTATTTGGTTATAAGACTGTTGGGCTTTATTTTTCCCAGGAATTGATGGGAAAAGGAGAACATAAGGAAGCATGTTTTCACAGGACTGTAAGACCCTCATTTTTCTCAAATAATTTTGCTCTGAGTAGGATGTGAATCTGACTGAAGCAGTTGCCTAAAACCTTGCTATAAAAATTTAAAAAGTCCATCACATGATAATGTGGTTGGTTTTTTTTCAAGGGAGAACTATTAGATTGTTTTATTTAACATATCGAGTACTGCCTAAAAAAATGATAAATCCTTGCTGTTAATGACTGCATTATAAATCTTGTCAGACAACTAGATTAATAAAAATGCTTTAAGCAATAAGAAGAATGTAATTTTTCTCTAGGAAGGCTTTTCTATCTCTACTATTTCTGGTTTACAGCTACAGGGCACTACCTCCCATTTTCTATACAAAATAATTAAATGTAGTTGTTGGAGGTATAAACTAGCCAGCTAGAAATTTAGAGAAATTCAGCTAACTTTTAAAGAATCAATCTGCCTTGATAATAAAAAAAACATAATTGAGGAATCAGTATAGTGAAGTTTCAAGGAGGTAGCAGCTTAGAATACTTGAGAAGGGCTACAATTGAAGGGAAAAAATGAATCTTAAAAATTTCTCATGATACCTAGTACACACCATTTTGTGCTTGTTAACACATACACATACACCGCCCTCCAAAAAAAAGCCTTGAGGCTTTTTAAAGCAAACTCTGATCTTAGAAGTAATAATTTATTACTAAGAAAAGGAAAATTTTTCCCTTTGTCTTTTTATAAATAGCAGCTGAGTAAAAGCCTAGAGGTTTCAGTGGGAAAAGCAGCAGGTTCAGGAGGTATTTAAAGTATCAGTACAGTACTAGAATTAATGGTTTGTTTCTGACATTTGACAGGAGGTAGCTGATGAAGCCCCATGAAACCTTGACCTGATAAACAGTAGCAGAGCAGCAGATGTCAGACTAGTTCCCAGTTCCTCTGTGGGTAGTTTGTCCTTGTTTACTGATAGGTGCTTTTTTGGGTGCTCTGTCACGCTTCGAAAAGAGTGAGTGAATTGTTTTAATCAGCCAAATATAGCTCAAAATCTGATCAAATCTGAATCCACTCTGTCCACAGTCCTGCTGCACTGTTTGATGGAAACAAAGTGTATATTCCCTTGCTCTGCCTAAGATACGTATTTGGTGCTGCTTGCTTGTCTGGTGAGGGACTGAGGAGAATTTGCAGGAAATATCACAAACAGCAAATATTATGGCATGTTTAAAATAACCATGTTTTTTGCAATTGCAGTTCACAAATATATAATTCTAAGGTGTTTGAACCAAGTCCTAGTTCTAAAGTTCAGAACATACAAAGGTCTGTTAAAGTAGAAATATGAATATGTTTTCACCACGTTGACAAACAATGTGAAAAATTCTCCATAATTACAAAAAGTATTGGTGAATAGACGTAACCAACAGTTAGTAAAAAGCGTTGAGATTTTTTTAGCTATATTCTATTGTAATGCATAAGCACACTACTGTGTATGCGTTGAACAACAGACTATAAAACATTGCTATAGTCTACATCGACTAATAGGAAACAACTATACAATCAATGAAAAAACTACACCGAGTCTCTGTCAGACAGTGGTCAGAAGTCCCATTTCCTTCTGCATTGCAGTCTTTTTCTGAATTAACATTGTATGTCTCTGAACTGAGTCCAAAGGGGCTTAAAAGCTTTGTACAGACCAGGTAAACAAATAGATAAATAAATAAATGGAAAAGCACTTTGTATTTTCCCAGTTGGCTCACTTAGAACTTAAGAAAACACGTCTTACAACTAATTGGGTTTATATCCTTTCAGAGTATTTCTTGGATCAAATTTTAAGAAGCACTTTGATTTTTTTCAGTAAAACTTACCAGTTCAAAGCCCATGTCATAAAGAAGTCCTGCCAGCTCACGTAAAGCTCCTTCAGTCCAGCTACATGAATCTCTCTAAAGAACGCATCAAAAGAGAAATACAAAGTCACTCAGGACAAATTCACTGATCACAGTTCACTGAACATGTGCTTTTGTTTTTTCTTTAATTGGGGCAAAGCAAAAGAAGAGTTCCAAGCTTACACATGCCAGCATTTTTTAAAGACTTGGGTTGTGTCACCTGCATTTTCTCTAGGAAGCCAAACAAGTAATAACTGTAAGAGCAGAACTGCACTTGACTAATGATAAAAGAGAGTTCTTGGTGATTAGCACAGTGTGCTGAAAATTCAAAAATACAGATTTCTTGTCTCGAAGGCAGGTTTCCTTCAGGACCTTGAAAAAAACCTTTATCTTACCTTCATGTCTGTGCTAACACATGTAAAGTGAAGATAAAAGAAATAAACTTTGCCCACGATTTGTTTTAGTTTTTGGAAAGGAGAGTGTGTTGGCCAAGGAATATAAAACATAAATAATGATAGAGCAGCAAGAATTTTAATGGAAGGGTCCATGCTCCAAACACTGCGCACAATCTCCCAATATCTATGCGTTACCTGCTCATTATCAAACTGCAAGTAAAACTACTTAATTACTGGAACAGGTAATGAAACTAAAACTTAACAGGATTTTAAAATTACCTGTATTAAATTTTGAGGATGACCTGGATTTGACAGTTGTCTGAGAGAAACTGAACCTGAAAAGAGGTTCAGCTAATTTATTAAATGCCCTGCTGCTAATTCCCTGCCCAGCTCCAATGGTAATTGTACTCTTCAGCTATATCACAGAATCACAGAACGGTGGGGGTTGGAAGGGACCTTCGGAGATCATTTAGTCCAACCCCACTGCCAAAGCAGGTTCACCTAGAGCAGGTTGCACAGGATGGCGTCCAGGCGGATTTTGAATAGCTCCAAAGAGACCCCACAACCTCTCTGGGCAGCCTGTTCCAGTGTCTCCCTCAAAGTAAAGTTTTTCCTCATGTTGAGACAGAATTTCCTGTGTTCCAGTTTGTGCCCATTGCCCCTTGTCCTATCACTGGGCACCACTGAAAAGACTCTGACCCCACCGTCTTGACACCTGCCTTTTAGATATTTATAAACTATATATAGGTATATCACCTAAGAGTGCAGGATAGGTACAGGCAAAGCCTCATTCCACTCTTGGGGTATGAAATCTGTTAGGAAATTTGTTTTGCTGGAATTTGGAGGATAGACAGAAGTCCGATTAAAAATGGCATATTGGTCCCTACCTTCTTTAAAACTTAAACTTCACTTGCTACATTAAAAAGAAGTTAACATGCAGTTAAGTTAACTTTGCAGCCAAGTAATTAGCTAAAAAAGATCCACATACAAGTTCAAAAGCTACAAATAAGAAAGGATTTCCTGTACACTGATTAATGAAGGTAGAGGTTGATCCTCACTGTTATTCTAATGTATGGCTTAGTATCGTAACATTAAACTTGCTATTTCAAGGCTTGATGGTTTTTTAACAAGTTATCTGCATCATAATACATAAGTCATCACAAATTTACACTGACATATTTTGAAAATTTCAGAGATGAATGGTATCAATTGCCTGTTTTCAGAGGTGCTCTCAGTTTGGGTTTTGGGTTTTTCTGTTAGTCATCAAAAGACACCAATTCCTTATAATATCATTTCAAGTCCCACTATTAGAAGAACTAAAGGCTTTTCTTTTGCGGGCTTATTTTTTTTGTTTTCAATGAAAATGTTGAACACTGACATATGAGTACATGTCATTTGTGTAAAAAAGAAATCCTTGCTGTCATTTCCATGATGGACTTCCTACATACTACATATCACTTTCCATTATTGCTAATTAAATTGCGAATATAGTGTTGTTAGAGTATTTCATTACTTCTCAGCATTACTTCAGTGCAGGCACTTGAGTTTTCACTATCTTTGGCTGAGGAGCTGTAGAGAAGCGGGAGAAACCACTGTGCCTCATTTAATGGATCACAGGCTGGGATCACTGTACTTGTCAAAGAAGCCTTCGGCCAGAATCACCCTACAGTGTAGTGTTTTCAGAAGGGTTTGCTTTAGGGGTTTTTTGCCATATCTGAGTAAGGTGTTGAGTAACTGGACATTTATGCCACTTACGTGTTTTAGTGAAAGCCCAGTTTAAATATTCTTCTATCTTTGTAGCACCTCTGTGCTTTCTTCTTTCTAAAGTCACCTGCTAGGTTCAGCATTTGCTCTCCACAGAAGCAGTACTCTGCTGCTCTCTGGCCCTTGGTCACCAACAGAGCTTTAGTAGTTTCTCTCTTCCCTTTATGTTATTGACTGCCTTTGTAGGAACAGGAGGCTGCTGGAGGCAGATGGATTACAATAAGATGTGGCTTTACCAAATGCTTTAAGAATAGAACCCCTAATATCATCTTTTTATGGATTTTTTGTGATGGATGATTATCTTTTCTATGCAAGAGTAATAGCCTAGCATTGCAGAAGACTGGATTTATTTCTCTCACTCAACAAGTCTAATCAAATGTGGCAGAAAAGGGGATAAAAAAACCTGACTGGCTCTACAGAATGACTGAGCTACCTGAAATATGAATAAATACGACGTCATCAGTCAACAGGTGCCATTAATGCAGTCAATGTTAGGGTCAGACTCACTGAGACAAATATAATTTCATGCTTATGTAGATCATAAGTCCACTGCTTTTCACTCCAAATAGGATTGCTGGATTTCCTCTTTTTACTTCCCCCATGCTTACAGATTTCTCTCCCTTTCTCTCAATCACGCCTTGCCCCTAACAAATACTGTCTACTCAGCACACTGTTTGAAGTTCAAAATGTTGTTCTCTGAGCAGTACAGCATTTGTCCTCTCTGAACAGGTAACAAAACTGGAAAGATTTGACTTGACCTATTCATCTTTGAGACTTTGAAAAAAGTGGACACAGATATGAATCAGGAGTTGCAAAAAACAGGTTTTCAGCCTTTCATAGTATCTTTCATTTATAATTAGCTGGCACAGGAACTCATACAGGCCCTAGCCATGATAGCTGTGGCAGCAGAAAGCCAGGAAGTATCAGAATTAGAGATCAGCCTGAGCAGCAATGGGCTAGTGGGTAACTATCTGAGTGCATGCAAAAGGATTTTATATACAAAATACTCATTTGTTCACAGTTGCACAAAGAGATTGATCATATATCCAGCCCTACAACAACAAGGTTTTAATACACCAGTGCCTTGCCACAGTTTAAGCAAATAATTTACATTGCACTGTTGCCACTTCATTGTAATTTCCTGTCGCTGTGTATTCCTTTGTGATAAGCAGGTTGTCTTGGTCATCAATGTCTTAATAACATCACTACAGAAAAGACCTGATTTGATACCTGTCTCTTTGTCATTTCTGTCCTCAGCTGTTCCTACACATTCAAGCCAGACTGGTCCTTGTTTCCTTTTGTCCCCTTAAATACCATCATTTCCGTATTCTTCTCCCCTCTCTAAAGGGCTTTTTTCTTACCACAAAGTGACTAGAACACCATTCTTCTGCTGAGTTTCTCAGGTGTTATTCTCCAGCATGTTCAAAATATTGTTACGCTTTTTCATTTTGCAAAGCTCTTGATCATACTTTCAAGTCCATATATTGCCTAATTTACACCTATACTTACAGCTTAATTTCACATTCTTTCATCTGCTCCTGCTTAACATCAGTTTTAACTTCACGATTTTTTAATGTCATCTCTGTATCTCCTTCCATGATGTCCATTATCTAGAAATCTTGATTCCTGAATCTCTTTGCCTTGCAATCATATGTGCACTGCCAAAATTTCTACAGATGATAACATCTCTTCTTTCTTTGCAGTAGGAAAAAGAGCAAAACCAACAAAATATATACTTAAAACTATTAATTTTTTCTTCAGTACTGTGTGAAATCCTTTGCTGTCTTCTCCCAGACATGTACCTTCATGATTCTCACCTGCCTTATAATTTTGAATTCTTAGAGTGAATTAACTCAATGGATTTGTGCAGAGAAATCAGCCCAAAATTCTTTTCTCCAGGACAGAAGTTTTTCTGTGTAAAATTGCCTCTTTATGAAGATAATTTATGCTGAAGTCCTGCATTTGACCATCTTGCTCCCAAATCATCATTGTTTTAGTTAAATACTTTTCAAACTTATGCACGCACGCCTCCTTTGGTTGAGCAAAAAATTGCTCACAGTATCAATTACAAGCTCATCCTTATTTTTAATGCTGAATTGGATATCAGGTGCAAATCTTTTGAGACAAGATCTGTATTTATGGTCAGCTACTACAAGTAAATCAAAAGGTGAATGCTTTTAAGAATATAGTGTTTATTATACCTATTTGCTGAAAAGATTGCTGGAGTATTTTTAGCTGCCAATAGTTAAAATGTGTACAGTTTGAATTATTCATTAGTAAATCCTCAAACCAAATCAGTGCACTGTGGATTTAGCTATTTTGTGTCCATGTTGGTAGGTCACAGTTCATAGAATCCTAGAATCTTAGAATAATTTCGGTTGGAAGTGACCTCTAAAGGTCATGTATTCCAATCCCCCTGCAATGAGCAGGGACACCTTCAACTAGATCAGGTTGCTCAGAGACCCATCCAACCTGACCTTGAATGTTTCCAGGGATGGGGCATCTACCACCTCTCTGCACAACCTGTTCCAGTGCCTCACCACCCTCATCATAAAAAATTTCTTCCTTATATCTAGTCTGAATCTACCCTCTTTCAGTTTAAAACCATTACTCCTCATCCTGTCACTACACTCCCTGATAAAGAGTCCCTTCCCATCTTTCCTGTAGGACCTCTTTAAGTACTGGAAGGCTGCCATGAGATCTCCCTGGAGCCTTCTCTTTTCCAGGCTGAACAACCCCAACTATCTCAGCATGTCTTCATAGCAGAGGTGCTCCAGTCCTCTGATATTTTTTTTTATTTTTGAGTTGTTTACCTAACCCTTCATCTACATCTTTAGCTTCTGAATTCTTTCAGATGATGACTGAAAAGTGTCCTGCTACTGGACACTGTTAGTCTTTTTATTTCAATATGGGTTCTCAGCACAGAGGAGAAGAAGGCAATGATGCAGATTTTCGTTCTTAGCCTTTAAAATGTGCAAAAGGAAAATATGTACCCCCACAAAAATGTATATACAGTATATTCAGTGACCTGAATTGTTGAGCATCATCTGCAGAGGTGCAAGTAATTCTTGCATGATGATTATTCTCATCAGCCTAAAGCATGAAAGCAATTGAGTGAAAAAAATCCTCGTGTTATGTAAAATGATTACTGCCTGTGAGCCATAATAAACAATGATGTTCTCACAGTGGTGATGTTAAGCAGCAGAACAAATGAGTGCAGCCTGCTGATTGTGTAGTATCTTGATCATTACCAATTGCTGTAACCCCCACTAAGTAAACAATTTAATTATTGGGGTGTCTGCATGACCCATTTTAAAAAGGAACAAAGAAGAATGCTAAGAATGCATCACAGTCTCCTTTGACATCAAGTGACTCAGACATCTACAGCTTTAGTTGTTTCTCCTTGTTGTGTCTTGCAAGATGTCCAGGAGGTGTGTTAAAATGCAACCACAAAGGAATGCAATACCAATTTATATTCATGATCCAAAGTTTAACTGATTAAAAAAACTTTCAGGAGAGCAAGAAGGAGGAGATAGGAGGAAAGGCTAGGTTTTATGCATACAATGACTTCACAAGGTTTATTTCTTTACCATTCCTACAGACTGGGCTTCATCCAGAAATTCATAGGTTTAGTGGTGTGATTACTATATTTAGAAATTCAACTAAATTCTAATCAGAGAGCAAAACTGTTGTAAAATATCGAGTCCCTGCAGAAATGAGATTTCCTATATATTCCATGAGAATTTTCCTTTATGCAAAATGAGTGGGCAATCATGATTTGCAAGTTGAATAACAAGATATCAGTTTGCATCTATGATGATGCAGATCATCAGCTTCATTGAAATATGAGTGTTAAAAATCAACAAAAATCAGTATCTGACTAAGGTAAATTTGCACTAGGAGCGGCAACATAGAGTTAAGAAGTCTGCCCTTAGTTTTAAGTCTACCCATACTAGAGTCAGATCAAGTATCTCAGTACTGCATTGCAGCTGGCACTGTGCACATGTACCAAATAGCTTATGAACTATAATCCTGTTTTCAAAAGGACATTCAACATTTTGGGACTGAAGACTTCCTGAAAGTCAGACAACCCTCCTTGTTTCACTTTTTCCTTTCTGGTTATTGTGACATTACCTCCTAAGTGCTGAACCCATCCTCGTAAATATAAGTCCTGAAATCACAAGGTTTTTTAAATATCTTTGAAAATCTTATTACTCTGCCTACTCTGTGGATTTAAATTGTATAAAATGGGAAGACGGACAAGAAAATTACATTTCTTAGTGGTATCACAGATTCTCTGCACCAGCCTTTCAGCTTTTAAGGACAGACTTTTGAGGCAGGAACTCTCTGTTTCCCTGTCTGTGGAAAATGTCTAGTGCTGGCCAGTGCTTTTAGCTGCCAAACATATTAGATTTCTTGTTCACTTTGTAGGATGGTAACATGCATATAAGGTGGCTTTATCAGTCCCAAGGAATACTACTTTCTCTCTTTTACTCGTTTTGAGTAGATCACACCATTCTTCCTCATTAAACTGTAATTGCTCTGTAATTATTTTAACTACAGCTGGGACAATAAGTCTTGATGGAACCGTAAAAGGAGCACTGAGGATTCAAAAAATCATCTCCTCACTTGATTTTTATTACTTCTCATCTCCTTCTGCAGCAAGTATCACAAAAGTTCACAATAGGAGATAGGAAAAGGAAAGATTAAAGAACTTGAGTCAAGATGATCACCCACATACCCCTCTAACAACATATTATTTCCAGAAAAACTATATGAAAAACCACATTTTGCTGGAT
>VYXH01000033.1:7964-31449 GCA_013397275.1 Burhinus bistriatus | reverse complement strand
GGGGGGGGGGGGGGGGGGGGGAGCATAGATTTTGTTCTTTATATTCTTCATAATTAAGTTCTTCCTCCAAATGCAAATGCATGCACTGGCACCTCACCAAAGCAGTTATCCAAAGACCTAGAATAGAAAAAGGGAAAAAAAAAAAAATATTACAAGGCCTTTACAAGGGTAGTTCCAGCTTTACCTCCTAGTATTTTCTGCTTTCTTCTGTAAGCTGTCACAAGTGTTTCCTGACTGAGTGTCAAGATCTACTTGTTAGAAGCGAAGAAGTCCCTTTTAGCCTTACTCCATTTTACACATATTGTGTATGGTGTTTCAGGACCTGGCACGACTTGTGACCCGGTGAGGTACCCATGCTGGAGCAGTTCATGAAGAACTGCAACCCGTGGGAAGGAGCCACATTGAAGAAGTTCGTGGAGGACTGTCTCCCATGGGAGGGACCCCACACCGGAGCAGGCGAAGACTGTGAGAAGTCCTCCCCCTGAGGAGGAAGGAGCAGCAGAGACAACGTGTGATGAACTGACCTCAACCCCCATTCCTCGACTCCCTGAGCCACTCAGGACTAGGTGGTAAAGAAATTGGCAATGAAATTGAGCTTGGGAAGAAGGGAAGGGTTGGGGGAAGGTGTTTTAAGATTTCATTTTATTTCTTATTATCCTATTCTGATTTGATTGGAAGTCAAGTCTGTTTTGCCCGTGAAGGTAATTGCTGAATGTCCTTATCTCAGCCCACAAGACTTTTGTCGTATTTTTCTCCCCTGTCCAGTTGAGGAGAGGCAGTGTTAAAGTAGATTGGTGGGCATCTGGCATCCAGCCAGGGTCAACCCACCACAATGGTCTTCCAGGCACTGGGGCCAGACACTCATAAGCTCTTTAGCTGTGTATAGCAGTTAACAGAAGTTCATATTTGTGTTTCTTTTTTATTGCCATAGAATAATAATTTGCATTCCTGTAATGTAGATTTATTTTCTTTATAACAAGGACAAACAAGTCCTTTAACATGAATTGCACGGTGTGTCCTGTCTCCTCCTGCTCATGTTTAAAAATTCTGTTTGTGCAGAATTGCTGCCTTATGGGTGCCCCAATTTCTCCTCTTTTATTCCCATCTCATTCATCAAATGCAGTCTGATACCTGTGCTTGAACTGAATTTCTAATTTAATGAGTCTTCTTTAAAATAGCAGCAAATCAGGAACACATATTTGTATGAAGTTGTCAGGTAACCTTGCAATCTGAATCTCTTAGTAGCAGATTTCTTGTAAGTGATTTGCTTTTGAAAGTTGTGTGTTTACAATATATTCTTTAATAACTTGAATAAATCTTTCATTTATGACTAAATTCAGGCACTAGATTCATTGTTGGCATAACTCCTCAGGTTTCAGTGGTCGATTGTCCTAGAGAGCTTGTAAGAATCCTGTTCAAATTTTTTGCTTTAGTACGTCTTAGAGAATGGAAGATCATGTTCAGAAAGCTGTGGAGAAATATCTTTATCAGTGATCCGGATGAGCAGATCAAGTGCACCCTCAGTAAGTTTGCAGATGACACCAAGTTGGGCAGGAGTGTGAACCTGCTTGAGGGTAGGAAGGTTCTACAGAGGGATCTGGACAGGCTGGATCGATGGACCAAGGTCAGTGGTATGACATTCAACGAGGACAAGTACGAGGTCCTGCACTTGGGTCACAACAACCCCATGCAGGGCTACAGGCTTAGGGAAGAGTGGCTGGAAAGCTGCCTGGGATAAAAGGACTTGGGGATGTCAGTTAACAGCTGGCTGAATATGAGCCAGCAGTGTGCCCAGATGGCCAAGAGGGCCAGCAGCATCCTGGCTTGTATCAGGAATAGTGTGGCCAGCAGGGCTAGAGAGGGGATTGTCCCCCTGTACTGGGAACCAGTGAGGCCCCACCTTAAATGNAGTGCTAGGTTAATGGTTGGATTTGATGATCTTAAAGGTCTTTTCCAACCTAAATAATTCTATGATTCTGTGAAATGAGCTTTAACATGATAGTGCAATTGCAATTACTTCAGACATATAGTCCTTCTATGCTGCTGTCACAAAAGAACAACTATGCAAGAGTAAGAGCGATATCAGTGGAAAAGGTCCTTCTGATCACTGTTGCTTTGCTGCAATGCAGACATACCTGTAAATGGCTACTGAGTTGAGCCTGCTGTGGAATTCCACCTGCTAATTCATCTGATCTTCTGCCGTGTAAATCAATTACAGGATACACCAGCTTTCTGCTTACATGGCACAGCTGCCTGAGATACCACAACCAGCATGCTTCATGTTGGCCTTATTCGAAGTGCAATACCTATGTCTGAGAAGGTTATGATGTAATTTGAAGTATATATATTGGTGGCAAAGGGCTTCTTTCATTTCCAATAACATGTGAGGGTCATTCTGAGCACTTATTTTACCAGTGCTGAGTACTCATTTTTTTAAATAAATCAATTCCCTCAACTAATCCCGTTTTTCAGCTTCTCCTTTCCTTCAGTTGAACCCTGTTGATTCTTTGTGCGGGCTGTGCAGTCAGTGAATGCTCACCAGTCTATGCCATGTTAAGTTTCATATAGGTAGTGTCTTTTCTTTCCTATTGCACCAAAAGACCATATCAAATTTGCCTTACCTACTGCGCTATAAAGAAAATGCCTGTGGTTCACTGGCACTTGGTATTCTCAGGCAAACAGAGTGGACAGGGTCCCAGAAGCTGTTTTTAACCTACTTACTTAGCTGAAAAATAATAACTACTACCTCACTGCTGCACTCAAAAGGGAGTAAAATTGAAAAGTATTTTGACTAACAACTGCATGCTTAGCAAAAGGAAACTCAAAATGAAAGGAATGACTGTTGCAAAGAGCGTGTATGTGTCCCAGCTGGCATGTGAGCCTAGTCATTGTGCCAAGCACCAGGGAAGGAAAGCCAACCATTACCTGTGCCGTAGTAGAGACAGACATCATGTGGGGCATTTTGTAGTGTGGCAAGAAAGACGCCTCAAAACAACATACAAAGCTTGAGTCAATACTATGGGAAAAACACTTTATTGCTGGCTTCACATATTTTTTTCTTGAAATTGCTGGAAAATGTACAGTCTGAGAAAACAGCATTGAGATTCTCTTGCGAGCCAACTTTAGGCCAGACACTTGCTGGATATAAGCCAGGAAGATATAGCCACAGCTGACATGAAAGCTATTTGTGTTGGATGTGCTGATCCACTATAGGCACCACATTGCAGCTGGTCAGTGAATTTGTTGTGTTGCCCTTTTAATAAGAATGATAATGATAAAACCTTGTATATTTCTGTGTGTGCCAAGCATCACAGGGAACTCCTACAGACTAATAAATGTCCTGCCCATAACAGAGGTGCTGCCAGCCAGGAAAAATAAGTATCCATAGAGACTATTCTTCGTTAAACGGCCTGATGAAGATTTGCAAATAACATACATAGCAGTTCTTTGGAAGTGCCAGATACCAAGGGAGAGTTTTTATGGGTGACAGGAAACAGAATAAAAATGCATGGATAATTAAAGCCAAGAGTTTACTGCTGGTTCTTCCCTTGTGAGTATTAGGGGAAGAGAAAAGCTTGCCCATTACCTGCATGTATCACCAGGTCTGTGATCCAAAGCCAAAGTCCATGTGGATCTTCAGTAAAATCAAAGTACTGAATCTTGCTTACAGTTTATGACTGAATCGAAGCTCTCCAATGACTGAATTATTCCTACCTCTTTCTCTTTGTGATGAAGTACTGGTACTCTCTGAGAGCATTAATGAATGAGTTTTGTTTCAAATTATTCAATCCTCTAAAGCCAATGTAAGACCTGAGCATTTTCACCCAATCACCTTGCATCAAATTGGGAAAAACGGCTGCATTAGCCAAACTGCTTCATATTTCTCAGGCTAAGAAACAGCTTTATTTCCAGACATCTAGGTTTCAGCTTTGCTAAAACAGTTGATTTTTTTTTTTTTTTTCCAATAGAGCTCACGAAACATGAAACAAAAATCCAGTGTGGCCTCCCAGAGCTACATTACAGATTGCTCCTAATTGGGAGAAAACGCCTGGCTTTGTAGAGTAAAGAAACAGGCTGATTTGTGCTGATGAAATCCCTCCAGGATTCTGAAGGGCACCACCTCATTTTTTTGCATACATATTATGTCCTCCTACTGATTCCATTAGTGATTCATTGAAATTATACCTATTAGACACAAAAATATTCATGGATCTGATTGCTGACATGAATATATTGGTTACAAAGACACTAAGATACCAGCTGTAAACTGAATGAGACTTCATTGTGTGAAGTTAAAACATGGTAATAAGATGGTATTTTCTTTGGACTTTTGAATCCCTACAAGGTAAAATTATTTCTTTTAGAAAATAGAACATATTGGTTTAATGTGTTTTGTTGTGATAGTAAGTGACAGAGGAGCAGACTTCCTAGCTAGCTTGAACAGCACAGATCGGTAGTGTGCAATGTGTTTCCATCATTTCACATGAGCGGGGGATATGTTCCTTTGTAACCATAATCAGTGTACGCAGATATTTGCAGCCTGGCATCTGCAGCCTTGGCTCTGAGCAGAATACCAGCAGCATCTCTTGTTTGCAGAGTAGCACAAAGGGCATGTGAGACTGTAAAAGAGGGATGGGAAGAAAGTATTAAGTATTAATACAGTAAGCTCTTGCCAGGCCTAGTAAAAATTGGCAGAGGGTAAGTGATATTATAACAGAAAGTTTCAGTAAGCCACATTGTGAGTTGAATCTGCTAAGAGACATCTGCATAGCAGGGAACTATGACTGATATCTCCTCTCCCATATTCTGGGAAGATCTTCTCTTTGAGTTTGTCACGCTTACCTCAGCCCTGTGTGTTGATGCTAGCAGGGCTAATACGGTGACCTTGGTTCCCAGATTGACTGGGTCGCTACATCTGGGATTTCAAAAACTGCAGCAAAGCACATTCCTCATTTTTCATTTTTGGGGCTTGAGTCCATTGCAGAAGTAGAGATTCACACAAAAAGCCGTCTTCATAGTATCTCGGTTACCTGCTAAGTAATTACAGCTGCATGCTCTTCTCTAATATAAAGATGTCATGGGAGAGATTTTGCTAGTACAAAAGATTGCTCTTGCAGTCACCTAAAATTAGACTTAAGACACTTAAACTGAAAATGCTGAATTTAGAAAAGCTCGAGACAAACATTAGGAGAATTATTAAAAATATGAGAGTCTCCTCTGATAAATTGGGTGTTCCTTTATATAGCACATAGCACCTTCTCTGGACTCATTTCTATGATTCTTGGCAGTTCAAAACTAAATAAACTGAAATAATGAAAGTGACACAGAAACAGATTTGTATTAAATGGCACACCACCAATGCTAAGCCTATCATATGTGACAGCCACAGTGAGATTGGATGCTGGCATACTGGCTTACCTTGCTCATACGTCCTTACCCATGCCTGTGATTGTTCAGTTCTGCTGACCTTGCTTATAAGAAACTGCTGCCTGAGCTACAGATTTTCTGGCAGTACATCTCGAGAGAAGTGTTTAGCTAGATTATACCAAATCATTAACCGCAATCAAAGGTATAATCAGTTTTCTGAACTAAGCATAGTATTCTTACTGAAAGGGCTCTCTCAAGGAAGATGACTAGAGCAAAGTACTTCACATCTGTACCACAGCTGTAAATGCAAACCAGCAGATGTGGATTTTGCATATCTTGACCACTCCTTTTAGCAGGGCATTGGATCCACCTATCACACCAGATAGCTAGAGGTGACTGTTGGTGCCTAAATTGTACTTGTGTTCAATGTTTTTACTCAGGAGGAGTGTGATATTATAGCAGAACAGCTTTCTAGTACTTCCCCAATCTCTGTAGCTACCTATCGGAAAACAGTTTCTGTTTGCAGTTTTGTTTAGGTTGGGGGGTTTGCCCCATTTATTTGGTGGTAGAGACTGGTCTTTATAATTAGGCTTGGGTATTTTCATTCTGAAGAGACCACAGGTTTGAGATACAATGTGGTAATATATCATATGCAGAGCTACTGTGACCTCTCAGTGGAGTAATTACTGATATACACACAGGAAAACAAAGTGTTTTAAACAGGAAGAAAGTGAATACATACTAGTATCTGTGCAACAACTTCTCTGACATTAACTATACATTTAAATTTTGTCTTTAAAATCTTGCTGAGTTTTCCAAGTTGAAGATTTGTATTGTTTGACATGGCTTCAATATAATCCAAATCTCTGAAAGCAGTTCTATAAACTTTTTAGCTAGCTGTTTTTTTTCTAAATATTAGCTGCATAAAATATTTCTTTTTGTGTGAGTACTTTTCTTCATGCACATTGATTATTTTTCACATCCTTTTTTCTCTGTACATCCTTTTTACTAGCCTTCTGTTCCATGTGCTCAGAGCGTTGCTGCTCCAGCTCCATTTTAAAATTTGGAGCTTGACTATGTTTTCAGAAAGTCCAGAGGAATTTTGTTATTAAAGCTTATGAAAATGTGATAATGGATTCCTTTCTTTGTGGGTATATTTAATTTGCATTCAGACTCCTTATTATGTTAGACAAATATGTTCAAGCAATCTAACTTCCCAGAAGTAACTACCCTGAAATACTGATAACACTGGAGGTGAATGGTACTGTCTTTCTGTCTTATAGACCAAGAGTTTACCTCCTCTCCTTTCATTCCAGTGATAATTGCTTATCAGCAGAAGCAGGCTTCTTGGTGTGACTCTGAAACCACAAAGTTTGTGGTCCCCAGCAAAGACATATTAGGAGCTGGGTCCAGTGTATCAATCATAGTGGTTTTAATAGAAAGTGGACAATGAGGAAATACTGTATATTGTTGACTGTGGTGTCTGAGGTTGATAAGCCCCTTTCATGGGCTTGTTTCTCACTCCTTTGAACTGCTTCCCACTCTGACTCTGGTATCCTGATGATAACAGGGAAGAAACAATGAGAAATATTTTCAACGGAAACAAAAAATAAAAATTGCATTCCTCATTTTTCCTGTAAGAATGCTTCTAACTGCAGTGCAGCTTTCACCCCCTCTCAGGATCAAAGACACAAAGATAAGAAACATCTGAGTACATGTAGTTCACGTTAATAAAAATGCCCTTATAGCATTGTGTGCAGCAAAAGCAAGAGCAACACTGGCTGTGGTGGAACAAAAAAACAAGCTTCCAGTTCAGAAATAATAATGAAATTTAGGTTGTGTTTTGCACATAGCAACAACACTTGCATTTCACCATAATAATACCAAAGAAATTGGTGTTGTGTAAGTACAGGACAGGGAAGGTTTCTTGGAAATTAAAGTGGCTGCGGATGGGAAAGGGATCTTTCTTTCCCCATTGCTTAGTTAACCCCTACTTAAAGTCCCAGTCCTACCCAGCAGCCATGGCACCTACCACAGGAGCTTAGCCATGGGGAAGCATGCAGCACAGGATGGAACTGCATCTTCTCTGTGTCCCGCACCCCTCTGCCATTGGGCATTCTTTCCCTAACTCTCAGCTGGCCACAGGAGCTCTGGTCTGGCCCCACCACGTGAGGGAGGGGGAGAGCCAGGACCCCCAGCACCATCCAGGGAGGAGACCCTGGGTGGAGATGGTCAAGCACATAGGGCATAGGCTGGCATATGCGCGGTTGGCGACACCAGTGCAGATGGTACTGCACACACACTGAGCCACGGTACCCATCTACAGTGTGTTGCCAGGTGCATGGCACAACGTGCTGAGCAGAGAGAAAGTCAAGAGTAATTTTCATGTAAGTTATGGGATTGTGAAGAGGTAGCAGCTAACACTTAGTAGAGAGCTAAAAGGCTCTCAGCAGTTCATGCTCTCATGGCAAGAAGCTGTCAGTTCCCAAAGGGCTTACAGATCAATTATACAAATGAGGAAAGCAGTGAGAGGAAGACAGTGTTGAAGAACTGAGAGTGACCTAAGACCAAGAACTGAGAATGACTCTGACCCAAGTGGAGCATCAGTGAAAGAGGCCAAGTACGTACTTATATTTCCTGAATCTCAGTCTGAGCCTTAAAAACTTTCTGCACATGCCAGGGGCCTTGCTAGCAGACACCATTTTTTTCCCAAGTCTGCAAAGATTTACTGTTTCATTAAAAGGATTAACATATTTTCCCTTCTGTTTGAATTATAGATTTTGCCATAAACACTCTGCAGTTAAGCAATACTTTTCTTCCTTTTTTTGTTTAATTCAGCTAAGGTGGTAAGTCCTATTTTATGCATGGATTATTATTGAGTAGGATAGAATAGGAATAGCTTGTCCAACAGAGTAATAAATTAAGTGTTGAACCCACAAAAATGCTGTAACTTCCATCTTTCATCTCTTTCCTTCTCTTCTGATCTTTTTATATTTTAAAGAACAGACATTCTTTTTTCTCTAGCTTTCTTTTTCCCCCAGTTCCTCTATTTTTTGGTGATAGCGTCTCCTGTGTTACTATGGTTTTGCTTTATTTTTTTTCCCCCCTGCCTTTTTTCTTCCCTTTGCTATTTTGTTCTCCTGTTGCATCCTGTTGCTTCTTAGCATACAGCTTCATTCTTGCAGGAGGATTTTTTCTTGCAGGCACTGACCTGTTCCTCCCCGTAGTGTGGTGCCTCCCCACAGCTCTACTGCAGTGAAGGCCATGGAAATCTGCCTGATCTTTGAAACACAGCACCACTGAGAGGTTGTCAATTGTGTCTTACTGTGTGCACGTTGACTGGAGCAGCAAAGCAAAAGAAAGGAAAAGGAAAGAAAAAAAAAAAGGCTCTAGGAACTATGCTTCTGAGCCCGATGTTTGTAAACTAATTCCTCTGCATTGAGGCTAACAGTTTTCTTTGCAGTGTTAAAGCTGATTCTCTAAAAGACTCCTTTTTAGTGTGTTGATTTCAGGCTGCATGGTACACTGATAACATGTGAGGCCTTGTGCTAACCCTTGTACTCACCCAGCTGCTGAGATTTCATCCTATTCTTTATTGTCTTATATTATTCTTTTTAAATGTTATAACCTGGATTTTACTTGCATTTGATAGTATTGCAGTGATGCATGAATGTCAATAACAAACTGAGAGGACAGCTTCAACCAGGGTAGAGAAGGTTGCTCCAGGTTGTTTGTTTGTATCAGAATACATGGGATGCAGTCATTAAAACAAAGGATGGTGTCACAACACCATGCTGTGTTATAAATATCCATTAGGAGCAGAACAATCCAACTGGTCATGGCTCTAAGTTAACCACCATCAGCCAAAGTAGGTAATACAGTTTTGCATAACGTTCATTTCTGGTCCATCCCAAAGCGAAAAAGGAATTAATAACAAGAAAAGCTTTGCAAGAATGAAGGAAGACTTGTAGCATGTGGGTTTTTTAAGTCTATTGATGGAGGAATGGTAGTAGCCTTTGGACAACAGTTAAGATTTTTTAAGTTGTGGCAACAGCCATAAGTTTGCGTTGGTTAGGGTTGATCAGTAGCATTTCTCTGCATTATATAAAGAAGATAATCTCTTTGCGTGGGTAATGCATGCTCTCTGCTTACTTGCTCTGGCAAGTGAAAAAAATCAAGGTCAAGATGAGCCTGAAAAAAATATGTTCTCCATTGTTCCTTTCTTTTCTGACAATGATTGAAAATTTTCTTAAATAATAGTGATTTCTTAAATATTTCAGTGACCTTATTTTGCCTGAGAACCACCTGTTGTATAAACTTAGCACTGATAACTTGACAGCGTTCATTAAGCGCTTATCTCCATTGCATTTCACTATTGTGCCTGCGTTAAAGAGCACCTAGAGGGCAACCAAGAGTAGTGAGTAAAAATCTATTGTTTTTTGCCTTTATAGTCATGGTATTAGACTGTATATTTAAAGGGCTCTAATGTTTCAGAAGGAGTCAGTCACTGAATCTTGAAAAATTCCCGCTGAATTTCTTCAGAATTTCCACAGCAAAACAAGTGTGAAAAAAGGGACTTTGCTGGTGAAAAAAAGGAGATTTCTCCAGTAGATGAAGTGCCATATATAAGTAACAATCATCACTTATGAGGAAAAATGAGCAGAATATCTTCTCAGGCCTCATGTTGAAGAGTTGAAAGTCTAAAACCAAACAATCATGTAAAAGTGGGGGGAAAAAAAAGAAAACCCCTTCTATTGAAGTATTTTTGAAAAAACAATCTCAAGAGCATAATTTGCTTTGTAAATAACATACATATATTTTCAAATGTCCTGTAAGAAGAAAACTTTCAGTAAAACTTCCAAATGTTGCTTTCTTTTTTTTTTGTGGGATCTACAGTTCTGTTGTGTTACATTGCAATGCTTCTCCGTAGCTTCATCTTTCTAGCAGAACTAGTTCTATCACAGTGTACCATAATTTATTATTCCTATAAAACAAACCCTCTCTTTTTAGGAAGACATAGTGATGCATCACAGAGGGAAGCACTCCAGTTTGTAGAAATCCCAGAAATAGGCTATAGACAATTGTAATCCCAGTAAGGCACCATTACACCTAGGCATTTTGGGCACCAGTCAAAATGCCATAGATTTAGGGGGAGGAGGGGGGTGGTTTTTGCTGTTTGGGGTGTTTATTTGGCTTTGGTGTTTTTTTTTCTTTTTCACTAGAGAAAAAAAAGAGTTCCCAGGGCAAAAATAGGCCAATTATAACCTATGAATAAAATACCTGGGTTTGTGATGCTCTAGTTTATAAAAAGCAAGTTAGAGAGAGGTACCTGCTATTGCATGAAACTGACAACACTACTTTCAAAATGTAAACATTATTTTTCATTCAGTACCAGATGAAAGATAGACCACGCAATGGCTGCAGTTGCATAGAGATGCCCCTAGAATGGGGAAAGACTGCAACATCATGTGAGCACTGCTCCCAGTTATGCCAATAACAAAAATATTATTTATTTGAATCTGGAAATGAGCTCTTCAAAAGTAACAGGCTACAATCTTTTACAGCTGCTTTAAGAGTCCCTAAATCTGTGTCTGAAATAGTGCAAAATCTGTCCCTTCCGAAAAATGGTCTTTTAAATCAAATCATATTTTACTCAATTGTTTTAAAGAAAGACAACAGAAAAAATGGACAAGCAAAAAAGTGGTCCCTTAATATATTCATCTTTCTCAGCCAGTACTAAAAGAATAGCATCTGTGTCCTTTTCAATAATTGCTGCATTATTTGGTTTGATGCACCCGGTGGAATGAACACCACAGAAAACTTCCTGGCCTTTGATTGAGAACTGTGTGGTCTCAGAATGCCTGCAGTCTCAAAAAAAACATTTGCCAAGGACATACCTGGTTTATTTAATGAACAGGAAACAGTGCAGTTGACTAGTACTGACCTTGCCTGCAGGTACCGCATTCCTGACAGACTGCGAGGGAAAAGTAATGGGCACTACGATGAAGTGATGCACAGCTGGGCAGATGATGCTGCAGAGAACAGTCGCCTGATTTGGTTGTGCTGTATTTTCTTTGGACAGGTTTATGAAGTGTGTTTGTATCTTCCAGAGAGACTTGGGAGCGCGGCTGCTGCCGTAGGTTAGCAGGGACACCTAGTGGCTTTGGTAAATTAAACTTCTATCACTTGCTGGTAAACTCGCAAGTGTTTTGACGAAACGCTCTCAGTGCCTCTCTACTTCAGTGTTATGTCTCAAAGCATTTTGCACCACAACCCTTCTCTGTACTTTTTTTTTTATTCTATGAAGCAGGGAAAAGAATGCACGTGTGCTTTAAGTACAGACTTTCAGAAGAAGAAAGAGGGTTGTTGATTATTGCATGACTGTTATAATCAGGATTTGCAGAAACAAACAAGCAGGAGGTCACTTAAAATCATGAATTCCATATTTCAGCTTTATTATTTTATCAATATTAAAGCAGGGAAATGCTGTTTATGCCTGTGGTTCTGGTTGTTTGAAGTAAACCATTTTAAATGTAATGCAAATAGTTATTTTCTTTTGTCACATAGGTATTATGCATGACCACATTCTGCTGTCTTCTGGGACTAAATAACTCCCACTAAATCAATAATGCTTATGAAAGTGAGACATTTAAATGACACTTGAGAACTCTTTACATTGAAAATGCTTTTCCTCTAAAGCCACAGGTCAACTTCTAGGTGAAATTTAAACTGATATTTACCCAGTGTACAAGGTCACCTTGTACTGCAGCAGATTAAAGCAGCCTTACCAGGTTAGGCAGGGATTCATCTAGCCCAATATTATGTCTCATCTGTTGATGGCAGCAACACCAGAAGAGTCCCAGTGGCAAACGTGAGTGAGCTGGACTTTGCCAGGGTCCTGGCTGCATCCTGAAGAAACTGAGGAAAACCAAAGGTGTAAGAAGGTTAGCATGGGTCACCAAGCACAAAACATGGCTCGCTGTGTCAAGGTGCTGCTCTGTACTGGAGCTGCAGCCCGTGCTTACCACCTTTGCAGACACCTGCAGGCACTGTATCCACCAGCACAAGCAGCATTACACAGCCATTTTGGCAAACGTTCCTCAAGAGTTGCCAGGAGGGCATCGAGATAGTAAAGAAAAAACAGGATAAGTGGCCCAAACCCGGTGGTGAAGAGTTTAGGATCCAGTTGCAGGGGAGCTGGTCCCTTCAGTCAAGAGCTTTAAAGTGAATGGCATCACATAGTAGAGAAAAAAGCAGCTCATAGGCTTTTAAATCAAAATGTAGGAAGAGGGGCTGATCCTATACGGTTGGAACTGGTCTTAGTTAAGACCTGTTGAGATCCTGTGTACATGAATTTCAAATAAACAAACTTTCTCACCGGATAGCATTCTCTGTACCAATGTTTTAGGCGTTTGCTGTTGTGTCACAGTCAGTAATGATATGCAGTCATTCACATGTTATTAGAGAAGCCTGAGACCATCCCTTTCCCCCACAAATTACCTTTCTTGAAACAGAAATAGTCTACAGAAGTTATACTCCCATGATTTCATTGATTATAAAAGCTAGACATGACATAGACCATAGTTGATGGCAAGCCTTGTTACAAAGTCTGTTTCCACAGATGACAACAAACTGGTTAGCTGTGATTTTCCCTCCTCTGGCTTCATCAGATGACATAACACAGACCCTCTGAATCCTCTTCTTTCAGCGTGTGTATATTAATGCTAGATTAAATAAATTATAAGCATCCTCTGCTTTCAAACAGCTGAACACTGAACAGACGTGCCCTGGACAGATTCCAAGATTGTTGACTTTTGTTGGTCCTCATAAGCACTTGGTTTCCTTTCACTTTTTTCAGTGTCACGCTATCTTGTTATACAGACTCTTGAAGATCTGTGCACTTTCCCACTACATGACAGAGAGAGATTTTTCTCACAGCTTTGGTACAAAACTTCCCCAAGTCAGTTGAAAATCTGCCATTGACATTAATGATGTCCTGCTTAAATCTTAGCCTTTGCTGCTTTTCATGATTGTATTCTCAACTCAGTTTTACTGTGTGTAGGATAATGAAGGGCTCCACATACCATCAATGCCTGGAATTTAAGAAACACTACTCCAAAGTGCTACTATTGTAATATTGTACAAAGATACTATCCTGTCTCCTGAATGATGGGTCTTCCTTCCTTGCCTCTCCCACAAGGTGGTCTGAAAGAAGGCCTGAGAGTAAGCCCTTGGGAAAGAGATTGCTATTGTCATTTCTTGCTCAGCCTACATTCAGAACCATTTTAAAATTCTGCATTTTTCAAATTGCAAATAATACATATTCTGTTAGCAGCATTTTGCTCCTATTGTAATTTTTATTTTAAATAGGAAGAAAGTTCAGTATGCTACTGCACCACTACTATACAGTAATACGTAGTCTATAAAATTCTGGATTTTCATGTCTGACTTTTGCTTTAGGCCTTTGTATATTTATTAAGATAATAAAAAGTTTTAGAAAAAGGAATGTATTCAGTTCTTGGGAAAGGAATGTATTCAGTTCTTGGGAGTATTCCTAGTTCTTACACAAGCATTACCTACCTTTCACTGAAGTTGTCACTGCTAATGTGGCTTGATTCTGGTTTTACTGCACTGTATGAGAATCAAAACTTGTTCTAGATATCATTGCCAAATAAAGAATGGCTTCGTTGCATTAAAAATTAAATTTGCTAGACTTGAACTGGAAAAAACAAAGTCCAATATCATAGTTGTTTTGAGATTTCTTTATTCTCCTCAGCCTGAAGAACTCATTTACTTGCTTGCTTTACAGTCCTTTTTTTCCATTTGCCTTAAAACTTTTTGGTCTCACCAGTGGTATAAAGAGACTTTGAAGTCACATGAGAACCACGCTGAATATATGTATGGAAATACTTATTCATCAGTGTCTTGGTAAGTTAATGATACAGATATTTCAAGTAGTATAGCAGCTGTTTTGAGAAATAGGGTCTAAATCAGAGCTGTGAATGATGTATTCAGCGTTTCCTCAAATGGCACATATAATTTCATGCAGCTATAGGTGTATATTTCCAGATAATTTGGCATGTAACAGAGTTACCCAAATATATTTGCGATTTTTTTGCATCAGTTATGGAATTTATGGCAGGGAACAGGTATTCCTGTTGGTATATTAACAGTATGTTTCAAGTAGAATATAATAGAAGGAAAAGTTTATAAATTATATACAAATATTAGCCAGGAGAGGAGTGGAGTGTTGAAAAGGTAAATGAAAGGGAAGTGTGAAGTGCTGACCTCTAAAGCTATCTTAATTAAAATTGTCTGTTAAAGTCCTTGTACTTCCTGGAGCTGACTGCTATAGAGACTTCACACTTTATATTGAGCGAGTGAACTTAAAATTTGAGATAAGGGAGCAAAGTTCTCTCTTCCACTGGAAAAGTTACAAACAGACATAAGTACAAAAAGCAGTTTATCACCTTGGCAAATTAAGGTTGTAGCATGCAAGATTGGCTTTTTTCTTCTCTGTTACAGATGCTTAGCCAATTTTACTGATGATACCTCAGACTAGCAAGTGCAGTACATACTTATACCCCTCTAAAAAGAGTTCCTTAACACGTGGCAAACACTCTGCCTGAGCAACCAGCTAGCACCAGATGGCATGGCAGGACACTGTCTAAAACTTTTATGAAATAAAACTGCGAAGATTTGCTCTTCTGCAAAGGAGGACATACCTAAAACTACTCAAGTAAATTCAGACAAACAACTAATTTATAAAGTACTCCATAGCAACAGAAGTCTTCTTCAAACTATAGCTTGCTCATTTTTTTCCCGTTGCTGCTTAGCTCTGTGCATTACTGAAATAGCAACCTCGGCCTTAACCCACTTACCCAGTTTTGAGACTCTATGAATTTGAAATGTAAATCTGACAAGAGGTTTGGTTGGGGTTTTTTTTTTTTCAGTTTCTAGAGCAATTATATAAGCTTCAATGATTCGTGTTATATGATTTGTATAAGGCTTGCTATTTATTCAGAACCAACATATTTCATGTTTATATTAGTCCCAATATTTTTAATGTATAGAGGGCTTTTCTAGGAATGAAAGGCAAGAATAAAGATAACTTTTCTTCCTCAAGACCTTAGGAAAGTTTCAAGGCTCCTTTTTGGTCATCCATTTGAGAGATAATAGATGCAATGTTTACCAATCAGATGTTGTTGTGTACGTGCTGTTGTGGCATGCCGGGCTTGTTCCTTAAACGTCATCATCAGGCCATTTTACAGTGTGCTGAGTGATAAAAGCCACTCACTCAGGGTTTGAGCTTGCCTGAAATGTAACTGAGCAGAACTTTGCTGTCTAGACTCATTTGTTCAGATGGTATTGTGGTCGCTTTCCATAGCTAAATAAAACATTTGCATTGTTAAAGAGTTAATAATACAGGGAGAGTCATTAAAAGGGAGGAATAGCACTGAGGTCTTACTTGAAATGGTGACTCAGTGAAGCAGACAGATTTGGGAAAACTGCTCCATACGGCAGAAGCTCTTGACCAGAAGGTCCTCCCACCAGCACCGCCAGATGGTGCGAAGGGATGTAGAGGACATGCGTGCTAGCCAGGCAGTGGGAAGTGGATCAGAGACTGATACATTTAATCTGCTCTCCACCCACCTCCCCTGTGCTTTTTTAAAGATGCGCAGCCATTCCAAATTACGGCCATTAGCCAAATTGCTGTTTGCAACTGTTTGGGAGGATTTCAGGTCTGCATTCAGATTGCCACTCCTGTCTCCTCTGTTCCTGTTTCCCCTTCATTCTACCCCATGCGAAGTCAGTGATTCATTCTCTTTTCTTTCCTCCATATGGCAGGATGTATTAGAAAAGAGGGAGAAATGCTCAACCAGAACATATTCTTTCAGTCCCGGAGGAGACAGAGGGGAATAAACAGCATTTGCAGCTTATTTTCTCCTCTTTATATTTGTGCATAAGCCAGAAGGTTTGGTCTGTTTCTTTTCCCTTCCAGTGACAAGGTCTGGTCACTGTGTCCCGATGGTACGCTTGTTTGAGCCCGAAGCAGATAGCAGCACTCTTTGCAACTACCTAAAATCCTCTTCTGTGCAGTTGATAATGCAGAATTCAGTAAAACATTGATCAAACTCCAAGTTGCACTCTCTAAACATCTGCCTGATGCTAACAATCTTACAAATTCTTGTTCATAACATCTTTACAGTCAATGGTTACACATCGGTATTTAGATGTAGTTGCCATGTAGAAAATAAGATAAATGAGCTAGACTGAGCATTTCCTAAAGGAAAACATATCAACATGTATCAAGTATAAATAAAAATGAGTTTAAGCAAAGTTAGACAGAGCAGTGTTTAAAAAGAAAGAACCACCCTCTTCATTGACCATAAATACATACCAATCAACAGAACCAATGAAAATTTACCAGCATAATTTCTTTTTACTAAAACAACAAGGCAGATATTGACCAGCTGTCTTAATTGACTTGCAGTGCAGCTTTTCAGGCATTACATTTCCTAACTGTGAACAGATCTGGCAGCCAAGTGACTCTTGTTTAAAATGTGTTTGAGTTAAAAAGAAAATGGAGATACTGGTATGGAAGAAAAAGTATGCTCACTGCTCTGTAGATAGATATAATGCATTTTCTTCACCAATGATAAGTTTTAGTCCACAAGAATGTGAGTCAAAGCTCCACAGAAGAAACAACCATACTGTTACCAGTACTCATTTATACATGGTGTTCTCATGGTTCTGTCTCAGACAGCGCAGCAGTCATCTAAAAATCCTCATTTCATTAAGGATTAAAGTGACCTCCCCACTCTGGCTGATTTTACATAGGACACCTTTGAAATTAAAAGGGTCCCAGAATCCTGTAGGCTTCATAAGTTTATGTGTTGCATTTCAGAAGTGATGCATAGTGAAAGCCTACAAGTGGTCTCTTGCAAAGGCTTAGCTCTCAAGCCGTCACCTCTTCTGCCACAAAACTCAACTTCATTTGATAATGCACCTATATGTGTAGATTATTCCATGCCTGTGTTGCTTTTGGGTGGAAGACTAGACTTCAAAGTCACTTACGTCTCATGGTTTCTAACTTAATCTGCCCATTTGCCCTTCCTTAGACATAAACCGAAAGTATGCTTTACAAATGAGTTTTTTTATTTTCCAAATTATTTGTAGGTTACTTGGAAGTTGCAAACATATATGCATTAAAATAATCCATATGAAAAAGAGTCGGCTTCCTTTCAAATGATTTGGCCTTAATTAAGGCACAGGGAGAACTATTCATCTGAGGAACTCCAAAAGGCAAAAATACAATCTACCCAACCGTGGTAGCTGGTATTTAGTGCTGTCAGACATTTGACATTGTGCACCTTTCCCTTCCTCATAGAGCAGGACAAAACTAAGGGACGGTCTAGATACCAATGACATGGTCCTGTAGTTCGTCTTATTTCAATTCCCATGTCACTACGCAGGAATCTGCCTGGATAATATCAATGGGATGTTAGGGATCCAAATCTTTAGTCTGGGAACCAGACAGAAACATGGACAGCAGCAGCTGCCATACTGAACTCCATCATACATCAAGGATTTTTCAAGAAGGTTGTGGTCCTTTCAAATGCCAAAATAAATGCCTAGCTGTTTTGAATTTTCTCTCACTACTAGCAGCTAAGCTGCCCCTAAAACTGGATACTTATCTTCACAGTGAAGGATCTTAGCCTCGGACCCCGCTGGAAAACACTGGCTGAAAAATCTGTTCCCACAGTAATAGCTGAGAACCCTTTTTCCTTAAATATGTGGCTGTTGTTAATGAAATAAATGTGGAGCTTTAGTTCCCTAAATGCAAGCAACAGCAAAACTGAAAAAGGTCTTCGGTATCACTGGTCAAAATCCCAGTTCATGGCCTTGATTCAGAAGTTATTACAGAACATGTCCTAATTCACACATGAACTTCCCAGAAATACAGAAGCAAGCATGGCTGGAGCACAACAGCCGGCTGCCCTCTCAGCTACACTGGCCAAAGGCTTCATAGCTGACATATAGACTTTTTTGTAATTTTTAATGTTATATAGTCTGTGTAAACTGAACTTTGGAGTTAATATACCTTCTCCCATGAAAAGTATTATATTTATTTTTTATTTCATTTTGTTTTTAATTAAGCATCCCACAGAGTGGCTAACTGCCTAACAATTCTTGGTTTTATAAAATAGTCTTCTTAAGTCATTTTGAAAACACTCAGTTTGTCAAGACCTGCAAGCAGAATGCAGAATGGTTCAAAAAATAAGTATAAAGTTCATTATTAACTCTGTGTTCTCTATCAGACATTGGAAAATAATTGAAGGGTGCAGTTTTCCTTGCTCAAGTGATTGTCAGAGGTCCTAAACACTGAAAATGAAGCTTGGGCAGGAAAGTTCTCAAGTGCAACACTGAAATTTAGCCTGCACCATTCTCATCTATCAGTTTTCTACAGAAGAAGCTTTTATTTTATACAAGCGCAGATAGCAGAGTAATTCTCTGCCGTTTACTCTCCACCACATACACCATTACCGGTTACCAATTTGTCCCATGCTGACACTTCATAAGCAATGGCAGACATTCAGACCTCAGTAATTAGACCCTCCCTGCAAACCACAAATTTAACATTAAATAATCCTAACATTTTATAAAAATAACATTGCATTTTTTCCCTTTTTTACTTTTTTATCTTTTTTAAACTTTTTTGGTGTGTCTTTGCTTCTATATTTCAGAGCTCACCGTTCCTCAAACTCAAAATTTTGAAATTATATCTGTAAAAAATGGGCTTGGTTTCTGTAACTAGGATACAGAAGCTAAGCTTAAAACCTAGAGGCCCAAAGTTTATCAGGACTGGCATTATCATTGTACTAAGTGCATCTATGCACTTAAAGAAGTGGAATATATTTTCTGCTTCTACCTCCTAAGTGTTTGCTTTACATTAACTGACTGATTGAAGATGGGATGGCACAACATTTTCTGATTTTTTTTTTCTATCAGAAAGGATTAGGTTTAAATGACCCTATTAAAAAGTAAAGATTTTCTGTCATAAAGGAAAAAATAAAAACCCCAGACAGTTATAGAAAGATTAGAGAGAAAGAAGTTGAAAAAGAAACGTCATCTATTGAGCAAACAGTTATCCTTAACCTGACTGACTTCATGTATATGAGTCATCCTGTCAGATTCAGTAGTTCATCTGCTTTTAAGTATTATGTGATATTACTGCCATTAAGGGTACAGGAACCTGTGTAGAAGTGAAAGGGCTTGTTATCTGAAATCAGTTTATATAACAAAGAAGGAAGGAAAATCCAGTGTTCTGATCTGAGATACCCACTGCTGGTAATATTAAAAGAAGGAGTATTTATGTATCTTTCTTAATTATCTGAGGAAGTCCCATCCAGCTGCAGAAGACTGTACCAGACACATCAAAGCTGCAAAAAAGCTTACATGCTTAGGAAAAGCCTGCCAGTGAGCAAAATCTTACTATTATTTAACACGTGTCTGACTGTACACTTTGTACATGAGGACACAGCATTGGCAAAATTACTTGCCTGAGGAAATTAATTGAAATTTGGTTTACATCATTTCTGCTTCCGGTGATACCACTGGCAAGCTGCTTGGACTGCAGTGGGAACAAGATCCTTTTCATCCTTTTAACTAGTAGAAGATTTAGCTGGAAGTGAAGCTAGTCTGTGAGATCAAACACTCAACTGTCTCCAAAAACTGCAACATCATTTTAGCAAGCTGTGCCTGTATTCAGCAGCTGGATTTCTGACAACATGCCCACGTAGACATGAGCACACCAGAGGGGGGGACTTATAGCCACAATTGCATAAGAACCAGGTTTTGAGTGTCTGCCTGCAAGAGGCATAGGGGTCTCAAGGGTTGTCAGTGCATGCCACAAGTTCACTTCCACACCTTCATGCCTTTCAGCCCAAACTGCTGCACTCTGAGCCCTCTCCAAGAAAAAGGAGGCACAAAATAGCTCTCATTTGCAGCGAGTAGAGGACAGTTCCCATCACTCTGTTGAAACACCTTTTGAAGCATCAGGCTTTGACCAGCTCTTTGGGCAGGCACTTTTTCAACTAACACACAGTACCAGAGATACGTCCTCACATCCTGACAGAGGGTCGTTTAGTAAATAGACTTTTACTGATGTTACCCATGGAAGCTTGGTTTGACAGTGCTGTAAATCTGGGTTCAGCATTCAAATCAATCATAATAAAACCATAGATTTATGATTAATGTTAGGTCAGATACTAAAATCTTAGGAGGAAAAAGAGGTCTTGACCATGAAATAGCAGGTCTGATCACAGGTGTGCGTAAAAGGTGGCAGATGTCCCTTCAGCAAATCCTTTCTGTCTCCAGTTTTAAGCTGAAGTATCCAGTTCTTCTATCACAGGATGCAAGGCAGAAAGTCCCAAAAAAGAACGGTCTGAATGTAAAGTTTAATGTCACTGCTTGGTGAGTTACCTGGATAGGTTGATACAGTGCTTATTTATATACTGGACAGATTAAATATACAGGAAAAAGAATAACCTGTGAGCATTCCTGTATTTTTTACATCAGCTGCTTTCTAAAAAGCATCACTTTATTGTGATGGGACTGCATTGGTTATCCTTTTAATATTCAGGAATGGAGTGCTACTTTATTAACTGCAGCCACTCGACAGTCTGTGTTCTGTTTTCAAAGAGACTGAAAATGCAGTTTTGTGCGATTGCTATATTATTCTTGTACTCATTCAATTATGGTATATAACTGCTTATAAGCAAGAAGTTATGGTAACCTTAGGAAAAGAGAAAAACAGCAAATCATTTTTATTTTTACTTAGCCAGCAAAGACAATATTGTGGAAACACTGAACACCTTTTACAGTTTCATACCATCTGCTGGGGTGTGGTATTCATTTCCTTTAAATTTATAACTCAATTCTGTGCATCTATAATTATATGCAATAAGGCAGCAAATAGTCATTGGTCCTTCCCCTTTCCAAAAAAAACTAAAAATGTATGAATCTTCTGAATTTTGCATAGCATTTGGTCTTTTCCTTTCCCAGAACAGAGTAGCCAGAGAGAAAGAGACCTTGTCTTGAGAGTCCACCAGGTGTTTATTTCCAACTCTCTTTATTCCCATACCAGCTGCTTTAGTAACAAGCAGGGGACTGGCCATTGCTAAATTTTTTTCCTCCTCTGCTTTCATTTAAGAAGCTAGTGAAATCACCAGGCCACATTATTGCAATGTTTTTGGTACAGTTGAATGCGGAATCAAGAAATCAAATGGAAAAGCATAGAAAGCTCTGAAAAAAATTATCATGTGGAAGAAAGGGAGCTGGTTTTGTATTTCTGTCATATACAAGAACAAGGATTACTGCTTTACAGAGGATTTACTGGTCTGTGAATTGTGTAAAAGATGTTGAATGAAAATAATCCAACAAAAAAATTGATGTACTGGAGGACTCTGCATGGCCTAGTTGTTCCTTTTTGAGTGTCATTCTCCTGCATTCTTAAACACGAAAGCTGAATTTGGCTGAGATGAAACTGTGAGAAACAGACCAAGTATATTACCTTGAATGATCTTGCTGTGTGAGGCCCTGAAGACCAATAACAAGTCATGGATCTAGATAATTTTTTGAGGACTCTGCATTTGGGCACAGTCAGAATATTATTCTGAGGCTTATGGCTTCTCCTTACATTGTACATGTGAACAACTAGAAACCATGGATACCAGCATAGTGTATGTAAAAATATACTGGCACAGATAACCATTTTGCACTAGATCTCTATGAGTGAAACTGTTGTTTTCACAGGTTTTATTGTCTTTCTTTGTTAGTCATCCCACCTACCAGCTCCTGAGCCATGAATAGTTGCACATCTGGCAATTTCATACTATACTAGTGGTAATTCCAGTGAGATTTATGGCAATGTGCCGCAACGTTTCTCTATGCTACTGATCAATGGAATTCAGTCTGTTTGAGCAGTGGAAATCTCCATCTTAATGTGTACGTTTCAAGGATAAAATCTTATCTGAGTACCTTTTGCAACTTCATTGAGATTGATTTTGATCAGCTAAGATAAGACTCTCAAAATATCTAAAGCTATCCAATGACACCTTTAGATACCTAAGTGTATTTTTGCTATCTAGATGTCCCAGTTGAAACAGACAGTTGCTTACTACATGCTTGACTCTGGCCTATACCTCATTTCCCAGTTAATTATTTCTCAGAACAAACTAAATTAAATAGAATTCCAGGGGGGAAGTTTTTTTTTAATTTTTAATCCGTGTGTTAGATTTACTGAACTAGGTCTTAGTGTGCTTGAATGAAGAAGCCAGTAGACTTGGAGTTTTTGGATTTTAGCAAAGCTTTTGACCTTCTGTACAAAACGTCCAGCACACAGCTAGAAAAGTCCATCATACATTGGGTGAGCAATTGGCTGATGGGTCAGGCTCAAAGAGTTACAGTGTATGGGGTTACATCAGACTGGCAGCTAGTAACCAGTGCAGTTCCTCAGGGCTTGATTTTAGGGCTAGTACTCTTTAACGTTTTTATGAATGATCTGGACACAGGAGTCAAATGTACATTAAGTGAGTTTGCTGATGATACTGAACTAGGAGGAGCTGTGAACTCCTTTGAGGGTAGAGAGGCCTTAGAGAGAGTTCTGGATAGGCTAGAGAGCTGGGCAATCACCAACTGTACGAAATTTAACAAGAGCAAGTGCCGGATTCTCCACCTGGGATGGGGTAATCCTAGTTACACATACAAACTGGGGGATGAGAGGCTGGAGAGCAGCCCTGTGGAAAGAGATCTAGGGGTTTGGGTTGATGGCAAGTTTAATATGAGTCAACTGTGTGCCCTGGCAACTGAAAGCACTAACCATGTCCTGGGGTGCATCAAGCACAGCAGACCTAGCCGGGCAAGGGAGGTGATTGTCCCACGCAACACTGCACTGGTGCGGCCCCACCTTGAGTCTTGTGTGCAATTTTGGGCACCTCAATATAAGAAGGACATCAAACTGTTATAGTGTGTCCAGAGGAGGGTGATCAAGATAGTGAAAGGCCTCCAGGGCAAGACTTATGAGGAGCAGCTGAGGTCACTTGGTTTGTTCAGC
>VYXH01000032.1:1862-18504 GCA_013397275.1 Burhinus bistriatus | reverse complement strand
CCCCCCCGGGCCCCCGCTGCACCAACCTGCTGCGCCGGCACCGCTCCCCGGGCTGCTTTGGGCAGGGGCTGCCCGGGAAGCTTCATGCCTGGGATGGGGATGCTCGGGGGGGACACACGACACAACAGCTCCTCGGAAGTGGCTGATCTCGGGGACCTGTTGGGCCACGGGCTTGTTACAGAGTGGCAATGGGTATCCTTCGGAGCCCCCGGGAGGAGCGGATCCCTCCGCACCCGCGGGGTCTGGGGGAAGAGGAGGCTGAGCAGAGCAAACACATCAGGGAGCAGCAGCCAGGGTGACAGGGGGGATTGCAGGGGGACAGCTTATCATGGATCCATGCCCAGGGCTTGCATGCTGTTCTTTGGGCACCACGCTGCCCTCCTGGCTTTCTCGTCCTCACGCTTCTTTCTGCTCGAATCGAAGCAGGGCCCCGTAAATAGCAGGGTCTTATGACACAGCCTCTGCTGGGGAAGGAGCTCTGGGCGGCAGGGATATTTTTAGTGCTGAGATGCAGGGGATTTGGAGATTGCTCGGAGGAGTGCAGGCGATGAAACCGCAGCACAGACAGGGGTTACAAGGTGCCATGTCCTCCCTCTCTAGTTCCATCCCCCACTTTTCCCAGCAAGTGCCTCTGCCAAAACCACTGCCTCCCTCGCACTCGCCTGATGCATCTCCTCTCACCGGGGCTATGGTTATTTTTTGCTGTGCTGCAACACGAGGTCAGATGTGCAGACTGGGAAAAGACTGTGCAGGGAATTAACACTCAGGCAGCCGGTGTGTGGAGTCATCCCATCTCCGCACGGCCTGACCCTGCACGATTCTTTGGGGCATTCTCAGCTCTTCACGCCAGCTGCTTCTCCCAAGGCTAAAGGAGCTGAAACCCCTTGGGATTTACTCTTGTCCCGCAGCAGTTTTGGTGGGGCAGGGTGATAGGGAAGGGCTTGCAATCTCTGCAGGGCTTCCTGGAAGATACTATGGCAGCCGAGGAGCTGCATCTTCCCCCACCCGATCTCCTTGCAGCACTGCACACAGGGACCAGGAGGGCAAGGTGCAGTCCAGCAAGCCGGGCAGCGGTGGGGTGCCCTGGGCCTCTCTGGAGAAGCAGAGTTAGGGTATCAGGCTCTGGGAAAGCACAGGGAGAAGGCCAAAATCTGGCTGGGCCAGCCTGACCCAGCTCTTTCATTCACCAGGGAACTGGCCCATGCTTGGAGCAACCCCTCACTTAAACTCTGCTCACCTCCCCATCATCCTGTCCCTTTTCACAGCCCAGATTATTTTTCAGGACCTTCTTTAAATCCCTCAAAATCTCTGCAAGGTACTGCAGAGCTGTGGCCTCAAGAAAAGGCCATCCCCTCTTTGCCTTGTGCCTCCACTAACAAGCCTTCTCCCACCCTCAAATACACCCCTCCTGTTCACAGGCATGGGGGGAGTTGTACCGGGATCCTGTGGACTGAGGAGGGGTGAAAAACGCATTCCCTCCCAGCAGAAATGCAGCCAGATGATTGAACCATGCTCCGCTCCCAGCCCAGATGCTGGGTTGGAGAAAACCCTAAGCTGGTGCTCCCCGCACCCCTTTCCCCACTATGGCAGTGGCCATAAGCCCACACTATGTGAGGGTTGGCTCCTCAGCATGCCCCAGCAGGGCAGAGAGACCAAGCGGGACTGGCATCCTTGCCCGCAACCCACCCTGCAGGCAGCTGCCTGGGAGCAGGCAAGAAGGAAACCCCCGCCTGCACCTCCTGGGGGGGATCCTGCCCTGCCCTGCCTGTTCAGCCTCTGCACGAGCGTTTGGCCCCGGTTCCTCGCTGAACTGCACTGGCTAATAAGCTGTGAGAGCCGGAAGGATTTGAAGGCAGCGGGGCGCTCGGTGCCATCGCAGCCACGCTGGGCGGTTCAGCCAGCGGGGAAGAGCCTGGCTCTGAATGCTGATAAGCCTCCGGCCCCTTGGCTGAGCAGGCTGTAGTAATAACCATGACAATAGTAATAAAAGCCAGGCCACCAGCAGGTACCGACAGATCCCCCACAGTGCACAGGGGCCACATTGTGTGTGTGAACATGTCCAGCAGTGGGAACATGCCAGCCGGATGAGACAATCCCCACGACTGACAGCCAGGGAGTGTGACCAGCCGTCACATGGGGAAGGGCCGCGGCAGGGAACGCTGCTCTCCTTTATTTCCCTGGCGAGGGTTGCTGAAAGGCGGCTACACTAGCAGGGCTGTTCGCTCCCCCCAGGCCCGGAAGAGCCCCGGGAGGGGGAAGACTCTGTCCCTGACTCTCACCGCGGTCACAGGTCAGGCAGGGCCAGCACAGCCCAGCTGCCGTCTCCCGCTGCCGGCGTTCCTTACATAATGGGATCTCAGTGCTCGTGCCTGACTCCCCGGCGAGAGCTCAAAAACAAGTTCATAAACAGGTCCTGCTAATTTCTCCCGCAAGAGAAATCCCGGCGCCCACAGGAATGCTGCCACCAGCACCCATCCTGACTCTTCCCAAGCACCCTTGCCTCAAGTGTCGGTCACGTGCCGGGGAGAGATGGGCAGTGAGAACATTAATGGCACAGATCAGCCACACTCACGGCACTCAGGGCAGCACCCAGTAGTATTTTTGTTTATTTTGTATTTGTGCTGCAGGAGGATTTAGAGACCCTCCTCCTCCTTACCTCCACACTGGGGTCCCTTTGGCAAGATGCTGCAAGGAGAGCCGGTCTGTCGCCCTGAATCTGGGAGCCAGTGCAGCCTCTGCCCCGAGCCCAGCAGCTCTCCTCAGTGTGGTGAACCGCAGTGGTTTGCCATGGATTCAGCAGAGCTGGGCTGGGGGTCAGAGCTCTGCCCGGGACAGACAGGACAGGGCCGACTCCAGCTGCTGAAGGGACCCAGCTCCATTACCAGTACCCCAGTCACCTCCTCCTAGTCTCTACCTCCATTCTCTTTTGCAGATAGCACAGGGGAGGCAGGAGGTTTTTGCTGTACCCCAGCAGCACTGCGCTGCAGCCGCCAGTCAGACTCGTGAGAAAAGCTTCACCGGCACAGTGCATCCACCACCGCAGCTGTTAGCCTGGGCGCTGTACAGCACACCAAGCCTCTGCACCAGACCAGGCACCCAGTGCTTAGGTCAGACATACTAAGGCAAAGGCCCCTTCAGGTAGCCAGGATCGCTGCCCCAGGCATCACAGGAAGACGCTGAGCAGCCAGAAGAGGACCAGAGCCTTTTCCAGAAAGCGCATGGTGACTGGCCCTGAGTCACAGTGCATCCCTGCACTGCGCCGCAGGCACAACGTAGCTTCCCAGGGCAGGCACCTGCAGACGATGGGGTTTAGCTGAAGGATGTCCCAGAAACAAGGTGCAAAAGAGCCCTGGAAGGGCTCTCAGGAAGATGTGACATTGATCTCCAGGCCATCTCACCAGGCCTACTGCCTCTCTCCCATTTAGGTCCTATGCTGCTACGTATTGCTGACAGCCAGCCCCCCTGCTGTGCTCACCCCATCTCCTGCCAGACAGGGTGGGGATGCTGCTTGCTCTGTTCCCTCTTCCCCAGCCTGTAGGAGCGGAGGGTTTGGGCCATGCTTAGGCAGAGCAGAGGATGTTTGTTTGGTTTCCTTGGTTACTGCACTGCCTGCTCCAGTAATCACATTTTCCTTGCGCTGGCTGGGCCAAGAGCAGCAGAGAGGAAATCTGGAATGGCTGAGGTCAAACACCAGTCTGGGAACAGCCGGGGCCACCAGCCACAGCTCCTCTGTGCCATTTGAGTCCTTGCTGTTGTGGGTACCCAACTTGAAAGGGAGGTACGAGGCCCAGGGATGCAGCAACAAGCTCCTTCAGCAACAGCCCGAGGGCTCCCATCACTCCCATGCGAGCCGGGGACACAGGCACCGGCATTGAACTGTGGGAAGGAATTACAGGAATGAAAATGTTTGTGCAGGCAGAAGCCAAGCTGGCTGTGCAAGCAGAGGATGTGAACAGAGGAGGCTGCGAGCGTGGGTGCGGCTGTATTTATAGTGACGGTGGTGGCAGGGGTGCGCGTGTGCAGGGGTGACAGGGTTGCTGCTGCCTTTTATTCCTTATGCATCCCTCAACCCAGAAAGCCTGGAGCACTAACACCAGTTCTTGTCCCTGGGAGTTTCCCCTGCTTGTTAGCATTCACAGACAACCCTCTGTTTTGTAGCAAGGAAACTGAAACTTGAACATGTACAAACCATGGCTGATGTCATAACAACACCCTTTCCCCCTTTGATAATTCACTCCAGCAGTCGCGAACACAACATATGAGCTCCCCACTCCTGGCTGCCCTGCATCTCGGGAGCGAGATCTGAGGCTGCAGCACAGCAAGTGCTGGTGACGCTGCCGTTCTGGCGTGTAACATCTATTCATGGTGACTAAATCAATGTACGCTGGTAAAGCAGAGCAGAAGGGAATCACCAACCCTCCAGCACAGCCATACCACGTGAGCTGGGACAGGCAGAAGGGCTTGGACAAGCCCTGCCTGGCCTGACCCTCCTCACCGTTCTCCCCAGCCGACATGGAGCAGGGACAGCGGAGCCTGGATGCAGAGCAGATGCAGCAGCAGCAGCTGAAACTACGGGACCGGCAGAAGTTCTTTGAGGAGGTTTTCCAGCATGACGTGGATTTCTTCTTCCCCGTGTCTCACCTGCAGATAGAGCATCGGAGACGTAAGTGCTGCAGGCACGGGGCTGGGGGTGTTTCAGGGAACAGTGACACAGGTGGTAGAGACTGGTGGGACATCCCCAGTCTAAAGGCAGCCAGGGACATGCACATCCTGCACTGAGACAGGACCACACACGCTGCATGTGGGTGTGCTGTGGATTACTCACACCACTTAACTGAAGTCACTGCACATGGGTACCCAGGCTGGCACCCTGCATAGTCACTGACTTCAGACAGGCTCCTCCGGACAGCAGTTTGGGGCAGGGACAAGGACTGCAGTGAGACAGCAGAGGCTTCCAGAGGGATGTTTTAAGGAACGTGATTTTCCAGGGGGCCTCTTACCAGCAAGTAGAATTCAGTTCCCCACGGCAAGGCTGGTCTCCCTCCTCGGGGTCCTGCCTGCACAGGGCTCACAGTGCCTTTCGCCTGGCACCAGCACTAACCTTTTTACTGGTCTCTGTCTCTGTAGCTCCCTTAGGCAGCATTTCCTCCATGGAGGTGAATGTGGACATGCTGGAGCAGATGGACATGATGGACCTGTCAGACCAGGACACTGTGGATGTGTTTCTGGGCTGTGGGACAGAGGAGAGCAGCATTGCTGGACCCCTGCCAGGTATGTGCAGTCCTCAGCCTGTTGCAGGTCAGACTGGGAGCCCTTCCTGCCCCCAGTGCCCACGTTGGCTTGTTCCTCAGCCCTGTCCACCCTGCGTGCTGATCCACACACCCATACAAAGACAGGCACTTGGTGCTGGGATCTCTGAGGTTGGACGACCTCACCCTGGGCTGGTCCATGTGAGTATCCACCTCCACAGCCCAGAGGTACAGGCCCCTGTAATACCTTATGCTGCAGAAGATAGGAGAGCCCAGGCACTTTCCAGAATCCATGGGGCAAATTCTCTTGTTCTCAAGCTCCTCTGGAGCAACCAGTGTCTTGTCACGATTTCCCAGGTCCCCACTGCACTGAGTGGGAAGGCTGCAGGACCTCTCCAGCTCCCAGCCAGACGCCAGGGAGCTGGGCTTGGGTCCTGCAGGGAAAGCCCGGGGTGCCAGTACCTTCCTATCAACGCACACACGCTGTAGTGATTCACTGAGGCCAAGCTGAATGTCTCCTTGCCTGCTGCAGCCAACCACCTCACACAGCATGGCTCCAAGCCGTGTTTCACGCAAGATGGAAAAGGCTCCACTGCCAGAAACGGGGAAGGAATGTGCAGCACTGCCCAGGGCATGAGGTGGGGAACAGTCATGGCAGCCGCCTGGGGAGCAGCCAGGAAAGCATAGCCTGCCGAGGAATAAGACACATGTTGGAGGGGCTATCCATGAAGCTTAGGGAGCAATAAACCTCCAGAGGTCTTTTTCTTTCTCTTACCACTCTTTCCTCCAGGGGCAGATGCCGGCCAGTGCACAGAGGAAATCGCCCTGCAAGTGCCCAATGCAGCTGAGAGCAAGTCACGCATTTCCTCGACGTCTTCTGTCTCCACGGATCTGAATAGCCTGGACACCAGCGAGGAGGGGGCTGAGACCCCCGTGGTACAGTCAGATGAGGAGGACCTGCAAGAGGACAGTCCCAAAGAGCAGGTGGCAAGAAGCTAGCAGCCAGCTCTGCCCTGCTCCCAGTCTCTTCCGTACGAACCTGCCAGCCCAGAGGAAGAAAAGCTGCTGGCACTCAGTAAACCCCATCCTGGACTGCTGCCCTGCAGGAGGGGGGAGATGGTTTTCCCCTCCTCTTCCTCCGCAGGTCCTCCTGGCAGCCAAAGGAGAAGGAAAGGGGTATTGTAGACTCCCAAAATTAACTCTTCAGGCTTTGCCGCTAACAATCCCTGCTTCACCCCCCCAAAATGCTCAGCATCCCACAGCCTCACCGTTCCCAGAAAGCCATCCCTTGCGATCCCAGCTCCCCCTGTCCTACTGACAAAGGTCCTGTCCAGACAAGCATTTAACAATGGCATACAGAGAAATAACACTCCGACCTAAACAAGAACTGGGTGTGTGTGTTATTGGGAGAAAACAGCACTGGGGTGAGGGTTAGGTGGGGATTGCAGGAGGGAGAGTGGTGTAAAGCAAGTATGCTAAGGGTGCCACACAGGAACAAATGAAGCCCAGCTCCAGCACAGGGATGATTCCTGCACCCAGGGCAGGAGCAGACAGCACATACCTCAGCAGAGAAGGGCTGCGGTTAGTGGAGCAGGTCACCATACTGAGCAACTTGGGTGCTGCCTCCAGGAGGGAGAGAGCCAGCGGCTGCAGTACAGGCACAGCTGCCCTTAGAGGGGTTGCTGGTGACCTGTAACTACCCTACATGAGTACACTGGGGGATTTCCTATGCAAAGCGGTGAGTGGAGAACATCAACACACGCAGCACCAGCAGCTGCTGCTTCCCCCAGCACAGCATGATGGCCGTAGCCCTGGCTGCTTTAGAGGATTGAAGGAAGAGCCATCAAAATTAAGCCACTTTGCAGCCCGCTACGCTTGCTCCCTGCAGGAGTCAGGCACAAAGCTGGCCAGAGGCCCGCTGGCACTATCAGTGGCTGCAGGCCAGGGAAATGCTGTCCCTGCAAGGGCTGTGTCAGCACAACCATGGTCACCCCCACGAGGAAAGGAGCCTGGGAGATAAGTGAGAGGAGCCAGGGAATGCTCTTCATCCCGGCTGCTTCCCAGGGGGTGTTCAGACCTTACTGCACTCCCTCAGTCAACCCTTCGTGAGACCAACTGGAATGTCCGGCCAGAGCAGGAGGCGTTGTGAGCTCCGTCGGACTGCCACCCCCAGCGCTGCCTTGCTGCAGCTGCCGTTTGCTTCCTCCTGGGGTGGCCGCAGGCTGGCTGGGGCTGGCAGCCGGTGGAAGTAGGGTGCTTCCGGACGGCTGAGCGCCCAGGGATAGATGCTGCCCTCCAGAAAGGAGACGTGAAGGAAAGAGGGATAGCAGGCAACAGCAGGAAGAGCCGAGAAGCAGAAGTCATGCCGGGGATGGGCACAGTCCTTGCAGAGTCCTCACGCACGGCAAAGCCTTGTGGCGAACCACCCAAGCTTGGTCCACGCAAAAGCTTCCCCAGTTTTAGAAGCCGGGGCAGGGAGCCCGCGGGGAGCACCCCACAAAACGGCCGCACTCGCTCCTCGGCTGGAGTGCACCGCTGCTGGGCGCTCTCCCTCGGTCGGGCGCAGGCACAGCCGGGCAGGCGCTTCCCTCCCTGGGCCGGGGCAGGCTCCAGGCTCGCTCCTTGCAGCCGCTCCTCGCCCCCCGGCCCATACGGGAGGGAAACGCTCCGGCGCCGGGCCGGGCCCTCACCGCGAGGGAGGAGGCGAAGCCGGCTCTGGGCTGCGGCGCCGCGTCTCCATGGCGACCCCGGAAGCGGTCGCTATTGGCTGGGCGACCGGAAGCGGAAGTGGCTGGAGGGCCGGGGCTGCGGGATGCTGGCGGCGGTGCTGCTGCTGCTGCTGGCGGCGGCGGGGCCGGGGCCGGGCCGGGCGGGGCGGGACGCGCTGCGGGAGGAGCTGCTGCTGAGCCCGCTGCCCGCCGGCGACGTGGCCGCCACCTTCCAGTTCCGCACGCGATGGGACGCCGACCTGCAGCGGGGCGCAGGTAGGGCAGGGCGGGNGAGGGGGGGTGGAGGTATTTCGCGGGGTGACGACGGGACGTGATGGATTGCGTTGAGGTGATGACGTTACGGTGTTAGGGGGATGACGTCAGCGGGGCGAGTGGCGTCAGAGGCGGGGGGGAGGTTGCTGCGTTGGGGGGTGCTGAAGGGAGCAGGAGCGGGGCACGGCGAGGCTATGGGGGCTGCGGTGACATCGGCACGGGAGGGCTCGGTGCTGTGATGCAAGCGGGCTGCGTGTGATGACGCAAGCAGGAGTAATGCCAGGGGATGACGTCGTGTGCGGCCGGGCCCTGGTGTGACGTCAGGGGCAGGGCCCGGGGGGGATGCGGTGAGCAGGGCCGGGGCTAACACTGCCCACAGTCTCTCACTACAGGCTCTTCCCGAAGGCGCTGGGGCGGCTGGTGGCGGCGCTGGGCGTGCGGGAGCTCCACCTCGCCCTCACCCAGGGCTTCTGGCGCACCCGGGCATGGGGGCAGCCGCCCCTGCAGGCACCTGCCGGCGCCGAGCTCTGGGTCTGGTTCCAGCCCACCGTCACCGAGTAGGTACCCCGGCCGTGGGTCTGTCCCTCTGGGTCCCCTCTGCAGCTGCTGCTCCTGGGAGCTGTCGCCCTCCTCACATCAGGCAGCCATGATGTGTGCAGGGGCCTCCTGGGTTGGAAAAGGTCCACTGGAATAAAGAGCCTGCAACCTCAGGAGGAGCACTAAGGAAAAGCAGAATGTAGCCCTGCTCAGTGCTTGGGGCAGGATGTGGTGCTGAGTGAAAACCCGCATTCACTAAAGGAACAAATAATTCCCTTATGGGCACTGTGATGACAAACCCCTTGCTGCAAGGGTTACATATTGACCTCTCATCTGTGACTCACTTCCTTTGATGCCCATGCAATACCTGTCACCATCTCCCTTAGCACACAGCCCTGTTCGAGCCGCAGCAGCTCTGCATGGAGTCCCAGAGCTGTCTCCTCTCTACAAGTGGCCCATTCCGAGTCTGCTGGTCGGTCGGGTTAGCCTTCAGAGCTGCACCCAGGTGTTGCTTTAGGTCTCACAGCCTCTTGCCCATAAACCACACATCACCTCCCGCATGCTCCCTGCTCTCCCACCCCCTCTCCTTGCACACCAGCTGCACCCATCGCTGGGTCTCTGGCTGTGTGAAGCCCTGCCAGCCCAGGGGCTGCCCCTGCAGTGAACGTCCCCCAGATCTCATACGTTAGAATAAAATACCAAGAGAGCTGCAGAGTGCATGACCAGCAGCCTCTGCCTGCACACTCCTTGCAACTTCTGAAAGGTCACCCCCATGTATTTACTGAATGTTACTAACTTAATGGCTTGTTCTGAGGATTCGAGCTGCTGAGTAATCTCTGGTATTTGTTCTCACACAGTGTTGACAAAGCCTGGAAAGAACTGAGTAATATCCTCTCGGGAATATTCTGTGCTTCTCTCAACTTCATTGACTCAACCAACACAGTCACACCAACAGCATCCTTCAAACCTCTGGGCTTAGCCAATGGTGAGCCCGGCCTGCACTTTGCTGCCCAACTCTGCCCTCTCACTCTTGCCTCTAGCTTTAGTTCTGCACTGTGCCACTGCAGGGAGTCCGGGGGCAGGTCCTGCAAGGACTCTGGGTCTGGCTATGTACAACAGGGTCTGTTAACCTCCTCCTGGAAGCGTTTCTTCTCCCTACAAATTTGAGCAGAGGAAACATTTTACAAAACAGTGAGGACTGCTTACATATTCTTTCCAAATCACTCTGAACAGAGTGGGATCTGTTCGTGATTGAGCTCTTGGTATTTCAGGGACACTGAGAGGGTGGTGGGCCGTGGGGTACACTGAGGGGTGGAACAGGTCTGCTTCTGCTCTCATGCCTGTAGCAATACCAGCCTGTTGACATTCCACCTCCCTGCCCAGGGACAGATCACCATCTCCTGCGATATGCTGTCCTGCCCCGGGAGGTCGTCTGCACAGAGAACCTCACACCTTGGAAGAAGCTGCTCCCATGTGGCTCAAAGGTAATGGCAAATCCTGCTGCCTCGCTGGGCCACTCCTGATACAGCTGGTTTCCTGACAGCGATGGAGGACTGTGCACTGGGAAGTCTCAGCAGGGCCTTTCTCTCAGTGGGAGCAGAGAACAGACCTGGGGCTGAGTTTCTCCTTTTCTCCCTGCAGGCTGGGCTTGCTGTGCTGCTGAAGGCCGAGCGCTTGTTCCACAGCAGCTACCACTCGCAGGCAGTGCACATCCGCCCCATCTGCAGGGTAAGCGTGAGGCTCAGGACTCCCCCCTTTAACACCCCCAAGAGAAAATCCAAAGCCTTCTCATGACACTGCAAGGTGACACATTGGTTTGCCCAGCTCCCCTGTGGTGAGTTCACTGTGTCTAACACAGCTGTCATCCTGCTTCTCTGGTCTCACCTGCATCCTGATGGGATTCTTGTAGTCCTGGTGGAGTTTCAGCTCCCTCCTAGTGTCCTATCCCTCCAGAAGGTGTGATCAAAGCTGCCTCTCTTTCTATTGTCCAGGATGCTTCCTGCCTGGCTGTGTCCTGGGAGCTCAGACAGACCCTCACTGTGGTCTTTGACACCTTTTCCAGTGGCCAAGGAAAGAAAGGTAAGCTTGCTGGCAGTGCGCTGTAGTCCTTGGGTTCCCACGGCACTTCACTCAGCCTGCCGCTGACTTTGCCTCCCGCAGACTGGTCCCTCTTTAAGATGTTCTCTCGCACACTTACTGACGCGTGTCCTCTGGCATCGCAGAGCAAGGTCTATGTTGACATCTCCCCTAAGAACAAGGTAATGCTCACGGACGAGAGAACACCCCCTCATCCCAGTTCAGCCATTTCATGTGGCTCTGAAACACCCTCGCCTCCACCCCCCTCCACCTCCTTGCCAGGCTACCCAGGAGTCCTCCAGGGCTAACGAAAGGGGGTGGTTTCCTTCCTCTGAGCAGGGCTGTGAGGATGAGTGTGGTGGTGTTAGTAAGAGTGCTGAGCTGGCTGTTGGGTGGGAAAGCTCAGGGCCAGCCGGAGGGGCTTTGCCCAGCGCTGCCAGTTACTTTAAGGGGCACTTTTCCTTTCATGGTCCATTTGCTTTCTCAGGAAAAGGAGTTACTGGAAGTGACCCCTCCTCCAGCATCTTTACACGAAGCTATTGTCCAGGGAGACAAGAGAACCTACGCTGTCTATGACCTGCTGAGCCCCTCGCTTTTCAATACATCTCGCAGCCTCAATGTGCAGCTGAAGTGGAAGCGGCCCCAAGACAGCTGTGAGTGACCAGAACTTCACTCCACCTGCACAGCTAGTCAGGGCTCCAGGCCTACAAATTGCCTGGCATCGCCTCCCATTCCTGTGTCCTTTTCTCTTTTGCAGCGGATCTGCCAATACCCGTGCTCCATGCTCAGCGCTATGTGAGTGGATACGGGCTGCAAACCGGAGAGATCAGCACGCTCATCTACAACACTCACCCGTACCGGGCCTTCCCCGTGATCCTGCTGGAGACTGTGCCGTGGTATCTGCGACTCTATGTGCACACTCTGACTATCATCACAAAGGGGAAGGAAAACAAGCCTAGTAAGTGAACCCTCCCGGGAGCACGTGCCACCTGATTCTCTTGGCACAAGCGGCTCATTCCAGAGATGGTTTAGTCCCTCCCTGGGGCCCCAGTGATCGCTGGGAAACTGAGCTGGGAAACAAAACATCTTAGGATGTTTTCCTAGCCTTCAGTTCAGCACTCACAGCAGATGAGTCTTTATTAAGTCTGTTTTATAAGAGGCACATGGACAGTGTTTCATAATCCAACAAAGGTCTAAACCAACGTGAATTGATTTTTATAGTAAAGGAGACTCAATTTAAAACTGATGACTGGGACTTATTTTGCTTTTGTACCTTTTCTTATGAACATCTGACTTTCACACTGGATTTTCATGGGTCATCAGCTCTAAAGACCAGGCAGATTTAGCTTTAACACATGCTTTTTGCTACCTGTGCATCTTCACTTGCCCAGAAAACCTCTCCCAGGACAGTGGAAGCAGAAGCACTCATCCTGTGGGAGATATCCAGGCAATGTGACAAGGTCCCACCAGTGCCACTGACATGTCTCTTTGGGGTTAGGTTACATCCACTACCAGCCAGCCCAGGACCGGAGGCGGCCTCACCTCTTGGAAATGCTGATCCAGCTGCCAGCCAACTCTGTCACTAAGATTACAATCCAGTTTGAGAGGGCCTTATTGAAGTGGACAGAGTACACGCCTGACCCCAATCACGGCTTTTATGTTAGGTAACAACATACCTCAGCTCCTCATCCCCTTCTGGGCCTCACGTAGGACTTGCTGCCCAGGTCTCTGGGGATGGAAAAAACTCTTGCTGTCTCTTTGCTGGCAGGACTGATACTAGCATGTCCTTTGTCTCCTTAGTTCATCTGTGCTTAGCGCCCTGGTGCCCAGCGTCATTGCGATGAAGGACGTGGATGTGGAGCAGAGCCCTCTCTTCACCTCGCTGTGAGTGTACCTGTGCTGGGGAGCGGGGCCATACCGCAGTGCCTGCGGGCTGCTGGCTGCTGTCGTCCCATCTGGTGATCACGAAGCAGTGGTCCTGTGTGGGCTGACACTCCCTTTCCTGCTTCCACTCTCCAGGTTTCCTTCCTCTGATGGCTCCAGCTATTTTGTGCGCCTGTACACGGAGCCGCTGCTGGTGAACTTGCCGACGCCAGACTTCAGCATGCCCTATAACGTCATCTGCTTGACCTGCACCGTGGTGGCAGTGTGCTATGGCTCCTTTTACAACCTGCTGACCAGAACGTTTCATGTGGAAGAGCCAAACCGGGGTGGGCTGGCCAAGCGGCTAGCCAACATCATCCGCAAATTCAGGGGGGTGCCCCCCCTCTGAGAGAAAGCAGGGTAGCCGATGCTGGCTGTGGGGCTCCGTGGGGAGACCCAAGGAGCAGAGCGCTGCTGCCTCTTGTCTTAACTAGAAACAGCCTGCTCCATTTTGCTGCCTGGATCTCTCTTTGGGATCCAAGAAGCTGAGGGATCTCTTTCATCGTTAAGACGGGAAACAGCTCTAAGACTACTGAACTGCGCTGCTACAGGATTGGGAAAGGTGTAAGACTTCTGTTTGGGAGAGGGGTAATTTACGTGCTGGGAATGATGCTGGAAGTAAACTTGAGATGTTTTGTACATTTGTGCTGCTCCTGGTTGGTTTTACTTCCTCAACCCCACAGGCAGAGTTGACCCTGTAAGACTCGGTGAGCTGCTAAGTCTCTAGCATGCCATCTGAGTCAGCTGGGAGAAGATGCAGACATGGTAACGGGAAGGGGGGTGATCTGCAGCAAAGAGATGGGTTCATCTGCTCTACCATCTCACCCTTCTACAACTGCCATGTTTCACAGTGCTTTCCTGCTACACTTCCCCACATTTGAGCCAGTTTGTAAATTAATTTTGGGGCATACCAAGGGTTTATTTTCTTTCTCAAGACAAAGCTTTTCCTGTTCCCAGCTTTTATTTGCAGCATTTTGAAATCCCTACACATGCTCACCCCTCTGCTGCAGCACAAGATCCTCCTCTGCCTTCCTGGTATCATTTCTGCATGTCTGCGTGATGGCTCCCCTGCACCCATGGTGTCCCCAAAGCTTCGGGGAGAGTTTGGGCTCAGCAGACCCCAAGCACAGCCTGCAGCCAGCTGGGCTCTGCTGGTGGGCAGCAGCCTCAGCCCTCCCTGGGCTGGGAATGCAGGAACACTGGCACCACTGCACTCTTCGGTTATTTTCATACAGTACAAGGTACCGCCTTGCTGCAGTGCACAGAGCAGTTAGAGGATGCTGGTGGTGCAGCTCAGCCTCCAGCAGTGCTGTTTTCAGGGGTACGGCCTTTGCATCTCGGATGTGGCTTTTGTGATAGGAACAGACAACTGCCTACAAGCAGCTAAACAAAGCACAAGGAAATCATTAGAAGAGATATTCCCCAGAATCAAAGCAAAGCACAGCCAGAGGTCCTTTAAAAGCTTCCACTTGATCAGAAAGACCATAAAAACCCCTGTCCTGCACAGAACAGTCTGTTCCCACTGGCCTGGGATTACCTTTCCCTTCCCTATCCAAGATGCCCTCTCTGAAGCTCCTTACGGATCCACTCCACTGGATGGCTCCATGCAGCCTGCAGAGCTGCCAAAATACATGAGTTTGGGACGATCCCTCTCTGTCCCTGCTTGCTGAGAAGGATGCCACGGGGCTGAGAGCTCATGTTGCTTCCAGCCACAGGACTCCTGCTACAGCTCCACCAGCCAGGCTTCAAGTGCAAAATAGAATTTATTTATAGAAAGCTAAAACTACAACCAAACAAAACCCGAGTGAGCATGCAGTTCCCACAGCAGTGCAGGGGCAGAGGGACACAGCCAGGAGTCTCAGGCATGGAGGTCTGTGTTGCAGTTTGCAAAAGGATTTGGAGACCTCAAGTTTCAAGTTGGGTCCATCAGCACGTGCTGGAGCAGCTCAGAGTGGCCAAGGTGCACCCAGCTTGGCTCCCCAGGCAAAGCCTGCGTGCTGCAGGCATTCAGTGGGATCCAGCAAAGCCCCTTGAGCGCCGAGGCCAGCGCCCATGGATGGCACTGCAAGCCAAACCAGCCAAAAATTGTGCAAGAAACATGGCACTGCTACAAACTCGATCATCACTTCGCAGGAAAAAAGGTCCCTGTGCTGAGGATGATGCAGGCAGCCTGTGCCAGGGTCAACCGGGAGCCGTCACCAGCAAAGGGTGCTGGAGATGGCATCACTGCTTCAGGGCCCTTCCCATGCAGTGCCATAAACCAGGAATTTAAACAGCCCGTGAAGAGATCAGCCCAGAATAATGGCAGAGCAGGAGGGAAACCGTCCTGGGCTGGATTCAAACTTGCCGAGGGTCATCGAGGGAGTCAGTCTTATCACATCCATCAAACGCATGGGCCAGCCAAGCAGAAAACCCTGCAGGATACATGGGCAGCCCTGCAACCACGGCTGGGTGGGTTTGAAATGCTGGGAAAACTCAAAATCATAGTGTTTGGGGTATTTTTCCTGAGCTATTTCTCTCCCTTCCCTGCGCAGCCTCCTTGGGAACCCAGCCAGAGCTGGGCACGGCTGAGCTATGCTTGGTAACCTGCTGCTGTGTGTCTGCAGAGAGAAGGGCTGGAGCTGGAGTACTCGCAGCAGCCCGGGCTTTGCTGCCAGCCCAGTGACGCTCGGCCAGAGGACTGCCAACAAGCGATGCCAAAAATAAAAGTGTTTAAGGGGACAGGCCATGGAGCCATCTCTGCTCTACGTCTGAGCGGTAGTGCAAGGGACTGGGCAATGGGTGGTGCACAGGGCTGCAGGTGCCCACCCTCCTGCAGCACAGAAAACTAGGGCTCCTCAGGTCTGGATGGGGCTAAGTCAGTAACAAAAGCACACTGCCATGTGTGACAAGGAGGCAGCACATAAGCAAGCCTAAAAATAATATGCAATGGAATGCAAGAAATCATGGACTCAGTGTGTGTATTGGGTTTGTGTGGCAAGGTTCTGGTAGCTGGGGGGCTGCAGGGGTGGCTTCTGTGACAAGCTGCTAGAAGCTTCCCCGACGTCCAACAGAGCCAATGCCAGCTGGCTCCAAGACAGACCCACTGCTGGCCCAGGCTGAGCCCATCAGCAATGGTGATAGCGCCTCTGTGAGAACATATTTAAGAAGGGGAAAAAAGCCCACCTGCACAACTGATGCTGGAGAGGGGAGTGAGAGTATGTGAGATAAACAACTCTGCAGACACCCAGGTCAGTGAAGGAGGAGGGGGAGGCGGTGCTCCAGGCACCAGAGCAATCTCTGCCCTGCAGCTCGTGGTGAAGACCATGGTGAGGCAGGCTGTCCCCCTGCAGCCCATGGAAGTCCACAGTGGAGCAAATATCCACCCATAGCCCGTGGAAGACCCCATGATGGAGCAGGTGGACATACCCGAAAGAGGCTGTGACCCCACGGAGAGCCTGTGCTGGAGTTGGCTCCTGACGGGACCTGTGGCCCTGTGGAGAGAGGAGCCCACGCTGGAGCAGGTTTGCTGGCAGGACTTGTGACCCCGCGGGGGACCCGCACTGGAGCAGTCGTGTTCCTGAACGGCTGCACCCTGTGGAAGGGAACTCACACTGGAGCCGTTCATGAGGAACCGCAGCCCATGCGAAGGACTCACGTTGGAGCAGTTCATGGGATCCCATGGGAGGGACCCTACGCTGGAGCAGGGGAAGACTGCGAGGAGGCAGGAATGGCAGAGACGCGTAAGGAACTGACCACAACCCCCATTCCCCGTCCCGGTGTGGTGGGGGGGGAGGCGGTGGAGAAATCAGGAGTGAAGTTGAGCCCGGGAAGAAGGGAGGGGTGGGGGGACGGTATTTTAAGACTTAGCTCTGGTTTCTCACCACCCTGCAGGAG
>VYXH01000031.1:30593-48368 GCA_013397275.1 Burhinus bistriatus | reverse complement strand
GATTTCTTACACCTGGGCATCAATAGCTCCTGTGCTCTATGGAAAGCATCCTTAAAGATTTTCCCAGGGAGTCCTATTGACTAATTCCTTGAAGAGCTGGATGTTTGCTTTCCTAAAATTCAGGGTCCTGACTTAACTCTTTGCTGACCTATGTCCCTCAGGGCTGTCAAGTCCACCAGTGCATGATCACTGCAGTCCAGGCTGCCTCCAATCTCCGTGTCTCTGATTGGCTCACTTGCATTGGTGACCAACAGGTCCAGTAACATGTCCTCTCTCCCAGGGCTGTCTATTGCCTGGCTTAAGGAGTTATCTTTAATGCATTTCAGGAGTCTCCTGGAGTGCCTACAGTTCACGGTGCTACTTTTCCAGCAGATGCTGGCGTAGCTGAAGTCTCCCGGCAGGATGAGAGCCTGCAAGCATGATGTGTCTTGTAGCTGGAGTAAGAAGGCTCTGTTGGTAGGCTGCCGTTGATCAGGCGGCCTGTAGTAGTCACCAACCACAAGGTTCCCTTTGTTGTCTCAGTCTCTAATTCTTACCTATAAGCTTTGAACCTGCTCATGGTTATTGTTCAGAGACAGCTCTTCACACTCTATCCATTTCTTGATGTAGAGGGCAACGCCTCCACCCTTCCTTCCTCACCTGTCCTTTCTGAATAGCCTCTAGCCATTGATAGCCGCACTGCAGTCATGGGATTCATCCTGCCAAGTTTCAGTAACGGCAACTAGGTCATAGCTTTCTAACAACATGGTGGCTTCCAGTTCCCCTTGTTTGTTGCCCGTACTGCGTGCATTGGTGCATGCACTTCAGCATGGCTGTCAGCCTTTCACCTTTTTAGAGGAACATCCCTCAATTCCTTTGTGGTATTTCACTGGTGTTTCCCTGTTGGCTCCTATAACCTTAGGAGCCACTGTCTCATCTCCGTAAGTCTTCAAGTGTGTTGTAGTGTAGCCAGCACATCTCAGAGCACCAGGCTGCAGGCCCTCGCTAGCACCCCGTCCCTATGACCATTGCCTGTTGTCCCACAGCTTGTCACAGGCAAGCCTGATATTGCCCCCTTCAAGTCTAGTTTAAAGCTCTGCCAGTGAGCCCTGCTAGCTTGTGAACCAAGACCCTCTTGCCCCTTTCAGAAAGGTGAATCTCATCTGACAGCAGCAAGCCTGGTGCCATGTAGGCCATCCCATTATCAAAAAAACCCCAATTTGTGGTCCTGACACCACCCTCAGAGCCATGTATTAATAGATTGGGCTTTTCTGTTTCTTCCAATGTTGCTGCCTGCAACTGGGAGGAGAGAGGAGAGAATAACCAGTGATCCAGATTCCCTTACCTTTTTACTTTCCCCTTGCCTTCAGGTTCCTTTACCTTTTAACTTTTAAGTTATGACTTTAGTTTGGACTGACTTAAGTGTGAAGAGGCCAGCAGTGTTTTTGAAGTTCACACAATATTAATTTGCTGTGATTAATATTTTCATTAGCTCTTTAAATAGTGTTAAATGCAGAGTTATTTTTGTCATTAAAGTGGGCGAGGTGACAATAAACATTTCCTTTGTTCACAAAGGTGTTCAGCTATCTTTAATTATCTGTGCTGTATTTCCAAAGTTAGGCCCACAGTGGAAAAAATTCCTTATTCATGTTTGCTGAAAGGATCCTTTGTGCTATTGAAATTCCAGAGACCTAAACTGGTCAATCTGTTTGAAGCTTCAGCCAGCTGCTGTTTCAGTCATTAACAAAATAATCAGTTTCTGTAATCCGAGAGGTTAAAAAAAAAATTATTGTCATTTAAAGTGAATTCAGTGGTAAATGAGCCTGCCAGCTTGTTGAACTTGGACCACAGGCTACTTTTAGCTTCAGGCAAAGAGAAGGAACTATACTAAGTAAAAACATCGATTTAGTGGAATCTATAGCTCAAAGGAAAGTGAAAAATGACCTGGAAGGTTAATGAAAAGACAATAATTAATGCCTGAAAAACGAATCCCTGAAGCATATTCCATTTTGCAGTGTACATGTAGCTGAGCTGATATTGCCTATGGAAATAATCACTACTGTATCACTACTGTACTCTCAAATGTCCTAGAGGGCAGCATAAAGTCACTGCTAAACCAAATACTTTGAAGAAGGAACTTTTTGATGAATAAATCTGGTCCTTTAGAAAAACGTTTAATTTCTGCTTATGATATGGTATACTAGTTTCAGCTGGGACAGAGTTAATTTTTTTCATAGTACCTTGTCTGAGGCTATGTTTTGGATTTATTTTTTTTCTGAAAACAGTGTTGATAACACAGGGATGTTTTAGTTACTGCTGAGCAGTGCTTACAGGCCAAGGCCACCTCTGTTTTTCATGCTGCCCCACCAGCAAGGAGGCAGGGGGTGCACAAGAAGTTGAGAGGAGACACAGCTGGGACAGCTGACCCCAGCTGACCAAAGGAATACATGGGACCATGTGGTGTCACCCTTGGCAATAAAACTGCTGGGGGGGGAAAGGAGGTTGGCCAGGCTGCTGTTACTTTGGAACTATCTGGGCATCGGTTGGTTGCTGGTGAGCAATTAGGAGGTTTTTGCATCATTCTTTTTCCTTGCTTTGTTTCTTTTCCTCTTTATTTTATTCATTTTTAAGAAATTTTTAAACTGCTTTTATGTCAGCCCATGAGTTCTCTTTCACTCTTCTGATTCTCTCCTCCATCTGCCTGGGTGGGGCCGTGAGTGAGTGGCTGTGTGGTTCTTAGCTGTCTACCGGGGTTAGACCATGGCATTCTGAGGTTTAGATAAATCCCAGACAGTGAAGATAGGTTCTAACTGAATATTCATTGTTTTGAGTGGAAATTTGCCGGTGTATGTAGTTTGAAGCTTGTAAGCCTAATAAAACACTTAAAGAATTTCAGTGTTAATCTGCCCATAGTGGTAAGAGAGGGAAATTGGGACAGTAATATGTTTTTTTAAGTTATTGAAATATTTCTTTCCCTCTTTGGGATTATTCCAAGCCTTTCTTCTATTAACTGAAATGGAGTAATCTCTACACTATCCTGAGCAGTGGTGCTTAGAAAACTGAAAATTCTCCCTTCTACTTCACATTTCTTTTTAATTAATCTACTCTTGGAAGCTTTCAATACCTGCACGAAAGAAAGAGCTGTAGAATATTGGTTCCAGATGAAGAATATTGGATAATACAGTTTAAAAGATAATGTGAATATTTTTACCTGCAACTTTCATCTGAGTTGATCAGGGATATGCTTTCATTATAGTTCAGAATTAGTCAGGTAACAGAGAGGGTGTCAAGAATGTGAATTGTTCTTAAGATTCACCCATTTGACAGCCAATTGCATTCTTATGCTTCTGGGAGTAAATGCAGATTTTATTTTTTTTCAAGACAGTAACCTAGAAAACAGTAATTGTGTCAGCATTACATGCATTCCCTTTTCCAGCCTTGAATGTGAGGTCCTGGTTTTGCATTGTGGAAGAAAATGGTTTCTGTAATTCATAGATGTAAATGAAAAAAGAGTGTTGGCGAGACTGAGACCGGAATATGCATACAAGTTTTTAAGACTGTTGGGGAAAAATCTAAGGAAGAGCAGAAAAAGTTATGCATTATTGAAAAATTGAAAGAATACTACTTAGGGAGACATTTGAAGCTCATTTCACATGTATTTAAAAAAAAAAAAAATCTATTAAAATACCTAAATACCTTTGCAGCAGAAAATGATGACCCTGTCTTCCCTTCTTCGGGATGAAGAACACTGGGAACTGCTGTCCTGTACTGTCCTCCCCTGGCTGCCCATGCCACACACTCCTAATTTTCTTGTCCCCTGTGAGGTATGTAATAGGCCTAGGAGGAAAGGAAGGATAGGCCTGAAGGAAATAAAATTGGACATAATAGGGTGAAAACAAAATCCAGGTAAATTTGATGGAATACTTAACTGAAAATGTCCTTGTGAGGTTTCTAGGGTTATAGAATATATATATATTTTTTTTTTTTAGTGGAAGTTACCAAATTCAGTTACCTTTTCTTTAAACTACAAAAATTGCTAGGTATGTAAGGGAAGGTTTTCAGTATTTCAGCTCTTGGAAGAAAGGAAAGATTTTGTTCAGATCTTCAGAACTGCTTTAGATAAACTGCAATTTCTTTAATTTATACAATTTTTTTACCGTTGCTTTTATGGTCTAGACTCTGCTCCAGCAAAGTGATACTGTCCAGGTAGGTCATAGTGGTTCTGGGAGTCACGAATAAGACCAGCCTACCTGCCTCTGTGGCAGTTGACATAGCCCTGTTGAGGAGACAGGTGTATGCCACAACTGGCATCTTACACCTGCATGGGTGATGGTGATTTGTTTGAGTAGTGTTGTGTATCTAGGTCATGCACTCCTTGATCCCAGAAAGCTGCTTCTCTTTTTTTCTAGTGTGCAGCATCTGAGAGGGTTGAGATGATAGGGGAGAACAAAAGGTAATGGAGAGGAGAGGAAAGGGAAGTGTCAGGGTTTCAGTGGGTGAGGACTGGGGTCCTGTTGGAGGACTTGGCATGTAACTGAGCAGGAGACTCCAGTGGTCCTAAATCTGACTCTGTAAATTAGAATGGTTTGAGATTTGTATGTAGGATTGTGTTCAAGGGGATGGATCATTTCTGACTGCTCAAGTTATGATGCTACATTGTGAACACATGTATGCATGCATCTACAGCTAACCCTGAACACTGTGTTACTCCTGGAAAAACTGGTTTTTTTTTTGTGGGAGAGGACAAGTTGGTTATGTGAGTCAGATGGATTGGGTCTAGATTCTCAGGCTTTCTTTGCTACAGCCTGTAGTTTGCTGGCTCTAGGGCGTGGAGTCCTTAGTGCAGTATTTGTAGAAGAGGAAGTATGCTGCTCTGTGTCAGTGATTAAGGCAGTGCCTGGGAAAGGCTGGACCTACCTGTTTGTGAACTGTGCATTTTAGGAGACCTTCTCCCTGTGTTTTTTTTTTTTAATCCAGCTGTGGTAATCTAAAATACTTTTCTGCTTTGTGACAGCTGCTAATGATCCTTTGAGGAATTCAAGTGACTGTAGTACTGTTTTGAAAGGGTGGAGGTGTGCGTATAAACATCTTAAGCTTGAGAAGTGAGTAAATAGCCTATTTCCCCTACCTTGGTTATTTAGTCACTGGTGTGTTGCATCTCTAAGACCGGTCAGTTTTGCAGAACTGTGTGTTGTCAGCAGGTATGGGGTCTGTCTTGAACAGGCTTACTAAACTGAGCTTCTGAAAGAAGATAGAACAATGTCCACTTTTAAGGTTGGATTAGCCTGGAAGAAGGACCTGACAGAGGATATTACGTGTCTCAGGAACTTGATTGCCTGAAGGGTTTCTTGTAAATTGGTCTCTGCACTCAGGTGCCTAAATGCTGCTCATTTTAGGCATGTAGGCAAATAAGTGCATGACTCCTGCTCTTATTATGATATATTTTGTGTCTAAAGTTAACCTTTCCTGTAAACCAAATGTGACATCCAAACTTTCAGTAAACAGTGAAAGCTTTCACTATATTGATCCAATAAATCTTTCCAAGGGTGGAAAAATAACTGCATGATGTATCTTTTAAGAACTATTGAATACAAGATGAGATACTCTGTATGTGAATTATCTAGAACAAAAAATGTAGTGCATTGCACCCAGCTTCAAAGATTTTTGCATGCTGTGAACATCAATTTTAAAAAGTAAAACATTTGCATTCAGAGAGTTTGACTCTCTTGAGTGGACATCTGGTTTTGAACAATATTGGTGTTTTAGAGAATAAACTAAAATTAATAATAAGGCAGTTATGTATTTTTACCTTTTTTGTTTCAACCACTTGTATTTACCATGTTTGAGGGCAGATTTCTCTGTTGCTGTGCTGATTTACTAATCTGTTAGATTCTGCTCTGCAAGTTCTGGTGTGGTTGCTTATTGTCAGCTCCCTCTGGCAGTCTGCTAACCACCTGTGTTTAATCAGTAGAAATTTAAGAATTGTTAGAGCTTGCTTGAATAAACATGACTTGCTGGTTGACTTAATTAGTCAGCTAGTTAATATCCTTAAGAAAATTGTCAGTCCACTTTTTCTTGCAGTAGTTGCAGAGACTTTTTTGGCAAGCGTGATAGAGAGTTTTCACCTTTCTAAGGATTGTGGTAGTAGTATAGTTAATAACAAATTGACCGTCTTAGCTTCTGTTGTTTAAAGTGATGAGCAGGGTTGGAAAAAATGTCTGAAAATATTTTCAAGGGAGACTATATGTGATAAAACTACATAGAGCTTCATAAAGAAATGAGAAAAAAGCTTTTGATGCCTCCTAATTTTTTTCTGCAAAGGTTCAACTGAGTTGTATCCCAGGTCTGTAGGAGTAAGCAGTATCACCACGTCGCAGCTAGTGATGGATGTGTTTGGACTTCTGCAGTGTTTATGGAACTGAGCTATGGTTGGAGAAATCTCACGTGTGGGAAGAGGACCAGAAAGAAAACATGATTAGGATTACATATTTTAAGGGAGATTTAGAGCCATAGATATAATGTGGTGAGTTATACGACAACATTTTTGTAGCAAATGGTTTCTTAGAATTGGCTAAAGGTAACAAAAAGTGAAGCTGACAACATTAGATAAAAGACTCCTTAAACGTTGCAGTTTTAAGCAATTGAATTGTAAATATTTGCCTTTTAATTTTAAGCACTACAGGTATCTTCACTGCTGCTGTCAATTTCCCTGGGAATGAAACAGTAATATTTTAGACTCTTGTAGCAGGTGTTCTATTGTGAGTGTAATTTTGTTTGGTTTATGCCAACCTCAATTTTTTCCATGTCAGGCTGAAAGAGAAGGTGATTATTTTTCTTCTCCTGGAACTTGCGCTTTTTTCTGAGGCCCTGAATCTTTCACCATCACTAGACTACTCGGGTTTCTGTCCTTTTTTTTTTTCTGTAGGGATGATCAGGCAGAAAATACTTGGATTTTTTCCACAGAAATTTAAGTGAAGTGCAGATTGCTAGGAAATGTTTTCAGAATTGCCGTGCTGGCGATTGTAGACCAAATCTTTGTAGGATATATGTCTGAACCTCTTAAGACTAGCTTCTACTAGAAGCTGTAGTTTGCAATAGGTAGCTTTCTTCTTTTTGTTTCTTCATTAAAGCTTTTAAGGGATCATGTGATTTGAGAGTGCAGTCCCAAGAAAAATATTTTACTTTTTTCCTTGCATTTTATTTTTCATGATTTATGTTAGGTAGGCAGCAACAGTTAGTTTCCTGTATGTCAGTCCTAGCAAAATGACGGCTTCAACAGTGATGCTAGTTTAAAACAAACAAAGGAAAAAAAAAAAAAGCCCTGCTTGGACTCTTTGACACTTGGTATATGTGTGCAGTTGTATCTTTTAGACAGTCTACGTGCTGCAACTACCACCCTTACTAGTGGCTATACTACTTGAAGCTGCATAAAATAACTGCTAATAAATGGTGTCTTTACATATAGATAGTCTCTTTTTAAGGGTAATGAAGAGATCAGTTTAACAGCCAGGAAAGAAAAAAAACTTTCTTACTTTTCTGAAGTTCAGAAAACTCTGTGCTAATGGTTGCAAACTTTATATTCCTGGACTTTAATGTCTCCTTTTCAGTCTGGTGAGTTGCAAGAACAGAAAAGCTACTATGTTAATTCCGTATCTAGTAAAGATTAAAAGTGACTTAGAGGGACATGAAAAAAGCACTGAACATCTGAAATACTGAATGTCTAATTGCATTTGTACAAGCAACAGTCTTTGGACTTGAACACTTATGTTAGACTATTTATAGCTGATACTACTGCTGTATTAAAATCTTTCTTCATTACAATATTGGCAGCTTTCCCCCACTGTTTTTCAAGTTTCCTTGTACTACTTATCCCATGTTCTCTTGGTAAAAGCATTAAGATCCATTAATGTGGAATACTGCTATAATAGGAGCCATATGTGGGGAATTGCCTTGTATGGCCATGCATGAACATACTACCAAGTGTAAAGAGTAAAGCCTTCTCCCTGGGACTTGGGACTTTTGTTTTAGAAGGTGTGATTTGTTTAATTGTGCTTTTTCTCCCACAGAGATAAGCTAGCTAGGGCTGGCTGAATTGTGCTGCATTGCTTGAAGGCTTTTTCCATTATAGTGCTTGCAAATGTATTTTTGCAAGCTGACATATGTGTTGTGTCAGAGCTATGTGCAGGAGTGTATCACATTCAAAAAAGTCATGTGACATCTGGACTTGACTTTTAAATTTTTTAATAGTCTTTTGTTATTGACTACAAACATGTTAAGATGGGGACAGTATTGGTGTTTGCCAATATTATTTAATGTAGATGAAAACTGTTCTGTGCTTTCATAACCTATGTGCCCAGAGCACTTTAGGTTCTTAACTATATTGTTAGTGAAGCTCAAGACTTCAGAGAAATGGGAAATTACTTGCTAAAAAAATTACATCAAAGTGCTGAGGAAGAGGGAAACTGTAAAAACATATTATTTTCTAATACAGTTTCTCTGTCTTTTTCTTTCCTCTATAATGTCATGTAGCAATGGGTCAAGAAGCTGGCAAACCTGCCTGGCCCAAACCAGCAGGAGGTTATCAAACTATTACAGGTAGAAGATATGGAAGAAGGCACGCCTATGTCAGTTTCAGACCATCTTTGAATAGCCAAGACAGAGATGAACATCAACACGAAGTCTGTGAACAATTAGAATGGGAGGACGTTCAGAAAGAGAATTCTTTATGTAAGTGCATGTCTTTGTGCATGTGCCACTTAATTGCAGCCTGAGATATGTGGGAGCGGAGGGGAAAGGCGCATAGAGAAATTTGAAGAGGAGAGAGTAGCCAGTTAAATAACACATGTAAAGTACACTTCATATAGTTTTATAGAATGAAAATTAACATGAAGGCAAATTAAAGTGTAGTCTATCTTAGGCTCTTTAATTTTGCCTGATGAAGTGCATTCCTGAATGAGTTAATGCATTCTAACCAACTAGATAGCCATAACATTGTATAATTCAAATTATTTTGTCTTCAAATCAAATTACAAGAAAATAACAGGGATGAATGTGCAATTACAGTTAGTAGTTACCATCATCACAAATGCAGTTTGGTTATATTACGCTTGAACGCCTCTTGCATAAAGGGACAATAAATATCAAACCCAGCAGCAAGAGTTAGAGAAGGTAAAAACATGTATATTGCTGCTACTACAAAGTTAGTGCTTAGTTCAAGTCAGTTGTAAACTCCTAACTAAGGAAAGAATATCTTCTATTTGGAACTAGGTTGTGAAATATTTGGTGTATCGTGGACCAGGGTGTTCTCTCGTTACTAATCTTAGTGTAGTTACAGTGGAAATTAGTTTAAGCCTATAAAACGTTTTTAAAGATCCTCTTTTTATTTGTTTATACCAGTCAGACCACTTCCCTTTCTTGTTTAATGCATATTGAACATTAGTATTTCCAAAAATGTCTTTTGTGACTTTAGCATCTGAATAATAATTTCATAGAGAAATACAAAATGGCTTGTTGGATTAGAAACATATCCCATCTCCTTAAGTGTATGAAGTTTTTCTGCTAAAAAAGTTTGATATAGCCTCAGACCTTCCAAAGTAGCATTTTTTCCTCCTTTCTTTATAGACTATTTTGTAACTACTTTCTCCTTCTAATTTTCTTTTTTTCTAATAAGAGCATAGTGTTAATTTAACTTTGTCACAGACTTACGTGATGTAGATCATCTTGGGGTGGTTTTATTTTTTTGTAACTTGAATGTTTTTGCAGTTGTCTGTGCTTCGTATGTTTTCTACACTTTCATCTAGTTAAAGGTTTACTTCCTGTAAGGAAGTGTTGACACTTGTGGAGATCTTCCTACTGTCTCTGTATAATGCTACCACCTTTCTTGTTTCAATTACTCAGAAATGAGCATGCTATTATTTTGGGGATCATAAGAAATATGCAGTTTAGAGTATATTATCTCCTTGTTCTTAATACAATTGCTTTGTATATAAATTCTGAGTGACTCATCTTCTATATTAAGTCTAATAACAAAATGCTGTATTACAGTTTTTCAAATTTCTCTTTGAGAAATGTTTTGGATTAATTTATTTCCCTTACCTCAGCTAGGTTATGTTTTTCCCCAGTTGATACTTTATTTTTTGATGGATGGGTAGTACTTAAAATGTGCTGCATAATTCCTTGCTAATTGGCTTGACATCTTATATACATCTAAGCAATTATGGAAGATGGGTAGAGGGAGATATCCTTGGAAATACTAAAATCTGACTGGACTTGGACCTTGGTAACCTACTATAGGTGTCTCTGAGCAAGAAGGGTGGACTGCATGATATCCAGAGGGGTCTGCCCACCAGCCTCAGCTGTTAGCAATTTTGTGAAGGAGCTTCAAGATTTTAATTAGATAAAATGTAATGTTACAGCATTGCTTCCTGCAAGCCAGGCTCGTAGTACTGAGAGGCACAGCTCTTGTAGGAGTTCAGTGCCATGAATTCACCAACCTAGGCAGGGATTAGTTATTTAGATGAGATTCTTGTGTTGTTTTTTTTCTCCTTTTTTAAGCCCGGAACACTCATTTTACATGGTTTCCTACCTCTACCTGTTTTTAAAAAAACATGCTAGGGAATCTCTTCAATTAACTGTGCATGTTTTGGCTTTTTTTGTAGTTCAGTTTCCAAATCTCTTAATATTGACTTCATCAAGTTATGCAAGCCATTGTATGTTCAAAAATAGCTCGGACTATTGCCTTATTTATGAGTTTGCAAATGACTTGAACTAAGCATTAATTTTGTAGTAGCAGCAGTATACATGTTTCTACCTTCTTTAATGCTTGCTGCTGGGTTTGATATTTATTGTCCCTTTATGCAAGAGGTATTCAAGTGTAATATAACCAGACTGAATTTGTGATGATGGTAACTACTAACTGTAATTCCACATTCATCCCTGCTATTATTTTGTTCTTCTGAGGAGTTGCACTTGCAGCTGCGTGTACAAAATATAGTGCTATTGGTATGTAATTTATAGTAGCACTAAATGGCTTTATCTGAGTGTGGCAGGAGCCACAGTTTAGCCAGTTAATGAATGGATAGTCTGATTTTTAACTTATGGAAAGAAATGTTGCAGCTTTTTTAGTCTTCTAGTGTTTTTTCAGGTTCCCTGTTCTCATCTTAAAATTCCCTTTTACATAAACAATGTAAAAATGCTGCTTATGAACATGTTCCTTTAATACTTGTTCTTTTGCTGTCAGACTGAGATGAAATTCTATCATTTAAGTCTATTTCTGTATGCTTAGTTGATATAAATGAGAACGTAAATAGATTAATGAAGAATGACTGCATCTCTGGGTAAATGTTTCTCTTTAATAAATTGCACTGCAGTCCTAGTGAATTATCCTTTTTCACAAGCAGTTGTTGTAGATGAAAATATTTCAATTGGTTTTGATTATTCCAATGCATTTTTTCTTATGCTTTTCTGTGAAGGTTCCAGCCCATCAGTTCAGGTTTCTTCTGATTTATTGGATGAGCCTTTGTTAGAAAATGTTGGAACTGGAGAACCCATTTGTGAAAGTGTATCGAGCCAAACTCTTGAAGCGAACATATCACCATTTTCTGTATTCTCTTATGGTCTGGAAGGCAACAAAATCTCAGGGAACTTTATGAATCCTTATGAAAATTCTGAGGACTTTGTAGAATATGCATCTGGAGCATGTAATGATTTGAATGGTCAGAATGGAATTGCTTTTGTAAACATTGACTCTTATGAGCCAGATAGCAGTGAGGGAGAGGAAGATGATGCTCAGGACAAGTTTTCTTTGGCAAGAGAAGCAGAAGTTGTATTTCAGGGAACGCTAGATAACATGTTTTCTGAGTTAGAAAAAGGTATAGAGTCTTTTACTGACTTACACTCCCGATTGTCCACTCTCAACTACAGTGTTTCTAGAGAATGTTGTGGAGAAGCAGGACCAATGCCTTTAATGACATATTTTAGCATAGGTTCAGACTTGGCGTGTCCAAACGACAGTATATTTACATCTTCTGCTGAAGATCAAGCTATACCGAGAAGTAACTCAAGTGGCGCCAATTGTGAAACACAGAAGATAAAAAATATAGTGGATGTTGGAATCGGAACCCCTGTAGCAACTGCTAATGAATTAAATGTCAGTGATGGAAGGACTGACCAAGAAAATTCACCTGAGCTAGTAGTGAGACCTAAAATAAGAAAACAAAATACTGCAAACCATTTGGGGAGGGAGAAGCTTCTCCCTAATGGTAATGAAGAAGAAAGTGGTTCCTGGAGGATAAGTGAAGTTACTGAAGTCCAGCAAGGCCATGCTCAGTGTGCCTTGAGAAACGGCAAAGAGTTGAGTTCTAGTACATTCTCTGACTCAAGAGAGTACGAAGGTCATGAAAAGAACACAACAATAGTCCTAAGGAAAAATGCAACATCTCAAGAACAAAAAAAAGTGCTAGATAATAGCACTGCCTGGGATGAGTTTGAAGACTGCAACAGACACTCATCAATGTCCCACAATGATGAAGACAGGTAAAATTTCATTTCTATATCTGTATTAGTATTGAATCTTTTGTGTAAATAGTGTGCAAATCTGAATAATTTGTTAGCAAATGGGACATAAAAACTCAAGCAATTTCAGAATACACTGATACATATACACATACTGGGTTTAGCAGTGTCTAAGCTGCAGGTGTTGTGGATTGCCATGTGAGACATGCTCCGTTAAGCATGTTTGCTGTTCACATATTTATTAGTTTTCTGTAACTTTTTGAAGTGACGTAGCCAATTGACCATACTTTGAATCTTGGTAGGTATCAACTGTCACTGTTAGTACTGAGTGAACTTTCTAAGTGACGTTCCCAAATGTGGCAGTAGATAAAGTTCATCCTCCTTGAAATTCTGCTAACATCACTATTTTGTTTAAGCTGCCCACAACTTGTTATTTACTGCCCCTTTTTATGTGGTGGCTGAGCAAATTCTCTTCGAAAAACTCTCTGCCATTTATCTGTTCAGGCTAGTGAATTATATAGTTTACACTGAGTCATCCATTGTATCTTTGTATGATTAAAAAAAGAGACTGTTGTGTATGGTTTAGAGATTGAGAGCTTTAAGTTTTGTTTGGCTGGGAGGTAAGGCCAACATTGTTTATTTTTTGTTAAGCAAGCACTGGTGTAGCTGCTTTTTTTGCTTTCTGTGCTAGGACAAAGATGTGTATAGTGCATTTGGGCTTGTATTCCTGAGTTGTTTTATGTCCTCTGCAAAGGTGGAGGGGGAAGAAAAAACCTTTTTCAAAGTGGGATGGGCAGAACTTTCTTAGGAACTGATTTTCTTTTAATCAACTCTTTATGAATACTTGCCTTATAATATAACTCTAAATAGTACAAAATTAATTTCTGCTAGAAAAACTAGTCTGTTCATAGAAAAGTAGGAAATAACAACATGTATGTGTTTGTTTTCTTCCCCTAAAGCAGTGTTTAAATTGACACCCTGTTGCCTTGTTTAAATTGCAGCTCAGAATGGAGTGATGGAGAATGGTCTACAGCTGTGCCTACCTATTTTACTGCTACAGAAAAAGACCAGTCCTCAAGTGATGAGAGCTGGGAGACTGTCCCAGGCAGGGAAGAATGTGAGCCTGAAGTGCAGAGCAGCAGTAGTGGCGTAGAAGAGGAGAACACAGATGTCTGTTTCCAAGGAGGGTATGGTTTTATTTTATTAGCTAACTTCCTCTAAGTTCTGATATCAGCAATAACATGGTATCCACATTACAGTACACAGAATAACATAAATTCTAAAACTAGTTACTCTACTATCAATAATCATTTGCCTACATCAAAATAATCTGAGTGGTCATATGTATTATGAATCGGGGTGGGGGGGGAATGGCATGTTATGCAAACAATTCTGGTTTATGAAAGATACAGAAATAATGAGAGGGCATTGACCTGTAGTGTCAATAAGAATAATAGACTTTAAAAAGCCAGATTAGGCAAATCAGTTGTACAGACATATATGTTACATACGCATGTTCTGATACTGCTTAGTACTCCTTGCAAAGCAGTTGTTTATCTCTTTGCTCTTTTGTTTCCCATACTCCACTGCTGCTCTTTATTTCTGCAGCCCAATCAGTGATTAAAGTAAACTTGAACTATTTGCTTGCTGAGAACTTATTTTTCCAGTCATTCAGTACTTTACTTTATAAAATGTATATGCCTTTGCAAGGCAAAATTTGTAGCTATAAATAGCTAAGGAAAGTTTGGTGCTTTTTTTTTCCTAAGCATCTAATATTGACTCTATATTCTTAGTGTAGGTCTTCATAAAGCAACCAGCCATGCCTAAGTGTTCTTTCAGCTTCTTCTACTCTTAGATAGACAGTACCTATTACCAAGCAGTCCAAATCTTTGTTACTGCTTCTTTAGTATGGCTGTCTCTTGAGGTTTGGAGAATTAGTGTTTCTTTATGAAAACGGTATGAAAACTCATCTGTTTCAGAACAACAATGGAGCTGTGTACTTTTTAGCTTTCTTTGATGTGAACAGCCTGCAAATGTACCCATTTCTAACATGATTCCTGTTTATTTGCCCTTTGGTGAGGAAAATGGGACTCGCAGACTTGTGGCTCTAAACATCCAGGTGACTTGTGCTCCTCTAGAAAATACAGGAATGAGAGGAGTCTTTCTTCTTGTGCAGATAGCTTCTTTTGCAAATTCTCTTTGCATTCAGGCCAAGTTTCCCCATGAAGGCTGTTCCAGGGTGTCAAGAGAGCCTTTCTTTTTAGTGGCTTTAGGACCTTGTAGATGAATAAGAGACTCTTTAGTACCAAATTTACTAGCCCTGGCAAGGGATACTGCCTGTACTAGGGAAAATGCAGAACAAGCTACTTAATGTACTGCTGGCCTTGAGTATTAGACAAATAATTTTATGACAGAATCATGGGTGCTACTAGATTCTGAGTCTGGAGCTGATACCACTTGGAGTTCCTTGTTTTTTACAGTAAATACTAAATTCCTAAACTGGAACTGCAGTCTGAGAAACATGCAGCTGCAGCTGTTGTAACATGTGTAGTGTTTGTTACTTGCATGTGTTTGTAAATTCTCCTAGATATTTAGTTTCAGCTTTTTGTTTATTTATTTGAAGGGAACAGACATTATTGGAGGAAGGAGAGATTCCTTGGTTACAGTACCGGGAAGAAGTAGAAAGTAGCAGCGATGAGGAAAATGATCCAGTTAGTGACTTTGTGCATCCTGGATTCTTCCTGTTGGATGGAAATAACAACCTTGAGGATGACTCCAGTGTGAGTGAAGACCTGGATGTGGAGTGGAGGTATGCCTTTGATAGTTTTCTGTGTGAATTTCAGAGGTTTTTTAATTACTATTTTGCTTATTATGTAAGATGTCAATACTTATGGCTATCAGTACGCACTTGCTTCAAAGGATGATAACCTGAGCTTAAAGGCTTAAGGTATTTAAAGTGCTATGTTTCTTCTAGAAAAAGGATGTACATTTGCTGAATCAGACTGTGATCTAAGAAAACTGTGGTGCACTAAATATTCAAGGGATGGGTGTACTTTTACAATTAATTTTCAAGATGGTAAGTATAGTGGAAGTGGAACAAAAGTAAAGCAATATGAGTGTAATCAGCATTCAAGTTGGTGCAGTTCTATGATTGGTCTTTCTCTTTTACATCTCGTGTAAGTTAGATGCTGTAGGCCTATTTCATATCTCTTTGAAATACCATGCACTTACCTAATATTATCATAATTTTGAATGCTTCACTCAATTTTGTCATTAGACTTCTGAAGACTATTGCAATATATTTATTACAAAAATTCTGCAAATACCAGGAAGAAAGTGATTGGAGCCACTTGCACAGCTTAATCCTAGAATAGTATAGTGTGTTTGTTTTGAAGTAAGAGTGAGCTAGACAGAATGCTTTCCAGTGAGAGACTTAACACTTGCTCTTTTCTGCTTATTAGAAATATTATAAATTACAGTGTAGACATTCCAAGAAGACTGGTGTTTTCTCCTTGTGAAGTTACATCGTGAAAAAGCACAACAGGGGCAAATGCATGAGAGTCCAAGCTAGAAGTAAGGCACATGTTCTTACAGTGCCAGCAAACTAGCAAAGGAATTATAGGATACTGACAAAAACTGTCAGTTAAGTATTGGATGTTAGCCTTCGTAGGCTTCCTAACTACTCAAAACGTAAGGAAGATGCTTCTCTAGTAGTCTGTTAAGATTTGTCTGTTGGGCATATGCAGATCTGTACGTGATTTTGCTTGTGCCTGTTTTAAAATTTCGTCTCTGAATGTTGAAAACAGAACTCAGAGCTGCCAAGCTATGAACTGTGACACACAACATAATCGAAATCTGAACATCAGTTGTAAAACAAGCTTAATAGCCAACATAATCAAAATCTGAACATTAGCTGTAAAACAAGCTTAATAGCATACATACGAAATTTATTAGCTGAACTGTGTGTCCTTCTACTCTGGAGTAGTCAACAGTAAAAGCTCCCATCATGTTCTTCTGAAGTTTATATTGTGTTGAATGTACCAGTGTAGTGGGAGCAGGTGCTGGCAGTGGGGGCTGCAGGGCGGCCTCTGTGAGGAGAGGCTGGGGCTGCCCCGTGTGGGACGGAGCTGGCTCCAACAGACACAGTGCAGGGTGGTGCCTCTAGGAAAGTGTATTTAAGAAAGGGTAAAAAGTACTGCACAGCATAGTGAGAGAGAGGAGTGAGGATGATGTGAGAGAAACAAGAAGGAGGTGCTCCAGGTGCTGGAGGAGAGATTCCGCTGCAGCCCCTGGAGGAGACCACAGTGGAGCAGGTAGGTATTTGCTGAAGAAACTGTGCCCGTGGAAAGCCCACACTGGAGCAGGTAGTGAAGAAGTGCAGCTAGTGGGAAAGATCCACACAGGAGCAAGTTTATCCTGAAGGAATGCATCCCATGGGAGGGACCCCACGCTGGAGCAGGGGAACACTATGAGGAGGAAGGAATGGCAGGGAGGAACTGCCATGGACTGACCACAGCCCACATGCCCTGTCCTTCTACGCTTGGGGTAGGGGGACATAGAGGAGTCAGGAACGCAGGAGTAATGTTGAGCCTGGAAAGAAAGAGAGGGGTAAGCGGAAGGTGTTCTAGGTTTTGTCTCTTTCTCACAGTTCAAATGCATTTTTATTGGCAATAAATTCATAGAATCATACAACAGCCCAGATTGGAAAGGACCTCAAAAGATCATCCGGTTTAACCTTCCAGTTAAATTAAAGTTCTCTCTTAAGTTGAGTCTGTTTTGCCTGTGATTGTGATTGGTGAGTGATTTCCCTGTCTTTATCTCAACCCACGAGCTTTTAGTCTTATTTATACCCTTGTCCAGTTGAGGTGGGGGAGTGAGAGCAGCTGGGTTTGACCTTGGCTGGCTGGCAGATACCCATCTGACACAACCACCTCATAAGAGTATATTCATGCAGTTGNGCTCCAACAGACACAGTGCAGGGTGGTGCCTCTAGGAAAGTGTATTTAAGAAAGGGTAAAAAGTACTGCACAGCATAGTGAGAGAGAGGAGTGAGGATGATGTGAGAGAAACAAGAAGGAGGTGCTCCAGGTGCTGGAGGAGAGATTCCGCTGCAGCCCCTGGAGGAGACCACAGTGGAGCAGGTAGGTATTTGCTGAAGAAACTGTGCCCGTGGAAAGCCCACACTGGAGCAGGTAGTGAAGAAGTGCAGCTAGTGGGAAAGATCCACACAGGAGCAAGTTTATCCTGAAGGAATGCAGCCCATGGGAGGGACCCCACGCTGGA
>VYXH01000031.1:16512-30495 GCA_013397275.1 Burhinus bistriatus | reverse complement strand
GTCCTTCTACGCTTGGGGTAGGGGGACATAGAGGAGTCAGGAACGCAGGAGTAATGTTGAGCCTGGAAAGAAAGAGAGGGGTAAGCGGAAGGTGTTCTAGGTTTTGTCTCTTTCTCACAGTTCAAATGCATTTTTATTGGCAATAAATTCATAGAATCATACAACAGCCCAGATTGGAAAGGACCTCAAAAGATCATCCGGTTTAACCTTCCAGTTAAATTAAAGTTCTCTCTTAAGTTGAGTCTGTTTTGCCTGTGATTGTGATTGGTGAGTGATTTCCCTGTCTTTATCTCAACCCACGAGCTTTTAGTCTTATTTATACCCTTGTCCAGTTGAGGTGGGGGAGTGAGAGCAGCTGGGTTTGACCTTGGCTGGCTGGCAGATACCCATCTGACACAACCACCTCATAAGAGTATATTCATGCAGTTGTTAACAGGTGATGTGCTGTAATTTGATGTATCCAGCCCTGATGTTATTACTATTTACTTTGAAATGAAGACCATGTTTCCTGACTCATGTTTTTCAGAATACTTGATGAGTTTGGGGATGACCTAGGGCTTGCTCAAGCCATTCCTTATATGGATCCTCAGTTTCTCGCATTTATGGCACTAGAGGGACGCTTACAACAAGCTATGGAGGTATTAAAATATTCTTGCTTGTATTATACCAGTGATGTTGTGACATAAGTTTTTATTATTGAATCCTCTTTTGACATAATCTGAAAAACAGGAGAATTGAGGAAAAAATTACTTTCCTGTTTTAGCTTGAACTTTCAGGTCTGCAAGCTTGAAAATAAATGTTGGAAGTTCTTTTGAATGACATAGTGCAAGAAGTCATTGATCAGTGCTACTCCTGTTAGAATATGTATTTATTTTCTCTTAAAGGAAAAAAGATACCTGATTTCTACCAGTACAAACATACATTATTTAAATTATTCTAAAGAATGTTGCCAAATTCCCTATATACCAAAAGAAAGTTCATAACTGGATCTGTCCCTATGGATTGTCCCAGTGGTGTTTTTGCAAAAGTATAATTGGATGTCTCAGTTCTATTCCTCAGTAGAAGACTTTTCTGTATTTGACTATCTTGACTCCATGTGATTTAAATTAAAAAAAAAAAAAAGCAACAACCAAAAAAGCCTTTTATCTTTACCTTGTTCTAATCTCATTTCATCTGTTCAACTTTGGATAGACCAAAGCATTTGTTATTGAGAACCGTGACAGTTATGATCTTTGTCTTCTGTGTTACATGACATTGGTCACTGTCAGAGTGAATATGGAGCTAGCTGAAATTCACTTTGATGCAATGCGACAATTCTTGCACTGCCAGAAATCTTCCCTGCAGGGTTTTTTGTCAAAATAAGAGTTAAATGATGTGTAGATATTTAAATGGTGTTACAACACTTAAATTGAATATTTTGTGTGTGACATAAGTTTAGAGGCATCAAGGGGCAGTTTGACTCCTAGCTCTTAGTTAAAAGGGGTGAGCAGGGCAGAGTGTATGTCATAGTGTGCCTGCAGACAAAATACCAAGGATGCTTTAAAATGCTTTAAAAAGTTGACAGTCAGTGGAATAATCATAGATAACTTTTTCCATGGATATGTGCAAAATCAATGATTTTGTGAATAAACTTCATGGGATTTTCCATGAGGGTGGAAGGATTGTTCCCTGAAGTTGGCAGTCATTCAGTTTCCAGGTGTTGTGCATCTCCCAAGGTATATGGGAGGTCAGCATTATTCATGATCAAGTACTGTAGGGTCTTCTCCAGCTGTGTAGGACCTTATTAGCATTACTCATCTGGTGACACTTCAGAACTTCTTATTAATATGTAGGAGGTCTGTTGATATCCTTACTGTAAAAGGAGTATTTTGAAGTTGTATATAGAAAATTCCTTGTCTCTTTCGTAGCTGCTGGTTCTCACTACATCAAAAAGGACAGAACTACAGAAGCAGTTGACCTTCTCCTTTGCACAAGAGCAAGAGGATCTGTGTAAAGAGGGGAAGCTAATCCCATCTTTTATTTTTTTTAATCTATATGTTAACACTTGAAGAGGAGACTGAGGTTATTATGGCTCTGAGGTTTTCTTTCTCATTACTGTGTAACAACATTTCCCTAGTTAGTCTGTCAGAAACAATGTGTGTTCTCTCTTGTCAGGCTGACCTGTAAAAGCAATCCTAGGTGGCTCTGTGCGTGGCTGGCTGAGAAGATGCTGTAATTATGTTAGTATCACCAGGAACTGGAGTGTCATTGAACACACTTGGCAAGCAGGTAGATGACTACAAAGGTAGTTATTCTCTAGTACCTGTGGTGCAGGTCACTGTGTATGTTGGACAAGAGGGAAAGCCAGTTCTCTTAAATAGTATTAGTCCTTGAAATTAGCACTTAGGTATCTGAAATTTTACGGTGGCCATAAAAGTCTGGCATAATTGGAATGAGTCAGCAGAAAATGGTAACTGAGTAATAAGATGCACAGCTGTATTGACTGTATCTAAATAAACCACACAAGTTTTGAATAATAATTCTGAGTATTTCCTCCAAATCTCAAGCAGAATATATAGAGCACCTCTCTTTCCAGTATGGAGATGGTTACTAAAATTCTTCAGAAAATAAGAGCAAGGATTACCTAAAACTGTTCAACATTTCTCTTAGGCAATATTGCAAGTATTTCTGGAATTTGAGAGACAGTGAGCAAAAGAAGGCTCTGTAATGTCTGCTTGTCCAGAATTGTAATTGTTTGCTGAAATCCTACCTTTTAATCACTACAGTGAGATGTAGACAGGATCGGGTTATAATATTTTCTGCTTTCCAGAATGGCTAGTCCAGTGTAATATCTTAATAAAATATGGTGTGGCCCTGTCCCTGACTGGATTAACATAAACTAGAAACCTGTGTTCCTGGAAGGACATTAAGAACAGCCTTTAAACACAACTTTCCTGGTTATCAGACAATTGTAGATGAAGATGTAGAAGTGTGTACCACAAAATTTAAAAATGTAAAATCTTTAATTGAAATAGTAACTATCTCATAGTCTTACAAAGCCTTTTCCTTATCTTTGGTCACAGTGCTTGCTCAGGTATCCAAAATATGGCATACAGCATTTTCAGGGAGAAAAAAAATCTTTTTAAAAAAAGGTTTCTTTTGTGATGCAAAGACCAAATTGAAGTAACTTTTCAAGTCTGGGTAATTGCTGAAAATGTCTTTGCTTTCTGCTAGACAATGCAATTTCTGATTTTCCATTTATAAGCTGTATAGAAAACATTTGTAATATGACAGGTTTTGTGCTTTAGCTTGTTGCACCTGTGTATATGTTTCAGTTAGGGGTTTAGAGATCACTGTGAGGTCTATCTTAGTAATTAAGGTCAAAGTGATCAGGCTTGAGAGCTCTTTGAGGGAAGTAGGAATTGAAGCTTATTGGCTTTCTTCCTTGTGATTGGTACTTTATGCTCCTCATCTCTCTCCCCAAGAGTAAAGGCAGTGATTTCATCTGTTCTTGACGTAGTTAATCTTATTTTGGGGCTCAGGACTTGTTCTGCTTTTGCTAGGCATTTTTCTGCAGGATATTAGACTTCAGGTTCACCAGATACCTTTCCTGCTTGTTCTACAACTGTTGTTCTCACCTTCCAGGTCTTACTGCTCTCGTGGCCCATTTTCTTTATCTGTTTGAACAGCTATACCCCAAGCTGGTTTGCCAATTTGCAGTTACATAGTATCTATATGTTTATACTCATCTTTCTAACAGGCTATTTGTTGCCAGGTGTGCTATTTCAGTATTAGATCTGCTTTAGGGCAGACAGCTGTTACTTAAATCTTGCTTAGTCTAAATCTACCTTATGGGTGCAACGTACCTCTGCTTTTGCTTCAAGTTTAAAAAGTAACCCATCCGCTTCCTGGTAAATAAGTATTTTTGCACCAAGGGTTTTGTAATGGAGAAGTCTGAGCTTTGACTGGCTTTAAGTATTATTTTGATTTTATGAACAGATTGGGTTGAGTTTCATTATAACATCACTAATAATCTGTCTAATGACTATGACTTTGTTCAACTTGTTACTGATTTACTTAATCCACTCTCTTAAATTTCCCCAAACTCTCTTATCTAAAATAGTAGATTCATTAACCAGATCTTTTTCACCGGTAACAACATGATTTATTATGAGAGTCTATTATAGCTCAAAATTTTCCAAAAATGCCTCTCTCAGTAAACTAATTTATGATAGCTATGAAACACTTGAAAGGGATGTGACATGATAGTTCATCCAAAATTCAAGTGTGTCTTAATTGCGGTGGGAGGACATCTGTCCCAATTAATTGTGACATTTGGAGAAAATAAGTAGTGAATATATTCAATATTTTTTTAAAAAGCTATGTTCTATAAGACTCTGGGATCCTAAAATGTAATAACTTGTATGCATGACTTATTTTTTTTGACTTCCATTTGTTTTAAAGAAATTACTTAGCTGGGAGTGTTTGGTTTACTTCATTAGCAGTGTAGAACTGGTAGGGTGTCTCTGCAGCATCAGTGAAGTCACTTATGAAGATTTCCTGTGCAGATACACAGATGTGAGGAGCTCAAACCCCTGTAGGCTATAGCACTCCTGTTTTTTAGCAGTGTCCAGCATTTGGTTTATGGTACATGGAGCAGTAAGCACTCGTGCAAGTCATAAGAGGAGGGAAATAAAGGTATCTTTGGAGTTATAAAGGTATCTTATAAAAGTTGTAAAACAGACACTTCTTTGCTCTGCTTTTGTTTTGAAGATATGGTTTTAAGCATCAGAGTCATGGTGTGAGGCTTTTGTCTGTGATGTTTCTTTTGTGTAGCTTTCAAAAGCAGAAAACACAATGCTTTTGTAAATCAGTTTGTTTGAGAATACTAATACTGGATATAGACAGAGAGATTTGACACACATGTAATATTGCATCCTTCTGTCTGCCTGGGATCTTATAAAATTTTTCCGGATGTAGTAGGTAATCTGATTAAGCATAGTATTTTTACCTACAAATTATTCTCAGACCATTGCAGCTGTAGCAAAATACCATTACAGCAGTATTGTCTGCTGTAGCAGAATTGAATGTTTTTAAGTTGTTAAATTGGAGGAGTGTACCTCTCTTGCAGGTGGACTTGCGTACTGTGCTAGGGATAACTGTCCTAGGATTTCCTTTAAATTAGCAGATTTCTACGTAAGAACATGTGTGGTAGTAGGAGCTGTAAATATTTGTCTCTTAGCTCATTCTGATCTCTCTGCTGCCACACACATTTGACTGTAAATGTAAACTTGCTAGTTTAGATCTATGGTGTGATGGTTGCTTGAGCTACCTTGCCACTGCAATAAAAGTGCAGGCATGTTTTCAAGCTGCAAATCTAGGAACTTTCTGTCAAGTTTAAGACTAAAGACTACTGAAGATGTTTCTGTATAATCCAGTGTTTCTCTAGTATATTTTTGACTTTTTAGTTAAGTGTACCCCCAACATTAAAAAATGTTGGATTATCGTAAACTTCTTACCAAGGGAGTTTTCTGGCCATTAAAATAAATAATTTGTGTGCTGATTAGAGCAGTATGTAGTTGTACTTGAGGGGTGTGACTAGTGTTCTTGGCTCTCCAGTTTCAGTTTGTTCTGCTGTTCAAACAGGTATATCTATAACCTGTCTTAGTAAATATAACCAGTCTGAGTTCCGTGTTGCATTTTTTTTCTACTGGAGGTCCGTTCAGTATCTTGTGGGGTTGGATGTATGATATAAACATTAAGACTTCGATGCTACAGCAGGCAGATTTGAAGATTTAGTATGGTGAAAAATTTAAATTTCAAACAAGAGGACTTCAGAGCACTGTGTCTGTCTTAAGTCATTATACAGATGAGAAACATCTATGTGGATCCTGCTTTTTTTTTTCTGAAAGCCTACATTGGTAGTGTAGCCAAGGTACTTACTTTTTTTGTTTGTACATGAGTAACTCAATAGTTGAAGGCAGGAAACAAAATAATGAGGCTTTTATTTTCAGAAAATGAAATGTAATGACAGTTTTGTGTTAGCAAGCTCTATTAGATTTTTCAACTTGCTGCCTTTTCTGAAACTTTACAAAATGAACAAATATTCATTAGAGAATAGGTTGTGACTCTGTCCTGGTACTGTAAGAAAGCTTAAAAACCAAGCTGTTACAGTTTTGACCTTCAGTTTCATCTCGTTCATTACAAAAATAAAAATGATGTAACAGTCTGACAGACGTAACTTCCATTTAAGAAAGTAATACTAACACAATTGGATACCTTTTCTTGCTTATTTGTTTTTATATGGAATGTTACATTTTTGAGTAAGAGGACTTGGTCACTGCTCACTCTTTTCAGACTGCTGTGGCACATTTGGAGGCTCTTGGATTTGATCTTGAACAGGCTCATCCACCAGCTGCTAAAGAAACCATAGATTGTCTGCCACAGATTATTGTCACAGATCACCATGAAGGTATGGAAAAATAATTAAGAATTAATTTCTACAAAGCTTATAAGAAGAAATCTAGCTTTCTCTGATACCACAGATGCAATATTTAAACATAGTCTGCAGCTGGCAATGCTGTTCGAAGAGCTTTTGAATCTTGAATCAGACTGAATATAACTTTGGTCAGTTTGGAAAACTAATCTTTACTGGAGTGTAATTGTATTTTGTAATCATTAATGAAACTATTGATATTACATGTATTTTAATTTCAGCTCATTTTAGATGTAAAACAAGATAATGCTTTTTCTTCATCATGGGTGTAGGTCAAGAGCAGTGTTGCACTATCTGTTGCAGTGAATATGTAAAAGATGAAATCATAACAGAGCTACCCTGTCATCATTTTTTTCACAAACCTTGTGTAACTCTTTGGTTACAGAAGGTAAGTACTACAAGGTTTGTGGGGCTTTTGTGGTTTTTCTTGAGTATTTGCATTCTTCTGGGAAGAACAGTTTGTAACTTTTTGAAAATGTGGGATGAAGTACCAAGAAATAACTGGCTGTTCATTTTATGCATTATTGAATCAAATTCTAGTGCAAGTGAGGAAAGTCGTTTATATCTGTACTCATCTGAAGGGCAATCTCTTGAATAGAGGGGGATATTTTCATGAGGAAAAACATGGTCTGCTTTTAGTAAGAGTGAAAGAGATGGATGAGTTATAACTTGTTTTGGTATGAGAAAAGCTTACTTTACTGTACTCATACCTTGAAGTAAAGAAGACGGCTTGGTTTTCTCTGAGAAGAGCAAAGGATCTGATCTCTCTTGCTAGAATGTCAGGCCCACTTATGGTGATAGCTAAGGTTGGTGGGAGAAATACTGCAATGCTTGTAGATTAACTTAAAAAAAATTACCTTTGGTAAATCTATATTGTATTGATTTAATTTTCATAATCTGTAGTTTACTTGCAAATGTCTAAAAGGCTTACATCATATTGAGGCTAGACTAGAAGAACTGTAATTAATAAATTGGTATTTTTTTTCCTTGCACATCCACTCTACTTTACACACAGTAGGAGCCTGGACTTGCTAGCTCTCAGTGGGCCTACAGTGTAACACATTTCCTCAAGAGGTACAAGGGGAAGATTAATTGATTCAGACTAGGGAGATCAGATCAGAGCACCTCTAGCATAGGTTGGTGGTGGGTTTATTTTTTTTTTTACCTGGACAATGTTGATTACCACACTGATATTGCTTGTATTATGTCTTGCCTTTTTCTGCTGTCATAGTAAACCGCTTTTGCTGAAAACTAGGACAAAGTATTTCCTGTTAATCTGAGCTGTGCCTACTTTATTTTTAATGCTTGCCTGAAAAAATAAAAAAAAATCCCACCTGTAAAATCGATTCTCTGAAGAAGACCTTGCAGGGAGCCTTAGGTATCCACTCTATAACTGGTGTAGAAGCAAAACAAAGCTTTCTTCTGACATGGTTAGCTGCCTCTTAGCTCCAGGTAGCCATCCAGTCAAATCTGACTTTGAGACGGTAGTCTTGTGAAGACATTAAATACTTCATAGATAACAACCTTTAGCTGTTCAATAAAATTGAATGCAAACTGTGCAGATAACCTAGGGTTTTTTCTATTTTTTTTTGTAGTCAGGAACATGCCCAGTTTGTCGTCATGTGCTTGCACCCATGTCTCCTGAAGCAGCTGCTGCCGCTGTTTCCTCTCTATCTGACCATGATTCAGCATCTTCTGTTCACAGTGCTACAGGAGCTTCGAATTAGGGTCTGAAATTAAATCTTTGCCACCAAAACAAAAATGTAAATTTTGCCTGTTAAATTACAATGTGAAAAATATGTATAAAACATGGTATGTAAAATATCTATATTATGTATTTTACTTTAGAAAGAGGGTGCAAGACTTTCTAAACTCTTTCAGTTTACAGTAACAGCTTCAATTTCCAAACTGTAAGCTAGAAGAACATGCAGCCTTTTTTCTTAGCAGAATATTGCTGGTAACTGTAATGTCTAAAGCTTGTATTATGATCAATTTTTCCAAAACAGTAGTTAATGTGTTACTTTGTTGAAGTCCTTGCAGCTGCAGTGCAGTTGCAGCTTATTACAGTTATGCTTGTAATCTGTTGTACATAGTGTAACTGAACTATTTGTTTTTGTCAAAGTTAGTGCCACTGAATGATTTTGTAATTGATCTCATATCTGTATCAAATGTGAAGATACTCTGTGATGCCAGCAGTGGTAGAATTTGATTTCACTGGAAACAAGTTGCAGAACGGAACAATATTTCTTACCAGTTTATTCTATAATAAACGTTTTTCCTAATGTCAGAAGTGCTAATAAATTGCTGCTGTCTGGGTTTGGTTGTTTTTTTTTCTTATAAATGCTCACACTGTTTTTAAGCCTGTGTCCTGAATAAGTCTCTAAGAAGTTGCACCTATAAAAGCTGGGCAGCTGATTCCTTCAATTTGTGTATAAATTCCATTCTATTGAGGTCTCTTCTCCCTTTAAGATACACCTATTTTTATATATATCAGGGCTAGGGTTGCTTTCTAATGATATAATTAAAATATTCTTGGCTCTTAGAGTATTAAGTTTGAAAAAGCTATGAAAAACTTCCCACACTTAATTTAAAAATACATTCAAATACTTGGCTATTAAGACAATTGTAAAGTTAGTTCAGGAATTTTAAAAATAATAATGTTTCTGGTATTTGCACTGGTTGCAGTAGGTTATGCTACAGTTAATATTTTAAAGGAGAAAATAGCGTCATCAAATTGTCTAGGTTGGAAGAGACCTTTAAGATCATCAAGTCCAACTGTCAACCTAACACTGCCAAGTCCACCACTAAACCATGTCCTTAAGTGCCATGTCTACNGCTGTTGGCCTTCTTGGCCTCCTGGACACACTGCCAGCTCATATTCAGAATGATGGACTTCTGTTCTTCAGTAGCTCCCCCTGCAGCAAATGTTGCAGGTATTTTAACCAGCCTGTGCTTTGTTTCTTGCTGGAATGGCACAATATGTTGGCCTTCATTTGATCTCTTAAGCATGGTGTTTATAAAGAGAATTACTTGAACTGGCAAGACTTGGAATTCCTCTTGCTAGGTGCATTTGATTCCAGACTTAAGCAGCAGTGTCAAGAGCTAAGCTAGAAGATTTTTTCCTTCCTTTGTTATGTTATTGGCCTCAGGTCTGACTTCTTCCTATTTCTAAACAGCTGCCTAAAAGAAGGCTGTTCATGTTGTCTTTTTTTTTTTTTTTTTAAATGTACATGTAGAGATCATGCTTGCAGATCTTTCCTGGCTCCTCATCTGAGAGACAGCAGATGAAAGGTCTTTCTAGCGAGGTGTCTGAAAAAGGATACACTAGGTCATACTCAAAAGATTGCCAGTAGCAGTGTTTAACACAAAATAGAAAGTAAAAAAATCCAAACCTTTGGGTCATGTCCAAATGTTTGTTGTGATTATTTAATTTTTCTGGTAAATTAAGTCATAACAGGTTACTGTGCAGATTCTGTAGTTTCTGCTTCAAATATAAAATTGTTTGGTTAAAATGGGCCTAGTTCTTGAAAAGACCCTGCAAAGTATAGTGTTTTTCTAGAATAATAATTAATCTGCTTTTTGCTCAAAGACAACATTCTAGACATTTTTAAGGAAAAAGTTTTAGCTGCAAGGACGAAAATCTTTTTCTTTCCCCATGTTGGGTAAGGCCAAGCATTCCACAAGAACGAGAAAGCAAATGTGACAAATAAGCTTGTTTCTGTTAAAGTCTCGTGTCATCTATAAATGCACTAGTGCATTGGAAACATCTAACTTAACTAACTACGTGATGTAAACTGAATTAATTTTAATATTTCCATAAAACATTTTCATTCCATTGTTAAAATGCCTTTTTTTTTTTTTTTCTTCAACAACAGAGCCTTTTTAATGGTTTGTTTTTTTGTTTTTTTTAATCCTTTCAAATTCTGGCAGGTTTTGAAAGGACAAATTATCTGTTTCAGCTACTAAGCACACAGGTGACAGGTTTTTCTTACATAGCCATAATGAAAGCAATTAACATAGTGTGAAAAGAACCTCCCTTCAAGTCAAAGGGGAAGTTCCCTTAGTTCTTCTGCCCATGTATGTCTTAGCATTGTGGTTAAGGTTACTGGGTGAGCTGTCTGGTAACAGTCACAGCTCTACAGACACCTTCCTTGTTACAGAATGTAGAAATCTCATGTTTCCCCTGTGTTTCCTTATTCTGTGCTTGACTGAACACCTGAGGAAAACCAACCTTTTTATTTGCCTTTTCTATTGATATAGAAGAGTTGCAAAATGCAATTATACTTTATCTCTACAAAAATAACCTGTGAAAAGACTTTAAATCAGAATGGTTGTGGTTAGAAGGGACCTTAAAGATCATCTAGTTCCAACCCCAAAGTCCTTCTCCTCAGTGCTGCTCTCAATCCATTCTTCGCCCAACCTGTATTTGTGCTTGGGATTGCCCGACCCACATGCGGTACCTTGCACTTGGCCTTCTTGAACTTCATGAGGTTTGCACGGGTCCACCCCTCAAGCCCGTCCAGGTCCCTCTGGATGGCATCCCTTCCCTCCAGCGTGTCAACCACACCACACAGCTTGGTGTCGTCGGCAAACCTGCTGAGGGTGCACTCAGTCCCACTGTCTGTGTCCTCGACAAAGATGTTAAACAGCACCGGTCCCAATACCAACCCCTAAGGGACATCACTCATCACTGGTGTCCACCCAGGTGTCGAGCCATTGACAGCAACTCTTTGAGTGGGGCCATCCAGCCAATTCCTTATCCACCAAGTGGTCCGTCCATCCATCCAATCCACATCTCTCCATTTTAGAGAGCAGGATGTCCTGGAGGGCAGTGTCAAATGCTTTGCACAAATCCAGGTAGATGATGTCAGTGACTCATCCCCTACCCACCAATGCTGTAACCCCACCGTAGAAGGCCACCAAATCTGTCAGGCACGATTTGCCTTTACTGAAGCCATTTTGTTGGCTGTCACCAGTCTCTTCTCTCTTTCCCATGTGTCTTAGCATGGTTTCCAGAAGGATCTGCTTCATGATCTTGCTGGGCACAGAGGTGATGCTGACTGGCCTNTAGAGCACTTGCTGGTGAAGACAGAGGCAAAAAGTCATTGAGTTCCTCAGCCTTCTCCATATCACAGGTAGCCAGGTCTCCTGTTTCATTCGTGGAGGGAGGACAGTTTCTTTCATCTTCCTTTGTTGTCCTATGTACCCGAAGAAACCCTTCTTGTTATTTTTTTATGTCCCTAGCCAAGTTCAACTCCAGCTGTGCTTTGGCTATCCTCATTCCCTCTCTGCACTCCTGGGCCATATCCCTATCATCTCCCAAGGATGTGTATCCCTGCCTCCACTGCCTATGCTTTTTGGTTTTGTGTTTTAGTTAGACTTAGAGGTCTTGACTTAGCCAGGTTGGCCTCCTGTCTCCCCTGCCTGACTTCTTGCACATTGGGACTGAGCTCTTGCGCCCTAAAAAAAATGTTTTTAAATATCTCCCAGTTCTCATTCTTTCCTTTGCCTCTGAGGGCAGTTTCCCAAGGGATCCCATGCACTAGCACCCTAAACAGCTGAAAGTTTGCCCTTCTGAGGCTTAGAGTGCTGACTTTACTTTTGCCAGTCCTGTACTCCTCAAGATTGAGAATTCCACCAGCGCGTGATTGCTGCCGCCCAAGCTCCCTCTAATCTTGACCTTTCCAATAAATTCTTCCACATTAGCAAACAACAGGTCCAGCAGTGACTCTCCTCTGGTCGGTCTCTCCATTACCTGGACTAGGAAGTTGTGCTCAACACACTCCAGGAGTCTACCTGGACTGCTTGCAGTTCGTTATGCCACTTTTCCAGCAGATGTCCATGTGGTTGAAGTCCCCTACCAGAATCAAGGCTTGCAAGTATGATGTTTCCTGCAGTTGAAGAAAGAACTCTTCATCAACCTCCACTCCTTGATCAGGTGGCCTGTAGTATGCACCCACCACAAAGTTTCCTTTGTTGGCTTGGTCTCTTATTTTCACCCATAAGCTCTTGACCTGTGCATTGCTGTTCTTCAAAGATAGCTCTATGCAATCAATCCTGGTTTTGGCATAGAGGGCAACTCTCTGACCTGTCCTTTCTTGCCTGTCCCTTCTGAATAGTTCATAGCCATCAAACAAGCACTTCAATCATGCAATTTATTCCACCAAGTTTCTGTGATAGCAATCACATCACAGTTATGTCTCATCTTCTGGAAAGAGATTAGTACCAGCTGGCTTCTTTTCTGGATGTTTAACCTCTTGCATGAGGTCAAGGTGAGATCACAAATCTGGGAGCCTTTTGAGGCTGTTACACCAATGACACTCAGGAGAGGCCGTGCCCTCTGTGTTTGCTTTAAACATTTAATCCATTTCTCTGTTGGCTCTGCCAAGACATGGAACAGCCTGTTTGGTCTAAAGTAGCTTAAGTTAATTCCTCAGCTTATTTCTTCATGTGCTTCATCAGTCATCTTTGGTCTTGGTTTGGAGTGGAAGCGTTCAGTTGAAACTCTTTCTGCAGGCAGTTTTTCATCTGCTTGAGTTCACCAGTTATGACTGTTTCAGAACTCTGCACCACTGATTCCACTTACCGCTTGGCACGTAGGGCACTATTAGCTCTGGTGCTTGTTTGACAGCCTGAGACCCTCAGCACGTGGTGCTGCTTGGGCCCTGGCACTTCCCTTAAATTTTTGTACTCTACATCTAAAGTAAACCTGTCACTGGCTTTGTGTGTGATGTTATTTCCCCTCAAAACACAATTCTAGTGCATCAGTGTTCTGACTTAGCTTTCCAGGCTTGAATTCACTGATCATCAGATTGACTTTTTACACTGTGGGAAATGATGTGCTCAATGTCTGATAAGATTTAACCATCACCCTGCCTCCCTGCTCCCCCCGCCCCCCTCCCAAAAAAAAAACCAAAAAGAGGGAAGGAAAAACCCAAACAACCAAAACAAAACACAGAAAGACCCACACCCCAAACAAAACCCCTCTCAACCTAGGAGCTACAGCGTGCAAAAAGCTAGCAATCTTTTTCCATTTTGAACAAATAGTCCATTTCTGCTCTGAGCACACTGAAAATATTCTCTTTGTGTTGTTTCTAACCTGTTTGCTTGAATTTAATTGAGAGGTAGGTTATGAACTTGTAGGGACAGCCCTTAGGATGAATTGTTAAATCTGTAACTGTTTCCAAGATACTACATTTTTGGTGCATTTTTAAAGATACATAACCTCCCTTATTCTTCAGTCTGCATAAAGAATTGCAAAGTTGTGTTTTACAAAAACTGGGTGTTGCAAAAACAGAATTCTTCTGAACATGAAGATACAGTATGTTGTAGTAGTTTTTGAGGTCTTTTTCCTATGGAGATGATTTACCAGTTTTAAATTGAAATAATGACAATGAAATACTGTCTCAGGGGAGCAGGTAACTGCTATAACTTGTTGACATGATGATACTGTTCGATATTTCTGTTCTGTTTTGCAAAGCACAGATTTTTTTTTTTTTTTTTTTTTT
>VYXH01000031.1:0-16491 GCA_013397275.1 Burhinus bistriatus | reverse complement strand
TTTTTTTGCAAATCAGTGTTTTTTTTTTTTTTTTTTTTTTTTTTTTTTTTTTTGACACTAGCAAGGCCTGCTGAGTGATCCTGCTAACTCCACTTTTTTCTGGGTTTTTTTGACAGACCTCCCCTGGCTGGAAATTACTGCTTTAAATCTGAATCCTGAAAACTGTATTAATACTTCAATGATACTGCTTGTTTTCTGCATAAATACTTTGCTGTATGCTGACAAAATGCAATTTGTTCTTCCTTGAACAGAATATGAATACAAAATGGGGCTTGCTGGGACTGACAAACATTTGTCCAATACATGGCTTCCTTGAGTCATCATAAATTCACAGGCGTTTTTGTCGTGGCAGCGAAATAGGTCAAGGTAGGAAGAAGAAGAAAGGAAGAGAAGATAGAACTCTGAGGAATGGGCAGATGTGTGAGATGAGAAGCAGAAAAGGGAATTTGAGGGTGCTGGCAATTGGAAGCGGGAACTGGGTGTCCTTTACAGGTGTCCTCCTACTGTATTCTGCAAACCTCTTCCACCAGCTTCCAGTCTCACTCCAGGACCAGCAGGTGCCCTTTCCTGCCCTAGTACAATGGTATCCCATACGTACAGTTTCTGTTTATTTCCCTCAGCGGTGATCCTGCATTCCTTGTTCTGGCCGGTCAACTGCTAGAAATACGAAAAAGAGAGGCAAAGGCTGTGGGGTCTAGTTACAAACCTGGGACACTGGTGGAGGTGAGCAGCCAGGGAAAAGCTCCAGAGCTCATCCTGTGTTGTTGGAGGTAGGAGCAGTGAGGGCTTTCAGAGTGGTGGATCACCTTTGTACCTTCTCCAGCCATGCTATTCTGTAGGGACACGCTAGGGAGGTTCCTCCAGCTACACTCTGTCTGGCCTCAACATAAGCAGAGCAGGTAAGCTGCCTCTTTTTGCCTACCTGTGAGCTAGCTGTAGCAGTGTAGCTGGGTAAACATGAAACCAATTCTGGAAGAGTTCATCCCAGATTTTCAATGATATATAACAGTAATGGCTTGCTTGCTTAATAGGAAACTTATTAGATTTTATGGAAATGTGTACGTCATCATTTAAGTAAAAAGGGAATTCAAATATTATATTTAATTCATATTAATCACTGGAAACAGTTCGGCATCTTATGGGTGGAATTATAACTTGTAGGTTTTTACTTGTTAAAGATCAAGAAGATTTATTTATACTGTAACCTCCCAGTAAGACACAATTAAGTGCCACTGAATTGAGTATACTGCTGTTGTTGGTAGACTTGTTCTTGCTCGGAAAGCCAAGACAACGACTAAACCAAACAAAATAAGTTTCCTCTTTGATTTCCTGGCTTCTCCTTTACCTTGAATATTTTTTTTTCCCCTCTTCCTTTCTTGTTCACATAGATGTAATGAAGTTTTGTGGAACACTGAAAGCCTTCTTTAAACTGAGACTTGATTCATTATGGAGGGGGGTTCAATTAGTGAATTGTAGAACAGCTGGCAAATACTAGTGGATAAGTTTCCTTGTCCTGTGTTATACAGGAGACAAATGGGCTGACAATCATCTCCGTGTAGCCTTTGGATGTATGAACTTGATATCAAAGGTTAAACCAGTGTTCAGCAGTCCTGAAGTGCCCCTGACTGTTGCTACCTTATCATTGAAATCCTGTCCAAACTAACCAGAACAAAATTTGGTACTTGTCAGAACCAAGGGAATACAAGACTTCAACATGAGCTCTTGTCATATTCCTCATATACAGTGCAATAAAATAATAATAAAAAAAGTTATTTTTCCTGGGTTTGAAAGCAAAATCTGTTAGATGATTTTAGGTAGAGAGAGAGGAGGATATTTTGCTGAGAAAATTGTATATTTGGTATGGATGTAGTTTCAATATACGCTACCAAAACATATTTCCAGATGCATTATCTTTTGCTTTGACCTTGCAGTGACAACAATCCTGAAAAGACCCATTGTATTTTAGTGAATTTAAGACTATTGCTGTAAGTGACACATTTTAAAGCAGCAGCATCAGGGTTACATGTATTTTTTCATAAAATAAATGTATGCAGCTGTAGGAATCCTGTTCCACATTCCCTTTTTAATAGGGCAGTCTCTCCGTGGTGACAGAGTAACTTTGTGAGCACAACCGAATGGATACTGTGAATATAGTGTTTTTTGTTATAGGTAACCTGTTCTGAAAAATACCAAAGATGGGAAAAGAAAAACAACCTCAGATCAGTAATTTGAATTTTATTTTATTGGCACGTTTTTGGAATCCATGCTCTTTCCCTTCTATTTTGTGTTGCTGAGTGCTTTAGGATATTCTCAATAGAAAACAAATAGGAAAATATGTTGGTCATGTGCAGTCCTTTAGTCAATGTAGTGCACATTGCTAAGGTGCATAATTATTTAGGCAAGAGAAGGAATATCGTTATGTGGAGAATAAGTCTTTATTCTTTATAAGCTAATAAGAAAAATCTGTATTTACAGATCTTTATTATCCTAAAATTCCACATAATGTGATTTTTTTTTTCAGTGTTAAGCCTCTCCATAGATAGACAATTACCTTGCTCTGAGCCATATATCATAAATAATGATAGACAAAACAACTAATGATGGTTATTAATGAATAAGTATGAGGATTTAATGATGTCTTCGGGCCAAAATGTAAAGGGCATGATTATCGTTTATACCAGAGTTGCTTTGCCCTCCTGAGGTGTACGAAAAAGCTTTCCAGAAGTAGTAAAGGAGAATTAGGTAACACAAAGGAAGGATAGTGTAAACAGGATTATAGTCCAATGTTTCTTCAACCTTTAAACCACAGTAAAAACAAGGCACTTTTTCAGTTGTGAAGCAGAATTGTCTTCAGCTTGCCAGAGAGGAGCCTTTGAAAAGAACTCAAGGAAGTAAATTAAGATTAATATGGTGATGAGAATTATATTTTCCAAGTCAGTTTAAGTATTTTATGTCAAATTTTCTAATTGAAAAGAAGCAAGTTTTAGTGTTGCAACCGTGACACCACTGATTAATAATAGCTAGGACCTGGTGGTTCTTTGATAGTTTTGCAACAGGAAAACCTGCTGAAATAAAAACTATAACACAAAGTATTTCTTTGTATTATATTGAGTACCATGACCTGCTGATGTGGAATATCATCTCTGTCAATGCGTAGAAGAGCTTCCCTGTGTACGAGTGGAATTCCCTTCTCTTACGAAAAACAGAAATACACAAAAAGCTTTTCTAATGCTGCTTTAATGCTGCAGTGGGAAGATGTCAGGTGCAGAAACACTGACACAGATTTGAAAATGCTGTTTGCATGTTCCAGCCAGTTTGGTAGTAGCTGAATCCTATTTTAAGATGGTAACTTTCGTTTTACTCAACAAAGAAGATGTTCTTTTTAACAATACCAGAAATAAGCTCCTCTTAAGCTGTTGTAGTGAAATGCATTGGAAACTGTATAGAACCAGTTCTGTACCTATATATGCCTTTATCTTCTTTATTGTTTTACATGCCTGAATAACAAGCCATGTAAGAAAGGAGAAATTTTTACTTCAAAGATAAAGAAGGGACTTTAGTCCTCATTATTTATGTTAAAGCTATGTTGGTCCGTGAGACTGTTAGACCTTTTTTCTGACAATATGAAAGATAACTAAATGGACCAACTCAAAGCAACTGTAAAATCATACATAAAAATAGCAGATGCTAAGTAAAGAGGTTGCTACTGGATGGTGAGCATCTGGGACATGAAGGAATAACATCATTTAAACAGACAAGCGATGCAAAAGAACAGGCAATCTTCAACAGTGCTTGTCAGCAGCATGATAGCCATGGTCCAACTTCAGTTCTCTTTCTCCCTGTGAGGTAACAAGTATTTTGCTTGGAGCTTTTTTTACAAGTTTCAAATTCACTGTTTTTTTGAAGTTTAGGTGAAGAAACGCCCTCCATGTCCTTTCACTTCGTGCAGTTTTCTTCTGAAAGTGACCAGCAGTAAGAGGAGAAATGGGAGCAGAGAAAGTGCGGTCTTTTCAGTGAATCTAAGCAACCTACCTTACCAACCAAGACCAAATCCAGTTGTGAATGAAGGAGGAGGAGGCCAAAAGAGGAGTGTGCAACACAGTCATGTTTTTGGCAGCCCTGTCCCACAGCACAAAGCATGCAAGCTCCGCAGGCACTGCTGTCTGGCCCACAGCACTCTCCTAGCTCTTCAGGAAAGGTGGAGCCAGATCCCTACAGCACATTGAAAACTTTCTGGGTCTAAATCTTACATGACCTATGAGACAGTTTTCTTTCTGATTGTGAGGAATATCTTGCATGTAGTTGGTGTTGGGGACACAGATAGGATGCCTATGTGCCCTGTGGGTTATTAAAGGTAATCTAGTACTGTGCTCATGAGGTACACATCACCTGCAGAAGGGTCTCTATCTTGAAATATCACAGGTCCTTCAGGTTGTTTTGCTGTACGCTCTCCTACTTGGAATTGGTTAGTGTATCTGATCGAAAGAAGCATCATTTCATTTGTTGAAAAATTATTTTCTGTTCTGTTACTGAAAATGGTTTGATGGATGACAGTAAACAGACTCATGTTATTACTAGTATAGTCAGTGTGTGTTAGCAGGAAAGTGTCCGAAGAGAGTATTTTCTCCTTCCATACGTTATGGAGGGAAGATATCGCTCCGTGTGCCTAATTCAAGCACGTAGCATCAAAAGCAACTTCTGGATATTTCATTGTCAGAATTAACGGATATTCAAATACTGACATATTTCTGAATGAATATAAATTATTTTGTCTACCTTTTAGGGTTTGTACTTGGGATTCTAGTATATTTAGCAAGTGTTCATCTTCTATACTTTGTTATGCATGACATCACACATCTGAGGCAGATGATTATATTCTTTCCCATCCACTTGCTGCATTTTGAAGTTATCATCAAAGTAATATAATCAGTTAACTTGTATTGATATTCTGGTTGCCTTGTGCTGCAGTTTGGAGCACACTGGAGAGTGCTAGCTAGTCCCAACTCCTCTACAGTACCAGAAGAACAGATGTATTCAGGAAACATACTGCAATGCAGGGTAGCAACTCATCAGAAAGATATTAGACATTATTTTCTAAAGTAAAAAAAGCAGAGCACGTCAGTGGTGATGATTTCCAGGTTTCCATAGGTTTTGCTGCATAATTTCAACACTCACTGGATAATCATCTGAATACTAAGAGATAATACCACAGGTCTAGTTTTAAGTACAATAGCTGAATAGTTTTTTTTCACATAATAACCTGCCCTTAAATCTGAGATCACACCTATGTACAACATACAGTGAAATTTCTAGTTCATATTAAAGCTCAGGAGATGAGTTAGAAATCCTTTCAGGATTTTCTTTATCCAAGTGAAAATACATCAAATATTGATGAACTTCTTGAAACGTTGTGATCTGTTGTTACATCATGTTAACAAAAAACCCCACTTTAAAAATAAATGTATATATTTGTATTGGCTACAGTTAGACCTGATCCCACGCAGCTTTTACCTAGCATTCTTATTAACAAATTATGTCTTCATGTATCACACAAATTAAACTTTGATGAAGATCTAAGTTTTTAAAATTCTTGCCACTCTTTCCATACATAAAATTCAAATATATTTGCAATCCCCAAATACAAAAGGCCATTGCTGTTATATGACACACATTCTCATTCAGAGGAAAATTGCTTTTTTTTTTTCTGAGATGGAGCGGTCAGAGAGAAAAGAAGTGGCTGAGCCTTTGTCTGTTTCCTTAAATCAGTGAGTGTCTTGTCTCTTGTATGTATGACAAATTGACATATGAGGTGATGACTAACTTTGCAAAACATCAGAGTATGACTCAGAAAGAAACTTGCTGAAAGATGTTGTGAAATTCCAGTTTGAAGTCCTAAAATACATATGCATTGCAAAGACACCTATATGCCTGCAAGCATTTGCATTTTCTCTGCTACTTAAGAAAATAATGAAGGGAGGATAGTGTTAGATGCTCAAATGTTAGCCTTCCAGCCTTTAAATGTCTTCATCATGGGCTTATTATGTTTTCTTAACCATGACCGCTGTCGTTATTAGCTTGTTTCTGAGGACCTATCTAATATAACTGGGTAGTGATTTATAGTTCAAAGGGGGGGAAGCAAGGGGACATTAAAGGCTGTCCCTCAGTAAAAAAATACAGACTGCAGTGTAGAAGGGAAAAATAAAAGCTTGGTAATTTTCCAGAAATTAAAATAACAATGTCACCACCAGTTTTGTGGCTCCTTTTCAGGCAATATTCCCACTGAGGTCAGTGAACTAAAGTCATATTAAATATATTTAAATTTTTCTTCACAGCAGTATTATTCAACACAGAAACATATCAGTTTTTCTACAAGCATTTATTTGACACTAACTCAAGGCATATACCATTCATTTTCTTTAGCTACTCATAAAATTTTAGATTGTGGCTTTTATAATTTTGACTTGGTAAATTCTGGAACACTTGATAAAACATTAGGGATTGTTGTAAGCAGTACTTTCAAGAAAGAAAACCACTTCATCTCCTAAATGTTTGTATAAACTAGTGTGGAATTATGCAAAACATTAGGCAAGAGCTATGCAGCAAGAGTGGATGGACTATGGGAGACTGAAATGCCTGCAAAATGTTTTACATAAAAATGGTCAGTCCTTGCTTGCCAGCCACCTCAGTGTTATTAGATGGCAGACTAGTAGAGTCATCTCGGCAGAGTTTTCAGGAAGGATGTGAAGGAGGACAAGGCAGAGGCTTTATGGAGTTTGACAGGTAGCATTGCAGAGGCACTATTGTAGGAGAAGGCATCTCGGTGCTGGAGCCAGTAGTCTCCCTGGCATGGCACACTAGTGCACTTTACACGTTTTTGCTGCTGCATTTTTTCTTGCAAAAATATTTGATTTCAAAAGTCATATTGCTTTAAGTCTTGTCTGTTATGTTCTAAGCCTGGTTTAAGTCATACCGTTCTAAGGAGAGCTGCCCGACCTGAGACTTCTGGCTTAGTCCCCCTAGCATACCTCTTCTCTTTGGTGTCTGGAAGCAGATGGTTTGTGCACAAAGATCCTCAAAGGTGGCCTTTATTGCTGTATGTCCCCATCAGGAACTTAGTGTGCATCATTATGGGATAATACGCTCTAATAGGTAATCACAATATAGTGCTTTTATACTGTCCAAACCACACCCCAAATGCGTTTGAGCATCACCGAACTAGCATTTATTGAAGGAGACAAAGGATTTATGCAGCACAGTGTGGGAGACCATATGCTCATGTGTGTTGCCATATGATCATGATCCACGAGGAGGATATTCACCAAGGTCTTTGCAGCCCTTCTGCCCATGCTGCCCCTCCACCAAGTGCTGCCTGTTTAACAGCACTCTGTAGGTTTGGTTGGAGACAGCTCATGTGGAGTAACAGGGCTTTGCCTTATTCCCAAATGGATAGAAGGAAGGAGAAGGCTTTGCTCCCTCATGCTCAAAAAGAGATTTGAACAAATGGATGGCTTTGGGACTTCCAGTCAATAACATTTGTGCCCTTCCAAGAGTATTAAAAGCCAAAAAATGTTGAGTTTGTCTCAGCGCTATGTTGTAATATCTGGAAGGATGCGTTAAATGCATTGTTTTGGAAGTCATTAAATAGTTGGATTATTGTTTGGATTTGTGTATATTTTATGTAATGGCTGTGATGGCTGTGTGGACAATGTAATTTCAGAATAACTAAATGCAATCTATTACAATTTTACAAGTGCAAGTAAGTCACAGCATCTGCTTGCACTGTTACTAATGTACAGTGGGCATCTGTGCATGTATGTACACAGGAAAGAAAAGTAAAATGTAGACATTGAGAGACCAGTGAAAACATATGGCTCATTCACTTAATTATATACTCTCGTCAACTTCAGTACAATAAATATCCCTAATGTGTGTGTATGTGTATGATAGCCCTTATAATACCCATATTTTTTTAATTGACTAAAATTTTTCTCACCAGTGCACAGATTAAATTTTATATTTTAAATGAAAAATGAGTACAATACAATTTCAGACAGAGCTATTTTATTTGTACTAAAATCTCAAGATACAGCAGACTTATGTGTTCTTGCTTAAACTTTCACCGTTAGAATATATACCTAAGTGTCAGGCTCTTGTAAATTGTATATGTAAATATTTAATTGACAATTACAGTATATGTGGGATAACTTCATCTTGATGTATTTTCAAACTGTGTTTTACATATGTGTTTGTTCCTTAATGCTGTCACTTTCATATTTGTCACATGAGGCTCTATTCAAGTAGTAGCAAGATCCCGAAACTGAAATTTGTGGCAGACAGAGGGCAAAATCAGGTATTGTCTTGATTTCCCTACTTATTGGATATTTTTTAATATGTGTTTTCCTTAATACTAAGACTAGTAATAGGTAATAATTGCATTATGTGTCAGATAAACCTGCTTTTGCCTGTTCACTCTGCCTCTGAAGTCAGGATAATGTCTGCCAGCTGTATGTGTCTCAAAGGCTAGATTAGTCATAGAGAATTTGGGTTTTTCCTCTAAAGGAGGTGACTTCACCAGTAATCGTTAATGTATTTTAGTCTATATCATTTACCAAGTAGCAAAATCAAATTCCAATTCTCATGAATCTCTGAAAGAATTACCATCTGTGATTTGCAGTTCTGTCAGCATACGGTAACCGTGTAACAGCAAACATGCAACCATGGGTAACACATGTGAAACTTGGTCTTCAAGAGATTTCAAAACCTCAGGCATATGCACAACATACCCTTTGACAAACTGCTTTTACAATCTGCTGGAAACTCTGTGTGATAGTTCCACAGTTTGCCTGCAAAACCAGTGAACAAAACCCACTGCTGCACTGAATTAAACAACAGGCACCAGAAATAAGTGCTCAATCCCCATCTGGAAAACATGCAATGGCCACAGGCCACATCATCACAATTCATAAACATTTATGAAAGTACAGCATCGTCACGAATAGAAAGAAACTGAGAAAACTCTTTCAAAATTGTTTTGCATATGAAAACTAGAACTTTAAACACCGTGATTTAGCATGAAAACATTTGGGGCAGCTGCATTTTCCTGCATGATAATCTTTGAAAGGAAGTTTCTATTATCTGTTTTACTATCAAGGTAACAGAATAAGTTACTACAGTGAACCCCAAAAGGTCTTTACCTTGTCACTGGTAAATCCTAACTTTTTGCATACTTTGCCTGAGAAAAATGCAGTTCTTAATAAATTTGTGATAAAGCGTGAATTTAGTATTTGCTTGAAACAAGAGTGCAATTGTATTTGAATGTAGGAAACTAGACACTTTAATTTCTTCTGTGCAGTTCTAGCATGTTGATTACAGTGTTGAGAATGGAAATATAAGAGACCTACATGGTAATGAGGTTTGTTACATGGTACTGAGCAATATTGTTTGGTTTTGCTTTTTCTTTTAACTCCTGCTGCCAAACAGTGAACTCACTGTCCATGGGGTTGGTTCCCCTGCTCCTCAGTGTTCATGCTGCAGTTTATGCCTCAGCGTGCATTCCCGCTTGACCTGGTGAATCTTCTTTCCACCCACGGCATCATTCTTGCTTGGAAGAACTATCAGTCCACACCTCCCTTTTAGCCCTCCCTTGCATTAGGATTGCTCACACTGATGGGATTTTTCCGTCTCCACTCTAATGTATTTCAGGTTCCTTGTAGCTCGGTTTAGACCAAATTAATCTCCTGTTAACTTTGAATTTATGGGGTATACAGCAGGGTTTGTACTGGGCTAGTGTTTGTACACTGGATCTGTATAGACACCGGTTCTTCTATTTCTTTGTCTTTTTTCCAGCTAAACAGTTTGATCCAATTTCATACTGCTCTAGCTGATGTACTCCAGGCTGAGAGCTCATTGCAGTGGTCAGCTCTCTCTGACAGTTTGATCCTACTGCAGGTTACAACAAAGGGAGATTTAAATTGATGCTGTACTTTCATTTCCTTTTTTTTTGGTCTTGCACCATTGGCAATATCATGTACATCAACTCTGTGTACAAGAGTGATGGTTGCCAGTAAAAGAAGCTTTCTAAAGGACACAGTTTTGGTTGTCAGTACATGGACCATTTTCATTTACCAGTTTTTGTAGTCATTTTAGACATAAAGGAATGGAAATGTTTTAAGAATTTTGACATTAGAAAATCTACAAAGTATGTAACAACTACTTTACAAATTCACATACACTAAAATATTCACTGCTTTATTAAGTCAGGGATATAAACAAAAACATTTGATATAAGCTCATTTCTTCATTCCCTTGGTCTGGGAAAGCACATAACCCCTCCCCGCTCTCCTTGTCATCTGGGACTGAACGTTTCATCCTGTTTCATTTTCATTTGTATCGCTCAAGTACTGACTGGTTAATTGGGTCTGCATTTTCAGAAATACTATACTGCAAGTATCACATTATAAGAGTTCCAAAAGACAAGAAACTACAATTTCTTCCTCTTCCCTGTTGAAAATCACATTCATCACTGCTTTAAAGTAGCCTGAAGAGCAGGTTGCACTGCTGCATAGCGACGCAAACTGAAGTCCTTGACATCCCTTTAGCTCAAAATTATTTTCAACTATGTTTTTCTGGGCAAATCTCATAATCTTTATCTTCACAGCCATAAAATGAGACTAATGAGGCTTGTTTTAACATGTAAAGTATAGTGTTGGTCCTATAGGAATTATAGTAGACTATACTAACATTTCTACCAGAAATGACAGGTCATGTTCATCTAGAGCTTCACACAAACAAAAAATCAAAAAGGCTTCTTTTTACAGATATATGACGTTCTGTTACAGACTGTTGAGGTCTGTGCCTAACATTATGACAAATCATGTCACTTGTGCCTGAAATCCATTTTGAACTCAGTATCATTCTAATGTGTTTGGTTTTTTTAAATTTATGAATACCTTCTTTTCTAGCAGATGTCTCATATCTGTTGTCTTCCTAATTACTTTACAGCAAGATAATTTCAGAGGCATACATTTACAGATGCATAAATTAATTCTTCAGAGCATTAACCTCTGCGACATTATCTTTAAGCCTCATCTGAAACAGAACCACAACTCTGGGAAGGGGGCAAGAAGAAAACCCAGGATTTTCTCTCTGATGTTTTCTGGTTCTTCGACATTTTTATTCTTCAGTGCTTAAAAAACCCTCAAGCTCAGCTTTGTAGTACTGATTTACATATTAGCAAGAGGAATTCCTTGAAATAATGGACTTATGTATGTGTGGTTTTTGTAATGATGAGCAGAAAAATTCATAAAGGATCAGGTGTCTTGCTGTTTGCTGGTTTAAAACTGACTGTTCAGGTTCCTAAGTCAGATAGGTGGCCTCTCCACAGGCCCTCAGTGTGTTCAGTGGAGAGAGAGAAGCTGCTCCCAAAGCCCTCTTGGGTGACTGCTCTCCCTCTCCGCTGTTTCTCTAGGTTAGCCTAGACAAGAACAGCTTCATTTAGACATTGAAATGAGGTGCTTATCTACAGCATTGGACCAGGGTGAGATGGGGAAAGTGCTGTGCTCCAGCTGTGCATCTCTCAGGGCTGCCAGTAATGTGCACATTTTGGGTGGTCTGTACTTTTTTTTTTGTAAAGGTGTTTTGATATGTGGCATAGTTGGTGCCTGCTAACATTACATATGAAGATAATGTAACATCAGCTAGAACAAAAACTGAAGACTGGAGAATGTGTCGCTGTAAGGTGTGCACTTAAAACAGCTATATACCAAAAATATTCTTCTGTTTAGGTCTTCTTTTGCTGTAAGCCTATTCTCCCATTTTTTTTTTTTTTTTTTTTTCAGAAAAGGAAATTTGGGGTTAAAAGTGGTGATGGAATCTTGCCCAGAGCTGAACGTAGTTACGGGATGCTTAAGCCCAGGTTAATGAAGATGTCCTTCTTTTATCTATTGCTCAATACAAAAATTCAATAGTTCATTTGAAAGTTGGTTGTCCTTTCTGCATCCATGGATTTTTACCTCCGCCGTTTACCTTCTCCTAACTTCCCAGAGAAAAAGTAAAAGGCTGTGACAGTGATTGCTAGGAGGAAATACCAAGAAGGTTAGAGGGAAAAGAAATCTCATAATAAACTGCAGTGCAATTTCTCCTTGGTATGAGGCAATTTAGAAACAGTCAATGGAATCTAAAAAACATGATTGGATATAAATTCATCCTGGGCACTGGTATGTTTCCAGATGTTGCATCCAGTGAGTGATGTATGTGTACATATAATGATTCACAGTGATACGTGTCAAATATAACTGTAATCTTAACAAATACATACTCTTTTCCTCATGTTATTATTATTTTGCACATGACTATTCATTGCACCTATGTCCATTTTTTGCTGCTTATATGTGGAAGTGCTTTCCCATGTAAAATTAATTTAATTTTTTTTTAAATAGAGTACACATTAAAATATGAAATTTTTACTGTTTGCTTACCACAACTTTGTTGTTGCCATTGATCTGATTGGTCTTAAAAAAGAATTTCAATAAATTGTTCTTCTGTTTGTAATGAAATGAAAAAAATTGACACAAATTCAGCCATGCATTGACTGTATCGATCACAGTCTGCTAATTCTTAGTTTGTTTTGGTATATTATGTCTAGGCAATGCCCTGTGTATTTATGCAGTAGACCAGTAAGTCTCTGCAGATGTAGGAGAGACACCACACTGTCCTTATCAGAAACTGTCCTTTGGTGAGCATCGTCAAGAAAAGGAAGAAATCATTGTACTGAAACATGTAAAAAGTTTTTGCTGCAAGCAATGAAGATGAAAGATAGCACACATCTCTTACATCTCTTGTAAAAATGGCAGAAAGTTAAATGCTTTCTATTAACCCCTTTGTTCTTACCATGTTTCTGAGCACTCAGACATGTATGAAGTGAAGTAATTTTTGAGAGCACAACTGATCTCTCAGGAAAAATGGAACACACAGCTGGGTGGGAACATGGGTACATTATTTGTCTTTCACTGTCCTCTAACCTTCCCATCTTTCTACTACATTGTACAGTGCAGGAATTGTCAATATTGGATTTCCTTACAAGGTCACTGAAAATTCAGTCTGGATTTGAAAAGTAGATCTTATTAGTTTTGGGTGGATACAGTATATATTTTTCAGAAACAGTAAAGAGGAACAAAATATAATCCTCATATTAATCCTCATATAAAATATATTATCCTCAGCTGTGGGTAAGTGGACTGCCATTCGTCCAACACTGATGTAAAGGCAGAGAGGAAAGCACTGCTTTAATCTGTTGGTTTGGCACCCACTGCCTTATCTATTTATTACTTTGGATTTTTCTCCAATGAAGTACTGATTTCTTCCTGTGTTTTGTCCAGTCATGAGATTTTTTAGGGGCCTCATGTTTTCTCAGCTTTTCCTCTGATGTTCCACTATGTCTTTTTTCTTTCCCAAACAGCTGTTTTTCCCACGCTGAAATATTTCTCTCCAACGAGCTCACAAAAAAGCTGCCCCTTTAGTGTGTTCCTGAGGAAGGCAGAGAGCAGCTGCCCAGGGCGTGCTGCAGCCCCCGATGCCCGTCTGTCCCCCTTGCTTCTGCTCCCAGCTGGTCACAATGTGAGCAGAAGGGAGAAGCACAGGCAATGCCGCCGGCACCAGCAACAGCTCCAGGGTTTTTACCCAAATGGAGATGTCCTCAGGCCTTGTTAAATTTCTGAGAACGGGTTGGTTGGACAGGCAACTCTTTAAATTTTCCTTACTCTGAAAATAATGAAAATAATGTTGTAACAGTGGTGTTTCAGTGGAGTGTTAAATCACTTCACAGCAAGAGATTTCTACAATTAAATGTCAAATCAAATAGCTCAATCTACTGAGTGGTAGCTGTATTCCAGTCAGTAGACTTTTTATGAAAAAAAACGCGCTTAAGATTGCTCTTCCGATGAAAACTCCCTGCCAGGATGCGGGTGAGGAAGCCGGACCCCTCTGGCTTAGAAAAGGGCTGCTGTGGGGCTGCAGGAGCAGGGGTGGCCCAGGCCAGGTGTGGTGGTGAGCTGCTCATCGCATCCCTCAGCCTGAGAGCCAGTGAGCAGCGAGTGATGCCAACAAAAAGTCACCTGCAAAGCTAATAAAAGGAGACAATTCCTTGTGCCAAAAGCAGCAGCTTAATCCTTGCCAGGGGACCTCATGGCTGCATGCAGCTGCAGCATGCGGCCCAGCTTACGCCTGCCGTTAATCAGTTGTTGGTGGTTCCTCACCTTGTCAGATGCTTTTTGCAGTACCCCTCTGGCATGCTGTGTTCCACCCTGGGGTGGAGAGTGGCAGCCCTGCTGCTGGTCGCTGCTACCCAGAAAGCAGCATCCAGATGTTGGATGCACGGGTGCATGCTCATCAGGTTGTTCTTGTGACTTTGAAATGGAGGAAATGCAGGGGAAATAAGCAAAGAAAAAAATAATTTGGGTACAAAAATGCAGAGAGAAGTCTTAGATAAAATCCCAGGCAGCTGTAATTATTGTTGTGTTTATTTATTAATAATTTATTTATTAATGGTCTTGCTCAGTAGAGAACTGATCCACCAAGAGCAGCTTCTCTTTCAGCGCCAGGGACCTGGTAGGGGGCTGTGGGGGAGGGATGCAGGTTGGGGGGGTTAGAGCTGGTCTGCATCAACCCCCCCAGACAAACCTGCTCAAGTGCCTCAACACCTGTATTTGCGAAAGTAAGTCCTTTCGAAATGTACTCATGTATTTTATATGGTAAAAGTTTTTGGTGTTGAGAAGCCTAGCGCAAGCAATTTTTTTTCCTTCAGGAGTTAAAAATAAAGGACATTCCTCCAGTTTTCTAGGCTTTTGTACTTCTTTTTGTTAGGTGCTCCTGGAAAAGTGAACATAACTCAGTGTGTAGTAAAATTATTACTTGCTTGTTTGTAAGTGTACATAAAGTACTGGCCGGTAATAAGGAATGCCTTTTAAGCAATAATATTTTGAATGGGAAGGAGGGAGTCTTTGGAGGGATGTACGTTTCTTGAAAGATGTTTTGGAGTACATGTACCAACGATAGTGAGGAAGGTGTAATGTGATAAGTATGAAAACAAATGTTGCTTGGCCTTGACAAATCAAAAGCCTCATGTACGAAATGTTATGTTCTGGCTTTTGCTTATTATTTGTCTTGCACAAGCAGGCCAGGGGAGCGAAGTGTCCTGCAGGTGAAGGCAGTGGAAATAGTGATAAAAATTGTCCTGGTTTGAGGTAAAACGGGACCAATTTTGTTCAGTAACTTTACTTTTTAGCTAGGCCTCTTCTAACTGCTGAAATTAACAGCATGTTGTGCAGAAAACTGTTTGCTCTCAGGGTGATAAGACCCATGTTTACAGTTGATGCCAAGGCACGGGATGCAGAGAGGCTCCTGCTTATCCTTATTGCTATAACAACCAAGGGCAGCCAACTTTGTTACTTGCCCCGTTGGAGGGTCGGAAGCGGAAAAGCGTAGAGGGGTCACACCTGCGAGGAGGAGCGGACAGGACAGGTGACCCAAAACTGACCAACAGGGTATTCCATCCCATCTGCCTCATGCTCAGTATAAAAGCTGAGGGATCAAAGGGTCAGTCTCTCTCTTTCTCTCTTTCTTTCTTTGTCTCTGCATCTGCCTTTGATCCTGATCCAGAATCCAGTTCCCGTCCGCCACTGAGTCCAGTCTGGGACTTCCCCAGCGACTGCTGGTGACGTGATTGTCATCCTGGGAGCTTGATACGGTTTTGTATATATTTCATTATTTTCTTTTTGTTATCTTATTATTAATATTTCATTAAAGTAGTTCAGTTCCCTCTAAACTCCTAAGTCTCTCTTTTCCTCTCTCTCTCTTGCCTCCCTTCGGGAGTGGAGCAAGAGAGAGCGAGCATCTGTTGTTCCACTGGATTGGGCCAATCTGGCCCAAACCACAACAAAAATCTGTGGAATATTTTCTTCCTCCCTCTCTGATGACTGTGAGGTGGTTGCCCTGTAAGATTGGAGCAGCTCTTGCACGGCTGGAGAGGTGTCCCCCTGGCCCCGGGAACTGCCAGTGATGTTAGTCTCATGCAAGTGAGTAATTTACCCTGAGTTAGGAGCAAGGCAATATCACAGTTGTCTTATGCTGGGTTAAAGGAAGGCAACTGCCTGATTTCAGCGCAGCAAGAGTAAGCCTCAACATTGCTCGCTGCAGCTCCCACAAGCTCCCAGACTTCCCACACAAATAAAAAACCTGTACTGAGCAGCCTCTTGTACCAAGGCCCCCAATAACAGCAAACTTCTGGAAACTTCTGGGAAATGTTCACAGAATCATAGAATGATTTGGGTTGGAAGGGACCTTTAAAAGTCATCTAGTCGAACCTCCCCTGTAATGAGCAAGGACATCTTTAACTAGAACAGATTGCTCAGGGCCCTGTCCAACCGGACCTTGAATGTTTCCAGGGATGGGGTGTCTCTGGGCAACCTATGGGAGTGTTTCACCACCCTCATTGTA
>VYXH01000030.1:0-46574 GCA_013397275.1 Burhinus bistriatus | reverse complement strand
ATCCTGGGCTGCATCAAAAGAAGCATGGCCAGCAAGTCAAGGGAGGTGATTCTGCCCCTCTACTCTGTTCTCATGAGATCCCACCTGGAATACTGCATCCAGCTCTGGAGCCCCCAACATAAGAAGGACAGGGACCTGTTGGAGCAAGTCCAGAGGAAGTCCACAAAGATGATCAGAGGGTTAGAGCACCTCTGCTATAAGGACAAGCTGAGAGAGTTGGGGTTGTTCAGCCTGGAGAAGAGAAGGCTCTGGGGAGACTTTATGGCAGCCTTCCAAGTATCTGAAAGGGGGCCTACAAGAAAGGTGGAGAGGGACTTTTTACAAGGACCTGTAGTGATAAGATGTAGGTTAATGGCTTCAAACTAGAAGAGGATAGATTTAGATTAGATCTCAGGAAGAAATTCTTTGCTGTGAGGGTGGTGAAGCACTGGAACAGGTTGCCCAGAGAAGTTGTGGAGGCCACATCCCTGGAAGTGTTCAAGGCCAGGTTGGATGAAGCTTTGAGCAACCAGGTCTAGTGGGAGATGTCCTTGCCCATGGCAAGGGGGTTGGAACTAGATGATCTTTAAGGTCCCTTCCAAACTACAGCATTCTATGATTCTATGAATTAATTCAGCAAGAGTGAAATGATTGAGTTTGTCTGGATGCCCTAAAGCATGTGTGATTCACAGAGAGGGCTGTGCCAGACTACTATCTATTGTTGTGGGGGCTCCTTCTTCCAACAAACAATACCTTCATGAGGGTGAGGCTACGGCCTTTTTGGTCCAATTAACAAAATTCATGTCATGATTCACCAATTTATCATTCTCAGATGAAAATATTGCTAGAAACTTTCTGTGTCTGAGGTACTGGATATCTTGCTAGTGGCCTATCTGTATTCACAGCTGACAATAACTATTGTGTCCAAAGCAATTACTACATTTCTTTCTTCACACAGTATGCTTCCAGATGAATGGAAGCTAGTGTGCAGGCAAGGGAGTGGTATCCATTTTAAAAGCCTTTTGCATGTTTAAAAACAATGACATGAAGGATTTCTCAGTGGGACTCCACTGCCCAAATTGTACATGCTGAAACTTTGAAATGAATATCGTTTATATTGGCAGCACCCAAAGGAACCACCAAAAGTCACTGACATGCAAAAAATCTGAGTCATCAGAGGTTAAAAGAAAAGAATGAAAAAGGAGAAACATTAACAAAATTCACCATACAGTTCTGCAAATTGGAGACATTTATCCAGCAGCTCTAATGAAATTTCATTAATAATAGCAAGGGCCACAAAATTAGCTGTTATCTGGTGTCCAAAGATACTAGGGCATTTGTCTGAATGACTGGATGTGGTAAGAGAAATGGGGAGAGGAAATGGGGTCAGGAACTTGAGTTCCCCCAAAAGCTTCTGTATTGCTTAAGTTGCACACTATGGACAATGTACACAGCCTGGACGGCTATGTTATTCTGACTGTAATTTTGTTACTATATCTAGCACGGTAAGATTTAATTTCACATCCAATTTCAACATATAAATAAATAGCTTCTGGACAGGAGAGATACTGTAGTCTCATTATCCAGTATGAAGTCTAGAAGCTGGCAAATTTCTGACATTTTTGAGCAATGTTGCAGATATTGGGTATGGACAACAGAGGTGGATCTGCTTATGTCTAGGTTTTCACAACATCCAACTATTCTGTGAAAGCCACTGATCCCAGACAGATAAATAAATCTCTCAAACTTTGCCCAGGAATGGCTAATGAGTGCTAGTGTTGAGCAAAAATTATAAGCTCCAATACGTGTGTTAATTTAAAGCTTGTTGTCAACGTAGATGCACGGTTTTCTCACCTTTCCCTTTTCTGACCTGTATTTCAGTTAAAAATTGAGATGTGAACAAAGTATGCAAGGAAGTTCAAACGTCTTTGTTTTCACTGGTAGAATTTTGATAGCAACGTACGTTTTATCTCAATGTTGCTGTGAGAGCCTGAGTTGTACCAACTGGTGATTAAACCAGTTGGACTTAAATTGTCTTAACATGCATAATAGTTCAACAGATTTGAAAGGTGTTTGAAAAGTAAAGTGATGCATCCAAGCAAACTAAGAAGTCAGTAACACAGTTTAAAATACAGTTCTGTAAACCTGATCCATACATATGTACTTGCATTATTCTGTGCAACTATAGCAGGTATTGCTGCCTACCACCTTTATTTCAAAAATTTTCCAATAATTTTTTGAAAGATATTTGTGTCTTCCAAAACTGGAAACTGCAATCTGGCTATGCTGGGGAAAAAAATTAAATTTATTTTTTAAAAAAACAAGAACTAGAAAGTGAAAGGGTTGATCAAATAAAGATTTTGTAAACCAATTACACTTCTACTCCCTGCTCATTTTTCCATTACAATAATCAAACTATTTAACCTGTCATTTTCAGCCAGCTCAGTACTCATTTTCTATTTCACCAAACACTCCATACTTCAGGCGAGAGGAAATTAAACTTATAGAATGAAGTTTTTCATTGAATGCAGTTTTCATTGAATGCAATGCTGTAGTTGAGTGCAGATAGCTGGAGAACTGTGCTAGAAAAGATCATTGACATGGAAGGGGCTGATTGGCGGAAGCAGCATATGATATACCCCAGCCAAAGGATGGCATTAGATTTCGGCTTGGTTTTGTATATTCCATAATAAGACCACTATTCTGTAGGGCAGCTTCCAGCTTCATAAGAAAGAGGCAACTAGAATAAGATTTGCTGGCAGACCTGCATCATAATACCTCTCTATGAAACATCTGCCAAGGCTAACTTTTTTCTTCTCATGCTGTCGTTTGTAGCTGTGTCTAAACCAACTCCAATATTATTTATAGGAAATACTACCAAAGCAATCCTCTTTTATTCAGCAGCCATTAGTGGTGTTTATGGGAATTCCCCAAAAGCCATGGCCCAAAGGCTCTAGTATATTGAGCACACAACCAGAGATTTTCACCAGAGATTTTCAGAGCTACACTTCTGTCATGCTGGAAATTCGAGTTTGCCTAGCAGAGGTGTTTAAAAACTACATATAACAAAGAATTTACTTTGCTGTTCCAAAGAAGCTTGTAACTTTTTGGTTTTGATTTGTAAACCCGGAAATACAATTCTAGACTTTCATGACTTGTGGGAATAAAAAAAATGTATTGTCTGGGAAAAATCATGTTCATAAGATACACCTTAAAAGTTTCATTTCAGTCACAGTGGAAAGACACTAGTACATTGCCTCCAGCTGGTTCACTCATGCAGTTTACTATCCAATTTACAAAATACGGAAAAGTTTCCTTGGAAACAGTTTTCTAGGAAGTCCTTCTTTTCTTAATGGTAAATTGCTTTGCCAGCTTTTGGTCAGATTCAGAGCTGGTACAGGCAGGTGCAGCTCTGCACAGAACCTTTCCTGCTTAGTAGGTCTCTGGTATTTTTAGTTCAGAACAGTATACACACTGCCTGGAGAGAAGAAGAAGAAAGAAGAAGAAGAAGAAGCAGCTGAGCAGCTGACCTCTTAAATTCAGTTCAATTCAGCATCAATTCAGTCAAGTAAGCTTATAGATTACTACAAGGCAAGACAATGTATGACTTAATATGTTGACTTTGCAAGTCAACTGACTGAAAAACAGAATCCTGCAGTGCATTTGAAAAAACAAGCAAACAAAAATACAACACAAAACCTACATCTTGCATCAAAAAGGAATTTGTAAAAATCTTTGGTGGTTTAATTGCACCTCTACGCATTTGCAGAATGTAAATTATCCTGTGGTTCATCTGACTTCATTTAATACTGCTATATTCCATATATCATTGCAACTGTGATCTCAGCTGTCATGACATCAGAGAGGATTGGTCAGACAGTCAGAAAACCTACATGTTTGTACATGAGGTAATTCAGCATTGATTTATGATAGATATTAATGATTTTCAAACAAAGAAAAATTTATTAGCATTTCACAATCATCTTTCTTTAAAGGTTAGAAAGTGTTATGTAGAACACACCATTTCTTTTAGTTCAGAATAATTATATATGGCTTGTTATATTGTCGGTCAGTGCAATGTTCTTATAAAAACCAGCAGGAGGGCATATTTGAGTCTAACATATATTGCATTGCACACATGCAAGAAAAAAAGGTCATTTGAGCTTGAAGATCAAATAAGGCTCAGACAGTAGGAAATTCTGGAAATAAGGTTATCTATATAGCACTTGCAAACAAATGGCAAGAAAAAATGCAAGACTAAAACACAAATTTAAATTCTAAACCAAACACAATTTATGCGTACAGAAGAGATCTAAATCTACATCTGTGAAGGCACGTCTCCTTTGATCTCTTTTATTCAGAAGGAACATATTGCCCATCCTCCCAAATCATAAATAACAATCATTAATTAGTATCCACAGATGAATTATGTCTTTTGGAGTGCTTCATCTTAGATGACAGAGCTGTATTACGCAAGACTGACTTGCACTGGAAATAGATGACACGGAGGAGTGTTGTTCTCACAGAAAATGCCATGTAGGTAACTTGTTAGTTTAAGCTGTATTGCAGAATTCTCCAATATGGGAGGTGGTTCTTTAGAAAGCATATTGAGACATTCCCGATGGCTAAAATATGTTGTTTCAATCACTAGAAAACACAAGTGAAATCAAATTGGGCATTCATTTGGTCTTTGTAAAGTCCATACATTGTACAATCCCATCTCACTACTTTCTAAAGAAAAATGACAATGGTGTTCAACCATGTTCACAAAGCATTACAGTGGCTTCACAAAATTTTTCACTGTTCTTGACTGTTAATTCCATTATTTGGTGATTAATGAGTAGTTTGTAGCTGCATTAGGCTGAACTTGGTCCTCAACTGTCTGAAAACTGTGATACAAAAGTGGTTGTGGTCATATGTCTTTAAGTGTTTTTATCCAATAAGGAATGACTCAAGACTGTACAGTAATTAATAAAATAGCTACTATTTTAATGACTGAGAAACAGTCTAAGTGCAGCACAGAAAATTTTCTGGCTTTCTTAAATAATGAGTAGTTTGTTCCCTGACTACAGATAAAGTCCAACTCTTCTTATCTACAATGTCAAAACATTCATCTAGCTTTCCTGTTTCCTGACTTTTTCAGCAAGTAATAGTAAGTTAGGTGAACGCCCAAATGTTCAATCTATAGCATAGTAGTAGCAAAGGGTTTAAATGGGGTATTTTGATCCACTGAAGACAATATGATTTTTGTTTTGATTTTCAGAAGCGTTAAAATCTGCCCTTAAAGCTCATAGTGATGTTTGATGCTTAAAGATTTAATCCAAAGCCTCACTCATGATTCAGAGGAAAGACTTTCTATTTAGAGGATTAGCTGAAAAGAAAAAAAAAGGGTGGTTAAAAGTAACCTAATTTGGAGGTGTTTATTGTCAGGTTTTGGCAATGTATTATGACATTTTAAACTTCTGCAATGATACAGCTTTTAAGTAGCTAGTAACCTACTAGATTATGCCAATTTTTTTTTTTTATAATATCGGACACCATGTTTTCCATACAATATCTTTACAACATGATTAATTTTTCCAGGCAGTTTTAAATCATTTATAGAGCTGTTTTATTTTTAAGATGCATATATCTCGGATCATTCTAATTCCACCAGATTTTGATTTGGCAAGAGCTGTTACAAGCACATGAATACTTATAATAAAAAGTTAAACTTCCATTTGGTTGTTAGTTATGGTTACATCTTTGCATGCAGCTTTATAGGCTGTTTTAAGTCAGTTCTGTGAAAAATTCTCTATTTTGTATCTCAGATAATAAGTGATTTCACATTTTTTTCATCTAAATTTGTCTCAGTGGTTTGAAAGAGAAGAAACAAGAAAATGTTTGCAGGTATACTCCCACAGAACACTTTCCTTGAAACATATAGCTAACTGGAATTGTCAGCATACTTCAAATATTTAAAAATCTGCATCAAACTATTTAATATAAAAGATGTAAACACTCACAGAAGCTATTCCACCCATGGGCTAAACATGAAGTCAAAGGTTGACACTTCCTTAGGTATATTTTCTCTCTCTCTCTCCCCCAAGTGCAATTACTTTATGTCAGGTAAGGCCACCCCTGGAGCAGCCACAGTGCCCCTATGGAAGAATGGTGTTTGCATGAAGAAGGCAAGGGTTTCTGCTACCATATCCTCAGGCAGAAAACAGGAGCCACCTTCCCCTCCCTCTATGGCTATACCTTGGTTCAGAACCACTTCCGGTAGGATAGCAGGGCGATCAGCAGGTTGGATCTCTGAGTTCTTACATTTGTGGATTCTTCCATGGCTTGGGTTAGACATCAACATCTTCAGTATTTTCAGGACTGGGAGCCACAGAGCACAGACTTGGTGATGGCAATTAGACATAATTTTGTTATCTGTGGCTTCTTATGGGCACAGTATAAATTTTTTTTCATCGTTATTATTGTTATTGTTATTGCTATTGTTATTGCTATTGCTATTGCTGTTGTTAGTTGTTATTGCTATTCTTCTTATTATTTTTATTTTTATTCTTTTCTTATTCTTATTTATATTCTTATTTATATTCTTATTCTTATTCTTATTCTTATTCTTATTCTTATTCTTATTCTTATTCTTATTCTTCTTATATTTGCTAGAATAACATAGAAATGCTTTTGTAAACTTTTTAACAAAGGTTTTACCTTTCCAGTTGAGAGAAAATTGACCTTGAAGGTATTTTGATAAACTGTTACTTACATGAAAAACATACATTATGTTTTCCAGTCAAAAGAGTTCTGGATCTTTAAAAGGACTATAAAATGAGACTTCTCAGTGCTAAATGGCTCACTTTCAGACTCCGAAAATCCCCGGGAGGCCAGGCAGCTGTAACTCTTGCCTATACTGCTGTGGAATAGTGCTGGTGGAGGACGAAGCAGTTTCAGAAATTAATCTGGAAGAGGATGAGGCCTTGAAAGTTTCAGACTATAAATTCAGATAAGAATATTTATGTACTTTGTGGTTTTCTACATGTTCACATATAAACATTTGTCACTTCCTATGGCATAAAAAGAGTTCTTTTAACAGATACACAAAACTGTGTAGCCTTATAGTAACTTCTGTCTTCAGCATGGGTTTCTATGATGTGCTTAATATCTGAAATGTTCTCCCAGTGCTTGACTATTAATCTGGCTTCCATTATCATATTGAATGTTTGATGATCTATACAAAGAAGATATTTTAAAATAAAAGAAGAAAAATAGATGAGTGATAAAGTTTCTCTATAGCTGGCTGAAATCACATGGAGATGTGAAAGTTTACTAAAAAAGTTTGCGTGCATCTGAAGGCAGAATTTGCTCTGCAATTATTATAATCCTGAGGTTGTATAGAAGCTGGGAAGAAATGGAAAAGATAACCTGATAGTGGTACAAACAGATCATCTGGAAAAAATTATAAATCAGATCAAATATTGTCTTCTTTTTAACTTCTTTTAGTATAACTTAAAATTTTGAGTGAAGAATGTGGTGTGGAATGAAAAGTGAAAACATTTAAAAGAATCAAAAAGAATATTTGGTGATTTCTAAGCTTTTGTTGTTGAGATGATGCTTCCCATGAAGGATTTTAACAAAGTGCATAAACCAACAAAATGTTCTGATGAAAATGCCTGCATCACTTCTACTCAGAATGCTTAAGAACTGTGGCTTGCTACACAGGATTTAATGGATGAAACTTCTAAGCATCATTCTCAAAGTAACAAATAGGATTAACGGAAGTTGTCTTCTCTTCTGTGGCATCTCAAAAAGTTTTTAACAACCCCTCCAACCCCACCTCGGAGCGACCCATCTCACTCACGTGAATTTTAATCAAACAATCATTACAATTTCTAGCACTTTCCCTTTTTTGTGTTCCATGACATATGTTCAGGAGGCATTGACTTGCCCTAGATTATTGCAGACAGGTAGTCTCATAGGAGTAAAGATGAGAAAATTTAGTGTGATACAGAACCCCTGAATTTTTAGCTACAATGTCTGCATGCTGTCATTTCTCAAATACATCAAGACATGCCATTTGAAAAGTACGTATTGGAAATTAAAGGACATCAAAATGTATTAGAAATTGGGTGAATAAAAATATTAATTCAATTACAACACATTTTGGCACTCTTCTTGCTACAGAGGTCTCTTTTAAGTTAAACATTGGGCATCTTCCAATACAAATTTGTAGCAGTTGCTTTGATGGAAAATTGAATGATGCAAGTGTTCCAATGATTACCAGATGTTTTACTGATAGCTAGCTAGGTAGGTACTGTAGGCAAATAGCAAAGAGACCACACAAATAAATTTAACAGAAAAAGCCAGACAAGAAGAGATATTCCAGAAGTTCTTTGTTTGTAGCACATTATCTGTAATGAATAAAATATAACTATCTGGAAAAACAGTAGACATGTGCCTGAAATTACAATACCTTTTGCCAGTTATTATTCAAAGAAGCATTAATAAAGCAGCTTTTTCTAATGTAAAAATATCTAAAACATGTCAGCTAATCATTTATAGGTAGCTGTTAGAAGCATCTTTCCCCCTGCACACCAGTCTGCTCTGTTGGTGTGTGTGGAGACCACCGGCTTCAGCCTCCTCTCCAGCATGTTTCCCTCTGTAGTTTGAAGGCTGTCTATCCACATGGATTATTTCCAGTGTCTGGGAAGGATTAGAAGATGAGGAGAAACTCTTTCGCAATTTCCTTCTCCCACACCAATGTAGTGGCAATCTCAGTTTAACTGTAATTGTGGCAGATTTTCAGGTTTACGTACTTTCATATCAGCTTTTGTGTTTTGAAAAAGCTTAGATTCTTGATTCAGCTAAGTTCTGAAAGACCTCACATGAATGACTATCATTTGTCTATGGACAAATCCCTTTTTCTATGCCCTTACCAAGTTATTTCTCTGTTTCTTTTTCAATTTTTAAAATTTTCCCAAGGTCTCCAGAATCCTCCCCTTCATTCCATTACCAATGCTACGCCTTTATCTTAGATGCAGTAATCAAAAATACTGACTAGGACAAGAGCCTCTGTATGATAGGATTTGGAATTTGCTATTCCCCTACTTTAGACATCTTTTATTGCATCGATTTCTCCTGACTTTCTATCCCTGCAGTATGCCAAAGTATCTAAAGGCAAAAGCAAAGTCTCATCTTAGGTCAGCAAGGTTTAGATCTTTTATCAATGCTGGAGGCAACGAAGCACATGGGAATATCACTCTTGTGATACAGTAGAGTTCAGCTGCAAATTCTGGCCTCCTTTTCCCAGTAAGTGGGCATCTGTATAACTGTTGACAGTTAATTGCCTCATCTGTACTACCAAGAACAGACACTGGCATGTTTTATTGTATTGCAAAGAGTGCGCACAGCTATCCACCAAATTTTTTTAATTATTTCAAGAAAAGGAAGACTGTTGAGTCCTAATGAGTGGGTTGCAACAAGCAGTTAAAAAGAAAAAAAAAAAAAAAAAAAAAAAAAAAGNGTAAATATTAGGTACATCAATCTTGGTTCCTTCAAACAATCAATTTCCCTGTGAAAGGAAGACGACAGTTAAAAAGAAAAAAAAAAAAAAAAAAGGCAAGCATTGCATCCTAACTAATTTAAAGATTGTTTGGCCTCAGGATTTTCAATGGATTCACTGCAACTCACAGCACCCTGACATATATATTGTACAATTCCTTATGGCATATGCTCTGTAACAGAACTGCCATGTACACATCACTCAGAAAAAGGGAAGTTTCAACTCTAAACCAAAATCAGAGCTTATGCTACCTTCTACAGTAGCCTCTAGTAATTTATCAGAATAAATGGAAAAATCATTCTTTCTCAAAAAGTAGGACACTTCTGGTTACTCCACTGGTTACAGAAATCAAAATACAACAGGAAGAGCATTTCTGTGGTATTTAAGTGGAAACATTGTGTGAGATCGCTTTATTGTGGTATTTTAGTTGAAGACAAGTAGGTGGTTACTGTCATATACTTGCACAGCATAACTCAGTTATCCTTTTAAAAAAGAAATGCAAGATCTAGTTATAAGTGTGTCAAATACAATTAGCAATGACAAACCAGCCTCTTTACAGGAGAGACATACACCCTTTTTAAATATTTTTTTGTTTCTCTGCTGTATCATTTTGTCATTTCCAGAGGAAAAGCCAACTGGAAAACTCCATGAGGCAGACACTGTCTTTAGTCCCATTGCCTGGGATGAGCATTCTTTTAAAAGTTAATCCTTTAAAAAAGTTTGTTTTTCGTGCTAATGCAATGCACATTTATCATTTCAGGATTTTTTTTTTTGAGTTTTTTTTTAAGGATGCCACCAATTTTCTTGATATTTTGTAACAAAAATTTCCCATAATTTTCAGTAAGAGATGAATAAATAAAATTTTAATGTTGGAAATGCTCGTAACTCTTGTTACTACAGATGGATACCAACTCAGATGCCTAGTGAGGCTTTCTTCTAGCACGCCAGGTGCTATGTTTGTTCTTAACGTATCGATATCTCACTAGCACTAAAACTGCAGACATTACATGGAGGTTCACAATGAGTTTCCTTTCACCCTTCATTCATAACACTTCTTAAATTCTGTCCATGGAGTTGTTGTCTATCTATATCTATTCTATCCATGGAGCTCTCTTGTCTGTTGTCAAGTCCTTACACAACATGAGTGGGAGTTAGCTAAATGACCCAGTTGTTATCTAGAGTGAAACACAATGATCATCTTGAGTGCCATCACATGGCACATACAGGACAATCAGCTGATCAGGCCCAGTCAGCATGGGTTCATGAAAGGCAGGTCCTGCTTGACAAACTTGATTTCCTTCTACAACAAGGTGACCCACTTTGTGGATGAGGAAAAGGCTGTGGATGTTGTTTACCTGGACTTCAGTAGAGAATTCAACATGGTTTACCACAGAATTCTTCTGAAGAAACTGGCTGCTTATGGCTTGGATGGGTATACTCTTCGCTGGGTCAAAATCTGGCTGGAAGGCTGGGCCCCAAAAGTTGCGGTGAATGGAGTTGAATCTGGTTGGTGGCTGGTCACAAGTGGTGTTCCCCAGGGCTCAGTGTTGGGGTCAGTTCTGTTTAATACATTTGTCAACGATCTGGATGAGNAGCTGAGGGAACTGGGGTTGTTTAGCCTGGAAAAAAGGAGGCTCAGGGGAGACCTTATTGCTAGTGCAACTACCTGAACAGAGGTTGTAGAGAGGTGGGGGTCGATCTCTTGTCCCAAGTAACAAGCAATAGGACAAGAGGAAATGGCTTCAAGTTACACCAGGAGAGGTTTAGATTGGACATTAGGAAAAATTTCTTCACCGAAAGGATTGTCAAGCATTGGAACAGGCTGCCCAGGGAAGTGGTGGAGTTGCCATCCCTGGAGGTATTTAAAAGACAAGTAGACATGACTCTTAGTCACATGATTTAGTGGTGGACTTGTCAGTGTTGTGTTTGCGGTTGGACTGATATGATATGATATTAAAAGTCTCTTCCAGCCTAGGTAATTCTATGATTCTGTGATTCTATGACTCTATATCAGGGAGCAAACATCTGTCCTGACTTTGGAATAGCAACTAGCAGTGTTACCTATATCCTGTTTCCAGGTAAGGCAGAGTAATAAAACAGAGAAGACCCTTGCTTGTCAAAGTTTGCCCATTGATATATAAGAATTACTAGGTAAGCATATCTTTCTTCAGTGGTATTTTCCAGGTGCCATGCCTAGATCTGAAGACCATATTTAAACCTTGGGAACTCTGACTTCTTTTTCAAACAAGATGTATGCTTTTTCCGAGTCAAAGTACCTAGGAAAAAGATTATGTCAAAGGATATTTTTCAAAATCTGAGAAGAAAGATTATTCCTGTATTAATAATAGATGTTTTGACAGCCGGCATCTTGTTTACAAAATAAACTGTAAAATCTTTTAAGGTAAAGCTTAAGTTTTCTTCTAATTGCTTAATCTACAATTTTTTCATGATAAAAAGGAGTACCAGAGACCACTGCTTTATTGTAATCCCTTTATTGATGTTCCAGTTATTATGCATCAAACTAAGTATTAGAAGACTGCAAATTTGATACCATATTTATTTTATTTCATAAGGATTTCAAACACAAGCTATAATGTGCATTAATATGCATTAAATGCACAAGTTAAATGTTACGTAGTACAATTTTAACTAGCTAATAGATCAGAATTGATAATACTTTATTCCCAGTTACTTCTAGAAGGGTAACTGCTCAAATTCTGAATAAATGACTATTTTTGGTATGCCAATTGTAAAATTTCTGAATATGTTCACATCAGTACCTTTGCCATTTAAATTTCCTTAGCACCAATAGGATTTGCGTTATGTAATATTCTTTCTCAGCACTCAACTTTTCACATTATTTTATTTCCAAACCTTAGCCTCTAAAATCTTTAGAGTCAAAACTATATTGAAAATGTTACAAAAGAGAAAGATTTTGATCTAGCTCTCAGGCCAAAAAATGCTATCAAAGGCAAACCAACTTTTTAAATATGGGGAAAATATTAAAGTATGAAACACTTAAGCATTTAAAAATCCTATTCCGGTAAATACTTTTAACTCCCCTGTGAGACAACAGTAATCAGTTCCAAGATGATATTTAATCAGGAAGGATAGATTTCTGGTTAGGACATTGAAATACAACACATAATGTGCTCTTGTGGCTGAATTCAACAAAGAATTTAAGTGTCTGACTTCCAGAGCAGTCAGAAGTGCCCAGCTGCTACTTCATCCCAATGCTATGTACATTTCCGGTGTACCACCTTGTTGGATTTGAAGTTTCTGAAGTTTTCTGGTTCTGAGCTTACTAGGACCTGTTGCAGACTGAGTAACTCAGCATAAACATGTCCTGTTTGCAACCAGCCTACTGAGGAACATCTCTGTCCTGTTTGATCCTCCAAAAACATAACAACTGCTTTCTTTTAGAAGAATTATTTTATATTACAACAAAATATTCTTTGGAACACTCATTCAGAAACAGCTCAGTGCCTTCCTCTGCTTGCAAAAGGAACAAGAATATCAAAGCCATATCTCAACTCAGCCCTAGGGTAGACATGACTCCTGCTGATGCTACACCACCATTCAGGAAAGAGAACCTCAGTTGAAGGATGGCACTGGGATTGGCTTCCCATTTCCTGAGTAAATGGTCTAATCAAGAGGTGTTTAATGATAAGGTGGATGACCAACCCTTCATCAGTCTGAAAATAAAAATCTGCTATTGAATCTGTTTAGTTCTGCGTAAACAATTGAATTCTGAATTGAAAGAAGGAGGTGAGTCAGACAGCAACTTAATGATGAGGAATTTAGTGATGAGGACAGTCATATATGAAGGACAGCTGTGGGGTCCAATAATTTATTGGCTCAGCAACTGTCTTGTTTGTAGATATAGCATTTATGATACAGGGGCCTTTAAATGCTGTTGTAGTTCAGTTAATAATTTCGCCTCCTGCTTCCTTGTTTTCTACATTTTACAGTACTGGACATTTTGTTGCATTTTGCTATAGTTACTGGACCAGTTAGTGCAGTATGACGTACAACAGACAGTCTGGGGAGGGCTAGCAAGTCACTATGGCACTTAAACAACTCCAGTTCTGTCCTTCTTCGTGACAGCTGAGAAGAAATAAGCTTACACTTCACCATCTTAAAGACAAAAGCTTCCAGCTACTTCTGCGCTTCCTGGAAGCAACAGAATTGCTCTTTTGCAGAAACTTTTGGATGGATCACCAAAACTAAAGAAGGGCATATCTCAGCTCAGGCAATGTAGCAACATTTGAGATTAAATCAGCCTTTCAAGGCAGATAAAAGCTTGAGGGTTAAAGGAAGGGAATTTTGGTAGGAGGTAAGATCCTAATGTGACATTTGAACTTCATCAGAAATCTGGGGTTCACAAGATTCCAAAACTCAGACAGAAACTCAGACAGATACGTGAATCAAAATCAGAAAACAAATGAGTAGCAACCCAATAAAAATAGAAAAAAAAGGAACCAATGAGATTTTTAATCTGTTTCAGAGGAAGATTTTGCGGAAATTGAGAAAGAAACATAGATATTGAGTTAATGAATAGCTTTTATAAGTTAATTAATACCAGATGTTTTTAAGCATTTATCCTCCCTTTCCCCCTTTTTCTAAAGTGAAAATAAATAGCTCCCTCAGGCACACTCCCAAGAAATAAATATAGAGTCTTATCTTGACTATTATGACATTAAGGACTCAAAGAACTGGAAGTTCTGAAACAAGGAGGTGTCTTGGCCAATTTACTCACTGTCAGTATGCAGCATCAAAGAAGTGACATGTATATGGGAAGTCCTTGATCTATTTTTTCTTCATCAAGTAGAAGCAATTGCCAAGTGCATAATAACTGGTCAAAAGTAAGGTCTAGGAATGCCTTCTGGGAAAAAATATCTTCTTTAAAACCAAACAACACATTCTTCAGAAGATGTATGAATCAGGAACTTGTTTCTTTGTTTTGCATAGCACGTTCACAGGCTATTCTTTTACTTTTCTATTTTGTTAGATATAATTTTTCACACATTGTTTCTCATAAAGAATAAACAATATGGAATATGACTGAGTTAATGTTAGTAAAAAAAAATGAATTCTTAGAATTTACTCATTTCTGGAGTGCTCAGCATCAGAAACTCACTGTTGCAAAAATGCTACATTCTATGTAGTTCCTATTAAATAAGCTAATTCACAAACTGGACATGCATTGTCTACTATGTTCTCAGGATAAAATCTGAAGTTGCAGATAATTTAGGTAAAGCTGAGGGAAGCTACTCAGTTATACACGTGTGATGATAGGCGTTGTAATAAGACAGCACACTATAATTAATTATAGTCCCCATTATTGAACTTAAAGACCCGGTAAATCATAACAAAATCATGGGACTCCCTAGGTGCTTTAAGTTTCTAAACTGGAACCTACTGCAAAAATAGCTAAAATAATCAAATTAGGAAAAGGTTTAAGGAACTGTTTGTTTGTTTTTCTAACTATTCCAGCCTTGAGCAGTAGACACAAAATTATTGCAGTACTTAAGACTTATCTTATCCTTTCTGTAGTATAAGCATTCCATATGTTAGCTTTGACAAAAATCATGATTGCATACATGATATTGCACTCTTTTTTCCCAAATCCCAACTTTCTCCTTTCTATTTTGCTTGATTGTGCAAAACTCATCAGTAATAATAACTACAAAGTGAATCAAAACAGAGTGATTTTGCAGTAGAATACTTGATAACAAAGCCTACATTGTAAAACTTTAGGGAAATGTGAAAAAACCCAAAACCAATGACCAATGTATTGAAAGATCTATTGGATTGAAAACAAACAAACAAACAAACAAAAGACTATTTTCCAGAACACTTCCATAGAGAAAAGTAAAACAACAGATTTCCTAGAAAATTTACATTTGGCAGCTGGATTTATTATGTGCACATGTTACTCAGCAAGAGGACTTTTTTGAACTAAGTGTACTCAGAAGGGGTATCCTGTAGAGCAATTCACACTGTGAATAGTGTCAAGAAATATAAGGCAAGAAATAAATCTGGGTCATCAACAGAGGCTAGTATGTGTTATTTTGGTACATCTGCTTCATCTCTTAGCTTGTCCTACATTTAAAACATAAGACAGATTGCTGTAAGGGTCAGATTTTGTTTCCATTTAAATGAGAATAGAGTCAGACACAAATAGGAATGAAGCCTGTGCTAAAAGACCTCTGTTCCTTTTTGTGTGAGAGGAAAACTGCTAGTTTTCAAAACTGAACTTGCAGCATGAAGTCCTTGCTGAAGACTGCAACAAAGTCTCTCCACTTGACTCTCCACTTGTTCTTAGTGGAGAAGATGCTCATATAATCTTGCTAAGGAAGAAAGCAGTCAAGGATGGATCTATTTGAATCAATATATGTACTGGGAAGTCTCCAGTAAGCATAATCAAGAGCTAACCGAAACCTACCTTCAAGGTCTGGGCTAGAGCACAGGAACAAAAAAGAGATATGGGAGGCTTTTTCTAACTAGGCAGGGTCCAGCTGAAGATAATTGTCCCAATTGTTTGTTTCCTTTTCTCCCCACTTCCAATCTTTTGGTGCAGGAGCCCCCTTTGATTTTACTCCACAGCATTTCCTGTATTCTTAGCCCACACCTTCATGACTCATGCAAACAGAGCCTGTTTATTAAGCAAAGAGAGAGAGAACTGCACACCCAAAGTAACTTTCTTCTTCATTTTCTAAAAGAAGACGTGCAAAATAAGATAAACACTGATATATTTAATTCTGGATTCCAAGGAGTTTGCTGCTCTCTTGTTGGTTTGAAGAAGATTATTTTATAGCAAGATTGTCTTACAGATAACCAAGGTGCTTCTGGGCTGTGTGTAGGGGTTGATTATTGTCACATACAAGCAACCTAGAGAAATTAAAAGCCAACTCAGTATTAGTAAAGCAGACCTTGAAGGAGCACTGTATTTATTTGTTACCAGCCTATAAAAATCTTTCTCATCATGACCACCACACACAAGCACAGAAGCCCAAAGGGACATGTTATTCCATTGACATAATAATAAAAATACAATGTCCATTAGTCATAACTGATTCACTGCCTCTGTCAGCAAAATCATCCATTTTGGAGAAGCCTGTGTACATTTTGCAGGGTTTCTGGAGGCTCCATCATGCCAGTGAACCCCTAGAGGTGGCAAATTCTAGATCTTTACAACATAGCTATGTTCTTCTCTGTCAAAAGAGAAAGTGAGTAAGAGGAATGATAGAATTAAAGGAAAAAAAAAATCACCTCTGAAAAAATGATGAAAGTAGCCCCTGGGATAAATAGGACATGTTCAGGGCATAATTTTTGACAATTTTAGCAGAAAACCTACCATGTATCCAGTGGTATCTATCCAGCTGTAGCTAATCTGTCAACTTCAGGTCTTTGCGTGTACTATAACCACACTGAAGCATAGACTTTCCGCTTCCAGTCCAGGAGGTGCCCAGTTGAAGGAGCTCTGAGATAGCTCTAAATGGCCAAGTAATAATCTCTGTAATACTATACTCACTGCATGAACATCTTACTACTCTTTAATGGCTGTTTCTTGGAAGTACAGGTTACCTTTTGCAATAGAGAAAAAAAATTATTGTTCTTTGGTTCTCTAGCAATGTGCTGTTTCGTGCTCAGGTATAATATTTTGATTTACTACTCACGCTGTGATGAAAATAACCAGTGTAAACTAGTCCATTTGTCACAGTCATGTGCACAATACTCTCAAGTTTTGTCACACAAAGATATTTTGCCCAAGATGTGGAATTACTTTGTGTATTTCTGTAAATAGTCTGTTGCAATTCTGCGGTAACCAGAAGTTTCCAGATTATGTACTTATATCATGCAATACAGATAGATGGTTAGAAGTCCAAAAAGCAGACACGTTACACTTTAGCAGTGTAACATTTATGATATTGGCAGGTCAGCACTGGGTATCTGGCCAGATACTTATGATGAACTGCAAATCATAAATTTCTGGCCCTGAACACTGGCATACTCTCAACTGATTTTTTCCTGATTTTGCAGTTCCCTCACTGGAAGGAAGGACAACAAGGTCACATAAAATAAGCAGTATTACAATACTTGTTATATTGTTAAGCAGTTCTTATTGACTCGAGTTCAGCAATACTTATTTTTAAGCACCCAACAATTCCTAAATACATACTCTGCTGGGACTAAGCAGACTTAATGTTATCCAAGTGCTCAGTACTTTGCTGAATTACGGCTCAGTTTTCATTCTAGGGACTGCTACAAAGTGAAAGTACTACTGGAGGGAGACATTCCTTTGTGAGATGCGGCAGTGATATCTCTGGTCAATATGAAGGAACAATTGCAACAAATTCTCCTGTCAGTCTTCTACTCTTAGATCAGACAGTGGAGCACAGAAGACACATCTTGTAGCTTCAGAAACATGCATTTGAAATGGCCAAGAAGAAAATATTTTTTGCTGCAAAACCCAAAATTGAGTTAAAACAGTTCTTTTAAAATATCATAAGGTGAAATAAAAACTTCTATTAAACAATTTTGAAGTGTTTAAGTTTCCTAGTTAATAAAAAATTAATTTCATTTTGAAGATGATTGCTAATCTACAGCTACAAGCACACAGATGTGTATTAACTTATTTTACTAATCCGTATAAGGAACTGAAGTTACTGGGGGGGCTGGAGTTTGCATTTGTAAGTGTTCATAATTATGAAAAGCAACATTGCTTACCTGTTTGTGCTTAAGTGTTGTGTCTTAGTTGCTAAAAGACTATTTATCTCCCTTGAGTTGGTAGTTCTGGATGAGCAATCATGGCTTTAAAGAGAAGCCTAGAAATCTACTTCTGAACCTTGTCCAGAGAAATCTGTTGTTTCCAGCTGGGAACCAAGAAGCTTCACTACCGCTCTTTAAGTAAAAATTTGAAAAGGAAGGAGGAGGAACCACAACCCCAGCAGAACTGTGACACTTGGAGCCAGCTGGCAAGGTGGCCCCAGACTTAGGAATTCATAGAATCACAGAATCACAGGATAGTTTAGGTTGGAAGGGACTTTTAAGAGTTGCCAAGTCCAATCCCCCTGCAATGAGCAGGGACATCTTTAACTAGATCACGTTGTTCAGAGCCCCATCCAACCTGATCTTGAACGTTCCCAGAGGTGAATTCCCAAATACAGGGAGAGCATAAATTTTTCAAAAGCCAAAACTGAAAGCCAAACACTGAAAACAAATCTGGACAATGGTTAAATATATAGCAATAACGAGACCAGTGTTTTGGACCTAATTCACATATTGTGGGATATAGATAAAAGTCCTGAGCACAACTAGATTAAGTTGTGGAATTTTCTACTCTAGTGATGTCTTCTTTACTAGAACCTGTAAGACCTTGTTGAGCCTTACAGATCTTTGGCTTATCACTGTGGGCAATAATTTCTTTGTGAATCACTTCATCTAGCAAATCATCACCATGTCCTCTACAGATGTTTTTCGTTAAGACTAATTAATTTCTTCTAGGGGACTAATGCCAACAAAGATGTTATGCAGGCGTACATTGTTTCCTAATACCAAGAAAATCCTTTCTGAACCTAGTAACATGCTTAACATCCCAACTCCTTGCCCGTCAGATTCCTATTCAGGGATAGCACGTCATTTAGACATATACCATATAAAAAAAACATTTTGCTTGCATGTGCTGTAATTTGCATTATGGAGAGACAAGAAGCTAGGTCATCCTGAAGTTTCATTTTGATTTGAAAGCAAAGCAACACTCCTCCCTTAGCTTTTATATCTCTGCATTTATATCAAAGATTTAAATTCAGATATTAACTAGAAACTGGTCATGTGACTCTGTTCATACCTGTGCATGTTTTTATTTTCATGCTTCTAATAGTGCTACATTAACTAATAAGCATGGCGGTATCTTTATTTGTAAGAAAAAAAGTAGTATTGTAGGGGTTTTTTTAATTCATTTTTATATTCTTCCACCAGAAAATTTAAGAATATGGCCTATTAGGGGATATATCCCATTATGACAATTATCTAGTGTCTGATCTAAAGAAATTTCTCTAAGCTGCCCATCCAGTCATTTTTACAGGCAAGCACCTTCAAGCATGTGGTGTTGATAGGACAAATATTCACATTGCTTAATTGAAAACATTTTCGATATCATCAAGCACTCAGTTTTTGTATTGAGATTACTGTGCAAGAAAGTTGTCTCAACAGAATACGTGTCCCAATAACACATTATATTTGTTGTTCAACACCAAATGTGCTGGATTAGAATTAATGAACTTTTTATTATTATTATTATTGTTGACATACGACCCATAATTAGAAGTTACCTCACCAGTCAGTTAGTCAACATGGCAGTGAAATAAAACAGGTTGTTTGCAATGTAGATCATGCAGTACCTAAGGAATCAGTATGACTCCAATTTTTTAAAATAATTTTTAGAAAGCATCATTTTCCAGCCCACTGCTTTACGAAGTCTGAGACCACGTAATTTTTAAGTGGTGGCAGTGTTTACCGTGCTTTTGCATAACTTCTGCTCCAGATATCACCGTTCATACGTTCTTCATATCATCTGAGATGGCTAAATAAATTCCTGTCTTGTGACATGACATCAAAGATCACAGTAATGTTCTTTTTTATATTGTAGAGAATATAGTGAAATGACAGCAGCTGGATAGACTGGTATACTTGTCAAAAATTACCATCATGATCGAAGAGAGGGAAAGCAAGTAGGGAAATTGCAATGGTAAATTTTCTTTAATTGTAACGCATGAGTACTCTGACACCATGTTGATAAGCACAGAATGGATGACAGGTAATATTAGGGCAACTGACAATAGTCAAAAGTGTTTGTCAGCAACGTAGCCCTGTCCTCTGGGATTTTCCTTTCCCACTCAATGTTTTTTCCTGGATATTATATAAGCAAATAAATATCTATTCATTTTTTTTCCCTGCAGCAAAAGAGTAGTGATTCAGATATTCCAAAAACTATGAAGTGCCCTGAGCAGAGTGATTACTTCTTTCTGTCGATACCTCTTGATCTTAGAAGGCAAAATCTTTATTAATGTAGTGAGCAGGTGTCAGGCTTTGACTGTAAAGGGTGGAACTCTTCCTGCTTAACCTGATGGGATTTTTAGCAGATACAATTATTTTGAAGAGCAAACACCCGATAATAAAGCTTGAATGCTATTTACACTCCTGTGGAGTTACAGAGGTGTGATATCAGCACATCATTCAAGTACTGATTAAATCAGTTGTTGAATTTGCAAAAAAATCCCCCAAACCCAGCAACAAAATTCTTGTGTGATCCTCTGTCAGTCAATAAAAAACGGACACAAGCTGTCCTGGTTTTGCTGGACAATATCATGTATTGGAAATGCCAAATGACAATAAGTTTAAAAAATTATATTGTTTACTAATTAAATGCCCAATTTATCCTAATAAAGCTGTACAGAATAGTGACAAAGTCCAATTTAATCTAGGTAAGGAAAAAAAAAAAAACACCCTGAAGTCTTCATTTTCCAAACTTTAGTTTTTCCTTCTACTGAATTTTTTGTAAATAAAGCTCCTTCAGACCATGTGCAGACAGCTAGCCAGGAAAAAATGCTTTTAAGAATTCTTTTAAGCAAATTTTAGCTTTATGTGATGTATAATATTAATTCCAGAATACAGTGACATCTTGGAGATCTTGGATAATAGTGACAAAATAAGAAGAGAAGTTGGAGAGCATTTCAAGTGCTGCATGTAAAATATTTGTAATTATAATGACCCCTAAAACAGCTCAGCACACAGTCTGAAGTCATTATGGATGTCTAGCAGCATGCACTTGCTCTCAACACCAGTGAGTCTTGCTGGAAAAGGTTTTAGTTAAAGTGCTATTTAAGAATTTTGTATTGTAAAATTAATTGTTCTTAAAGCAATATGTGTAGAATTCAATGACTGTATATATCCTGAGGGTTATGTGTTATGATACAGATTTGAAGGTATTTTCCTTTGTTTGGGATAATAATCTCTGTTGTCAGAAGGAATTGTTTTTGTTTCTTTTATACTGCGAGGAAAGACAGAATGTATAATAGGGCATGCCAAAGGTGAAAGGATTGAAGAACACTACAAAATTAAATTTATTTGAGAAAAAGAAACTCCACTTCTTTGCCAAAGCTGTGTTTAATAGTGTGACTTATAAATACTGCACACACTTTGTATCAGTTAGGCCCTGTTGACAAGAACTTCTTTCTGCTCTGTTTCCTAACCTGTGAAAAGACAATACAAATGTTTATGGAAGAGACAAGAAAAACTATCAAAGCACCAATAAAGAATTTAAATTCTCCAGCTGCATATATGGTGTAGATATTCTCTCAATTTTATCTGTGAAGCCTGTAACATCTGGACAGAGGACTGAAGAATAAAAAAATGGAAAGGTGAACTGAGCAACTCATGTGGAACCAAGGTCAGGCAGTTGTTTTTATATGAGTTGATAAGAAGGTAAAGGAGCAAATCCACTAGGAAGCCTGAAGCACTCAGGCTTCAGAACTGTGATCTCTCAAGAAAAAACAGTATGAAAAAGATTATAATTGTTGAGTCTTGGCAACACCCAGCCATAAATCATGGTCTCAGAGAAGGATTTCATCTTTAAAGCAAATGATCTTGTGTGCACGTGTGTGATAAAACTCCTTGGTGCTTCAGGCATTAGAAAGTTCTCAGTCTTATTAGAGCTGTTCTGTAACCAAGGTTGCAAGCCCTTTAGAAGTGCAATAAAAGTGCTACTTTAGTGACTGATGTAATTTTTCTTCTTTTGTGCTTCATGTAAATGACATAAAATGTGCATCACCACACTGGCTTATGTAATGCTGCCACAGAGGTGCTGGATTACACAAATACTAGGTATCAGCACATGTAGCTATTTTCCTCACTAAGGAAAGATCAAAGATTTAACAGGAAGCTATTTCAGGCTTTCGCTACTGTAGACCAGATTTAACTGCAAGAAAAGAGCCAGCAACCAGCATCAGGAGTTTTTGCTGAGGTACAAAGAAGGAATTTCGGCTACTGAAAAATAGTCTGAGAGGTGAAAAAGACATAGACTTGGCAAAAGTCGGCCTAATATTAGTCTCCTAATAAATCTCAACTTAGATACAAAGATTCATGGGAAAAACTAGGTGCATAAAAGAGAGAAGAATAGTGAGCAAGAAGATGCCTACATTAGGTGTAGAAAACACTCAGGAGAGGTGCTGAGTCAAAAAGTATCCTGGACTGCCTTCTGTAGTTTAGTCTCTACGTCAAACCTTTCCTATAAGGTAGCCAAAGCAAGAAGATTTGCTTCTTCACATTTGTATCTTAAATCCCAGACAAAATACTTTGCCAGTATTTAGGAAACTAATTTTTGGTTACTGTCCTGATTGAGAAGATATGACAGATTTTACCACCTTGGTAAATTCTTAGCACAGCCAGCTGTAGTCATTAAATGTGTGGTGCCCTTGGATTTTTCTGTAGAGAATTTTGTGATAATTATTATTCAGCCAGGAAGGCAGAATGAAAATTAACGGGACTCAGCGATAAAGCACAGAAGACATTCACATCACTACTACATCAGTGAGCACTTAATATAAGCCGGTTAGCCAGAGACTCAAACTCCCAACATCAATGGGTAAGCTAAAGAGAAAACAAAACAATGCTGTCCCCTGCCAGTCTCTAAATGTGAAGAGACTTGTTTTTGGAGAGCAGGGTTTTCCAAACAACTGTCATCAAAATATTTCTCAGTGATGAACCCCTTCTCAACCTTTTATAGGGTTTTTCCCTGTGTAAGTTTATATGCTAGTATTGCATATTGTTGTCAGAATAGTTGGTATCAGACTTCAAAACCACAGACTAACATTTCCAACACAGCACAGCTCAGTTTATTTGCCTAGTGATTGTGATTTCAAGGACCAAAAATACCCCTGCCTTTTTAATAGGAGCAGAAAGGAATAGAAACCCAGTCTCTTGCCTTTTCTTTCTGCAAGGACATGCACATCTGGTAAGAGAAAAACATTGTGGAAGAGTTCTCTCTTAAAACACTGGCAGCACAGCACACTACAAAGAAGGCAAGAGGTTGTGTAGATAGTCTTAATGAGGATTTATTTGTTCATTTGTCTATTCTGTATGAAAACAAAAAGGGCAAGAAAGCTGCTTAAAATCAACATAGAGGCCCCAAAAAGTCTGACTGTCAACACTGCTGATCACTCTTGCATTTTTACTTGTGCTGAGCATCAGGAAAATGTAGATTTCTGACATTTTTTTTCTCTCAGTCTCATTTCTTGCCCTTCTTGCAATCTTTTCTACAGTAATCTCCAATTCCATCTAAGGAGATGGAGTCCGGATGAACTAGTTTGAGTCTGGAATTTTGGACTTCTTAAGTTTTCATTCCATCTGTGATACTGTCTGTCCACTGACTTCAGCAAAATGCTTCCCCTTTCTGTCTCAGATTGCTCATTATGCCCATCTCCAAAGTGGCTGAAGGTGATCTGAAACTGCTTGCACCTCAACACTGCTTGAAACCCACACAGCAGTGATTCCTTTTCCCTAACCAGTAAAGGCAGAGGTGGCAAAGCAGGCCCTGTTATAGTGTGATGACAGTCAGAATGATATTTTGATGATGTAATGGGACTGCAGAGACTGAAGTTCTAGTTGTGGATCTAATGAGTTTACACCATGTATAGTCATGATTTCACCTTTCCTCTCCCCTAGGCAAACCAATTTAAAGTCATACAGCAAGGAATAATTAGTGAATGGTTCTGTTGTACATTTTAAACTGAAATAAAAATGTAAAATTCATAGCCTTCCTATAAATTGCCTTTAGAGCAGTGAGGCATTGAGATATAGAAGTTCTGTATACTTTTAAAAAGACCATAAAATATGATTAGATTTACAAAACTCAGCTTTTAACTTTTATATTTCTCATTACTCTTTGTTAGCCGCTCTGCATTTTCCTTACTGAATATTGTTGCTGTAAACAAGAGAGATTAAGACTGAACAACAATGCAAACAAAACATTAAAAGGTCAAAGTACTATAATTGGAAAACATTTTTTCCAAGATATATAGGGCACAAATGCTTCAATTCTGCATTCTTTATCCATGGTTATTAGATAATGTACTAGTCTGATTGTTATCTTTCTGTTCTCATTGGTTTAATGTAATTTATGGAGTTCAACAACACTCTTGTCAAGATATACATATTTCAGTATGTGCATTAAGAGCATTCCCAAGGGAAGCCAACAGTTTGACTTTTGTCAAGGTCAAAAACCCAACAAAGTCTGTCCTATCTCAAAGCAGCAAAATGGAACATTTGAAGTAAGGTATGAGTTCCACCACATATATAGAGAAGAAAGTAGGTACTGAAGATACTTTGTCCATTCTGTCTGGAATTTCTTGTTTTTCAGGCACACCTAGAAATTCAATCAAGGACTGAATGAACGTGGAAAAAACACTTTATTTTTGTCATCAAAAGTAATTGCTGCAGGTATAGATAAGGGACAGTGGAGGGATAACTGAACTATAACAGTCTCGTCTGAGCCTATTCTGGTGCAAAAAAAAAAAAAAAAAAACGGAGACCTTATTGGATGGCCTTCTCTCTGAACATTCATGCAGAATAACCCCTGCCCTCCAATTGCCTCTTGCCTTGGTGGAACATTACTTTTTGTCAGCATTTTCTTAGAGTGGCTGTGGCCATCTTCCACACATACAAACTGTTAAGCCGTAAACACTCAGCATTTCCCTTAATATTCTTCTTCTGTGGCTTACTAGGAGCTTTATTCATTCTCTTCTCAGGTACCCATTGGAGACCTATGTCACTGTTAAAAAATGTTTCAAGAAAAAAGCTGTCCCATCTTACTGAAGCTACAAAATAGCTTTTTGATAGGATAATGTCCAGCAGCAATGTGAGGTTGTGGTTTCCTGGAGTTCTAAGAGTTGGCTTAGGCTTGCCTGAATGCTGAAACCCATTTGTAACCTGAAATTCAAACAACTCTGGTGTTTGATTAACTGGTCATCACCAGTCAATGCTAACAACCTAGCTTTAGCACTAGACCATTTAGAAAACCTCACTGTTAGAAATCAAGCTGTCAACATGATAGAGCTTCTTCAAGAATTGATGCCCTGGCTTAGAGCAGTAGTGTCACTTCAGAGCGCGTAAACATTAAAAAGCAATATATCAGGACACTGGATACTCTTGTGAAATTAGGCATACACATTTTTATGCATGGATGTACTTGTAAAAGAAGCACATTCAGTATGTACTGCTTTCTTAGCAGTATTTGAGAGCTACATGCATCCATTTTATACAGATATGTAATTATTTGGGCAACTACACCCATTCCCCTATTAACCATGAAAGTGGCCTAACCTCGTGCTGGAACTCCTACAGTGGTTAAGGTGTGCAATCTATACAATGAGCTGAAATAATGAAAGAATTTGCTTCGAAGAACCTGAAACCTGGAAACATCATAATTGCATACTAAAAGTTCAAATCTTTTCACTGAAGTTATGCTGTATACGGTGATTGTTCTTGAGGAATAAATTTTTCTCCTAGCTGTGCTGCATGGTTGAGGTAGCTACATGCCTTAGGTGTGAACTCTTTAAAAAAGCCCTGTCTACTTTAAAGAGTACAGGTTTTTGAGGATTGGGGATGTGCTTTCTTTTTGCACTCTGAAATACTGAAGTTACAAGGTGTCAAATTCCCTGAGAAAGAGACTGGAATTTGGCAGTTCTACCAGTTTCGGAAACCATGTGTGTGCGCTCAGCCATCTCAAGTTTACAGGCAGACTGGAAGAAGACAGAAAGCCAGATTCTATACTGATGGCCTTGTTCCACCAAAATCAGTGGGGTTACTCTCTTTTCCTACTGCAACGATCTGCCCCCGTGGTCCCCCGCCTACCAACAGCTGACTGCTAGTAGAAAATCCATGTATATTTTTGCACAGGTACAGAGGTACAAATATGTCCTTCATTTGAACAAACTGCAAAGACAAAAAAATCCTTCTTGTATTTTAAAATAAATAGGAAGTCACTTAAGAAACATATCAAAAAGAATGAGATGTAAAGCTATTAACACTGTATAAGGGTAGTGTCTGGCTTCCACTTTCTTAGATGTAGGGGATGAGAGATTTTGCTGAGGAGAATTCCTGAAGAATCTTTATTTAGGAAGTAAATTTTCTGGTTGCTAACACAAGATGTTCATGTATCGTTTGCTATTTTCATTGTATCTTAACAATTTTATATCATTTTTGTCTTTTGGTGTGTGTATGTCTCCTGAGAACTGTAATTAAATTTGAGCTTCTTCAGATACAGAGATCCTGGTGTGAAAGCTGGTTTTCTCACTGAGAGAGGTCTTCAAACGCAACAACCTATCCGTACTTCTCCAAGTCTCACTGTAGGAAGTGTGGGAATCAGTAACCAACAGAAAAAACATTATGTGGAAGAGAGAACTGTTATCATGGATTATCGAAGCAGAATTAGCCATTCATAAATTTAAGGCTAATCTTTTTTTTCTCAGTAGCTGAGGCAGGGAAGGTCTATATATTTACAAATGGAAAGTAATGCTTTAAAGTTTCTGGATGAAAGTGATCTTGCCCTGAGGGACTACTACAGTGTAAAATCTTTGAAACATCCTACTTCTCAAACATATTGTCATAGAAAGCACTGCTGATCTTCACTGAAGGAGATATTGCTTAAGGATACCACCAGCTCGCCTTCTGCCAACTCAGTTTCCACAAAGCTACATATTTAAGTACTATGTATTTATATCTCTCAGTGATCTCCATAGAAGTAATTTAATCCAATTGTTATGCTATTTACATGAGCTGAATTCTGGAAGCATATCCAAAGCGTTGCACAGTGAACTTCATGGAGAATCTTCCATTGACTTTTTGAGGCAGAAACATGGTCCAGTCTCATGAGTTAGAGTCAATATGATTTATAAAAAAAATAAACAAACATATATTACACTCTGAAAGACATTGAAGAGATGCAAAGCTCAGTTAAGCAAAGGCAAGGATCAATCATAAAGAATCTTTTGCTATTTTTGTCAGTGGAAGTATTTTACTTCAGAACAGAACTACAGGGGGAAATGGAGAGAATTGATAAAGGCCCACATGCTAGAAAATCTCCAATGAAACAGTTTTATGGAAAAAGTAACTGCTGTCCCACAAAGTCAGAGACTGACCCTACACAGCAGTTATTTGAGCAAGCCTGTGCTCCGCTGAATGTTTATTTATTCAGCGCAGTAGCTCCAACAGCAGTTTGAGAGCTACTACTTGGCTCTGCTGTAAGCTGGTGATCCGATCATTTTCCTGGGAGGCTGGATGAAAGAAGAATCCACAACATGCTACACTCCATCTGAGTTTTCTTGGCACTTCCTGTGGTCATATAGGTAGCTCCCTATAGCTTCCCAGGTCCCTAGGTGTGTTAGTCCCCAAACCAAACCACCAGACCTACTCTACAGAAATTTCTCAAATTAGTATAATCTAAGCATTTTTCTCTCATATACAAGCTACTTGAAACTAACTCACATATTCTGTGGGGTGAAAACAAGTTAATGGATTATTTTGATGGAGCTGCTTGCAGGCAGTCTATCTTTGCTCATCTTGTGTATTAAACACAGGAGCCAGAACACATGACACTGTACAGGAGACTTCCCTAGAGAATGGCATGCCTGGAAATTGAACATTACAGCGTACAGGTGTGCAAGCTCCTCACAACCTCAGCCCTAGGACTACAACTACGTGGGCTACAAATGGGGGTTTTTTAGTTCAAAATATTTTATTTTCAATCTTTTGAGACAGTAAAACTATTTGTGTGCGCATAATCTCAAATAAGAAAAAAAGTTTGCCTTTTTTCCCTTTCTATTGTGAAAATGAGATATGCTTTAAAATTATAGCCTTCTCTGTAGCACATACATGAAGAAGCTGGTTCTTCTGGTCTATTTTGTATCAATAATTAAAATGCTTGATTTTATTTATTAAACTTAGCACTTTTTCTACCTCCTCTCCTCCTTACTCACATAAAATTCTCAAGGCATACTATTTGTAGCTTACTGTTGTTTAAAATTGCTCCATTTGGTTAGCAAGGAGTAAAGTACAGCATGTTATCCAAATATTTAGACAGAAGAGACCCTTACATTCACAGAACCCTGATATGTGAATGGCGTATGATATTTCCACTGCCAATTGACTGCTGCATCATGTTGTTTAACATTAATGATACCACAACAAAAGCTAAACTTTTCAAGTTCTCTGTATGACCATATTGATTTTTGTTATGTACCACCCAGGAAGTTTTCAAACAAGTAAAATTTATGATAATTCTTCTGGTTTTGGAACTTCCTGATTTCAACCTCCCATTTTTCCCTGTTCTCTCTCATTTTATACGACATCCAGCAAACCTGAAACTACAAAGTTAAAATTTGAACTAAAGCATTTTTTGTTACTGAGTATTTGATTTGATTCTTGCTGTTCATGCCCTCATGAGCAAGCTTCATATCGAGTTTAATTCAAGTTTGAAACTGGGCTAAGTAGCAACTACAAAAAGTATGTTTTACTGCTTCAGACCCTGATCCTGTGAGAATGTGTGCAATGGGACTACTCACAGCATAAAGCTAATTCTTCCTTCATTATACTGCACTCTGCTTAATTACATAATTCTTTTTCTCTTCTAATTTCTACTAAAGAGACTTAACTGTGAATAAAAGTGTAGTATTTTTGTGTGTGCTGCTCTATAGTACATTAAAAGGCTATAATTTATAAAAATAAAAAAATCAGGTCATCCTTATTCATTATAAATGGGGAAAAGCATGGGGGTGTGAAGATTTTCTTTTCTTCACTGACTGATGTAGAAGTGAATGTTTTACACTGAAATTTGCATTTCTTGTGAAACACCTTTTCCACTTCCAAGGTTCCCTTACTTATATTGGGAAAAAAAATAATATATATAGGGCATCAGTTTTGGTAGCAGTGAGCACAACTGGGTGCCATTCTGTAAATCATGCTGAGAAAGGTGGATATTACTAGATTACTCAAATGGATACAGTTTGATTTACTATACACAGTATCTTCATTAATGAGATGTGATGCCAGATATGTCATAGTGATTTAGAAGCAAAGAGGATCTAATTAAATGTTTCTTTATCTTTTCTCATAAGAAGGTTGCCTAGCATCCTTTCACAGTAAACATTGCCAGATAACAAACCTGGTAAATCACTCTGCTGTACATCAGGATGTTCCTGATCAGCTCTCCAAAATACCTTTCCCAGTCTGAAATGGACTATTACCTGAAGCAGGGCAAGTAAGTAATGAATAATTAATTGTTTGTCACAGCTCTGTATACATATTCACCCGCTCTCCAATTACATGTGTTTAAAAACTCAAACCAAAAAACACCTCCACCTAAACTGTGACAGTAATATTCAATATACTAGACCAGAGTCCAGTTGAAGGAAATAAGTGTACTTCTTTAAACTGTTAGTTTTATCATTTTGCATCAAAAAGTACTGAAAATCTTCGGCAAACATTGTACAAATTAATGAGTTCTCAATTGCTTAGCAGTTGCCTAAGCATGCTCTGCTAAATTGAAGGTACTACTCGAATTGGTTTCAGTGGGGGCAGTAACTGAGCACTTTCCAGAGGTTCCATCTGCATGTGGAAAAACATGTACATAAAACATTAGTAATATATTATACTCTAGAATTGTCTGGTACTCCATACTGTAAGACTGAGTTTTCAGTTGTTAGTAACTTGGAAAAACTTAAATCTTTTGAACTGAAATTTTCCACGCTGAGCTTTAGCCTTGGGATGACCTTTTTTTGGAAAATTTCAGCCAAAACAGCTCACCTGTTTCCAAGAATGAGGCCAGTGACAAACATAAGCTTTTGTCCATGTGTGAAAAGTCTGGTAACATTTTTTTTTTAACTAAAGTCCTCATCCTTTGGAGCAGGGACTTGACATGGTACAGAATAATGGCTTGTGGGTCAAGAATATAACTTATACCTTTTGGAAACTAGCAAACTTACTCACATTTCTGCACAAATTTATCCACATTTCTGCAGGTTCTAAACCTTTAAATAATTGCCTTTTATATTTTCTCAAATTTGTGGGAGGACAGAAAACAATTCCAGAAGGTTAGATTTGCATGGGGTATGCCTCAACTGAGTGGTTCCTGTCACAGGCGGGCCTCACATGCCTACCTAAGCTCTACCTCCCCACACGAGATTTGGCTCATGGGGTTTGATTTTAAGCAGCCAGAGCTCCAGTCAAGCAAGGGAACAAGACAACAACAGTTCTAATGTGCAGGGAGCAGAAAGTTAAACCAAGCAAAACAAGTAATATTATTACCTTTCTCAAATAAAATTCATCTACAAAACTTTGTGAACTGCTCTTCTCACAATCTGTTCTTACATTTGTCTCTCTGGAGTGTTATTATCTCTGACTGGGTGAAGCTGAGTCTTGCTCAAAGGCAATCTTTTTCTCCTTATTGTGGTTCAAGTAACCAGGAGGTAGAAGCAGTCTTTGTAAGCATCATTTGGGCCAAAGATGCCTTTGTCAGAAACCAGGGAGTTGGGGAGGGGTAGAAAGTGTTTGACAAAATCCAAGGAAAGGGGAAAGAGGATTCTGTGAACCACTGGAGAGGAAAGAGAAAACCAAAGACTGAAAGAAAACTCCTTAATGTACCACACATTCTTCTGGGGTTGTATGTAAAGCACAGGAAAAGGTAATGGGGAGTCTGGAGAGATGAGACTGCAACCTGATGAGCAAGAAGACAGAGTCTACACTGGAAAAACAATGGAGATGGAGACTACGTAAACAGAAGAACAGTTGGACAGAGATCAGAAACAGAGGTGAGGCAGAGACAGGGAAAAATCGTGAATAAACTGACTGGGATAGATGAAATCTTTATTATAAAAAAGTGAAGGGAACAGGCTGAATCACTAAAGTGAACACTACCCTTAAGTTTTGGATTTGAACTCCAGGCTTGAAATCTCACAATTTTGTTGTCACCCAATATCTGTAAAATCTGAAAGCAAAGTTTCACATTCTTTTCTGGCATTGCACATACGAGACGACAGTTCCTTACTCAGGTGAGCCTCACACAGCCTGTTCAAGGGACAGAGTCCTGTGTGACTGACAGGATCCTAAGAGTCCTAACATCAAGGATGATCAGTATGGGCATAAAGACAGTGCCACATTGACAGTCTTGCTGAGTCTTCTGAGTTTACTAGGAAATGATCTGTATGGTAACATGTTGTTAACGTAAGTTTTCAAGTCATGCACATCATTCAGGGGATGTCAATATGATGGATATCTTTACATTCCTAATTCATTCTTCTTCTGAGTATTTATTTTAATTTTTCTGCAATGATCACTAATTCTCTCCATGGATGCTGTACATCTTTCAGGTCACAGGATACATTTGTTACAGGAATAAATATTGGTTATGTACAAAAGAAAACCAATTTCTACAGGAACAGTAATTATTTGCAGAAGTTGAAAGACTGTTTAGTAAATAAAGAGAGTAAAGGAGGGAAAAGAGAGCATGGGTTCCTAGTGAAAGCAACAATGGTATCCTGGAGCACTGTATTCCTTATTTATCTTTTCTACAGAATTCAAATGCAAACCAAACATTTTACAGGTAGTCATTAATTATGCAACTTTTCCTTCATGTTTGCAGAATTATTTTCAGAAGTGATATGCTGTCATGTTTGCAACTGAAGTTGTTCTTGAATATACAAGGAGTTATGCAACAACAACCGTAAGAAATAAGGTTTTTCACATTTCATTTAGACATTCAGAATTAATGAATAATTTTTACCATAATCTCTTTCTGACTCAGCTTCCTATTTCTAAGTGGGGGATATGACTACTGCCTTACTTTGATGAATCGTTTTTGCATCATTTATCAGCAGTCCTGCCTAACTGGGGATGTCTCAGTTGACCGGAGCCTAGCAAACAGGATGCCCATCCACAAGAAGGGCCTGAAGGAGGATCCAAGGAACTACAGGCCTGTCAGTCTGATCTTGGTGCCAGGGAAGGTTATGGAGCAGATCATCCTGAGTGCCACTATGCAACACATGAAGGACAACCTGGTGATCAGGCCCAGTCAGCATGGCTTCGTGAAAGGCAGGTCCTGCTTGACAAACTTAATTTCCTTCTACGACAAGGTGACCCACTTTGTGGATGAGGAAAAGGCTGTGGATGTTGTTTACCTGGACTTCAGTAGAGAATTCAACATGGTTTACCACAGAATTCTTCTGAAGAAACCGGCTGCTTATGGCTTGGATGGGTATACTCTTCGCTGGGTCAAAATCTGGCTGGAAGGCTGGGCCCCAAAAGTTGCGGTGAATGGAGTTGAATCTGGTTGGTGGCTGGTCACAAGTGGTGTTCCCCAGGGCTCAGTGTTGGGGTCAGTTCTGTTTAATACATTTATCAACGATCTGGATGAGGGTATTGACTGCACCCTTAGTAGGTTTGCAGATGACACCAAGTTGGGCAGGAGTGTTGATCTGCTTGAGGGTAGAAAGGCTCTACAGAGGCATCTGGACAATGGACTGAGGTTAACGGTGTGAGGTTCCACATGGCCAAATGCTGCGTCATGCACTTGGCTCGCAACAACCCCATGCAGCCCTACAGGCCTGGGGAAGAGTGGCTGGAAAGCTGCCCAGCAGAAAAGGACCTGGGGGTGTTGGTTGAACGGTGGCTACATATGAGCCATCAGTGTGCCCAGGTGACCAAGAAGGCCAATAGCGTCCTGGCTTCTATCAGGAATAGTGTGGCAAGCAGGGACTAGGGAAGTGATCGTCCCCCTGTACTCGGCCCTGGTGAGGCCCCACCTCGAATACTGTGTTCAGTTTTGGGCCCCTCACTACAGGAAAGACATTGAGGTGCTGGAGCGTGTCCAGAGAAGGGCAGTGAAGCTGGTGAAGGGTCTAGAGAACAAGTCCTATGAGGAGCAGCTGAGGGAACTGGGGTTGTTTAGCCTGGAGAAAAGGAGGCTCAGGGGAGACCTTATTGCTCGCTACAGCTACCTGAACAGAGGTTGTAGAGAGGTGGGGGTCGATCTCTTGTCCCAAGTAACAAGCAATAGGACAAGAGGAAATGGCTTCAAGTTACGCCAGGAGAGGTTTAGATTGGACATTAGGAAAAATTTCTTCACCGAAAGGATTGTCAAGCATTGGAACAGGCTGCCCAGGGAAGTGGTGGAGTTGCCATCCCTGGAGGTATTTAAAAGACAGGTAGACGTGATGCTTAGTGACATGGCTTAGTGGTGCTCTTGGCAGTGTTAGCTCAACGGTTGGACTCAGTGATCTTAAAGGTCCTTTCCAACCTAGATAATTCTATGATTCTGTGATTCTATGATTGTGAAAAGAAAGGAATAGCTATGAAACATTGAAATACTAACTGTGATGCATGCCATAGCAAAGCCTATCTGGAAACTAGTAACTCCTTCACAAAAATGGGGGATGACTACAGTGCACTGGTGAAGGAGAAAAACCAAAAACTTAACAGTTAATGATTAAGTGAGAGGTCATCCCTAATCTGTGAGAGAGCAGTTCAGGATTTTATAACTGCTCACAAAAGCACAAACAGAAAAAAGATATCCATTAAATTTGCCTAGACATCCTTTAGTGCTGATATTAGCACTCTTCAGTGCTAACAGCAGTTTTTGAATATGCATTTGATACACAGAATATAGATGTGTATGTGTATTTTTACATATAAAGCATCATCATTAGTCAATATGTTAAAGAACCAACAGCTATCTGCTGAGCTGGTTACCTGATGCCAGCAAAGATAAGCATGCCTCCATACACATACATGTACCACCATAATGAATCATGCAGTTTATTTGCCTATCTATATCATTTTGAAATTAAGCGCATTCCTTAAAATGATCTGCAAGATGCTTTTTTCCTTTCCTTCAAATTGCATCTCAAGGCCAGACTGATGGAAGAACACTTGAGAATGTGACAGAGCTGAGTTAAGGTAGAGAAATGGCACTCTATGTATAAGGAATAATAAAAATACCTTATGAATAATTATATAAACATAGTGTATAGTTCTTTAACTTCCTTTCTTTGCACACTGCATACTTTTTTTCATATGTTATTTAGCTTGGACCAAACTGTTAGGGGCACTGACTCTATTTTTGCACTTACAACAATTCATATATAGAACACCTACCAGCTGTGGCCCCTATGTACTGTTGTCATAATAAAAGCCAGTGCAGCTGGAGCTGTTTAGGTGACTAGTGTAATTTGACTAAATCTTTCAATTTTCCAGAAAATGTCCTGTACATCTTGTTCCTATTGGGCTTCAAATGCCATGGAAACAGTCTATTTTTCAATATTTTCATGCTTCTTTTCCAGTCTGGACAGAACCAGTAAGAGTAAAGGCAGTACAAAGCACAGCACAAACAGGCAGCTGGAATGGCTGGTTACAGAAATTTACACATGACTACGTCGAAAGTTATGGATCTTTCAAGAGCTTCATAAGGTTTTATCCTCTGCGAAGGAATTTTGAAGATGTTTATCAATCTAGGCCAATCATAATTTGAGGATCAAAGTCTCAGAAGTGTCTGTATGGACACAAGATTCCACAACATGTCTGAGACTTGGAGGAGGGATTTCTTTTTTTTGTGCCAATGCAGACTTCAGACTAGGAACAACTAGATCTGAATTTAAAACAACTCCAAACTAAATTTATTTTGTGGATACAGTCTGGAGTTTTGTATTCATAGCAATAGTGAACTGAACTGTTAAATACAAATATTACATACAGGAACCAGTAGTGAAGTATTGATTAAAATAGAGAAGAACATCAACATTTTAGTGAATTTTAGTGGAAATAAAAACCATCTAAAATATGAACCGGGTAAGTTAATTGCTAAATTTTCTCTTTTGTGCTTTATTAATAGTTCTGTGAGTAAAGAATTTTACCAAAGTGCAGTCATTCATCATGCATTGTCAACAGACTCATCAGGAAATAAGTTTGGAAATTGTTAACTTTGGTTTGTAAGTAACATTGTCCTTGTTTTCCCCTCTTCTTCTGTTAGTGTGGAAACACCTAGACAGTTGGTCCCACAAAGGCAAAATTAAAGGGGTGAAGATATACTTTATTGGAGAAGAGAGGAGGGGACGGACAGAGAAACCTTATAAAAAAAGAAGTTCCGAAAACCCCAAAAGTTATATTTTATTAGTCCTTACTATTCAGCATGCAATAATAGTAACAAGAAATTGCAGAAATTTGGATATATTTCAGACTTAGCAACCAGAAAAAAAGCTGACAAATTTGCAGTGAGTGCTATTTAAAGTTAGTGTTCGGCTTAATAGATATCCCAGCGAAAAGACGCTTTGCAACTTTGAGCACTAGATCTGGACCTTCATAAAAAAGCAGTTTGGACTTTTTTTGAGGAATTACTTTGCATGCAAATAGTTAATTGGTTTATAGCATGTGTTCTTCTCAGTAATAAGTAAAGAAAATGTAATCAAGTGAAGGAGCGAAGGTATACATCTCCTAATGAAAGTAGGCATATTATCTCCTAAGAAAAGTTGATTCAATTTTAATGTGCTTCATGGGAAAGAATAAACTATCAAAACCAGAGCAAATGGAAATAATCATTCATCTACCAGCTGAAACCCGTGCAAACATAAATTATTCAAGACAAAAGAGATAAGTTCTACACTGTCAAAGATGAGCACAAAGAGTAAGAAGACCTTACAGTGAAATGGATAACAGTTGGAAAGATCTAGTGGTGGAGTATGTAAATCCAGAGGGTCTTTTCTTCCATCTCACTCAAATCAAATCTTGCTACATGTCTACTCTCCATTTTTTATTTTTCAGTTGGGCAAAATCACAGAAGAGAACTCAGCACACTCAAAAGCACACACAACTTACTGAGTTTGCTCTAAAAGGATATACACCAACACAGCACACTTTTATATGGAACAAAGTAGCTTTTGAGTCTGATTAAAATTACACTGCTTTTTTTCTTTTCTTTTAACACCTGCTAAATATGTAATCCTTGAGGTTTTTTTAGACTCTGTTTCCTCACCCTGAAGAGCATTTTCATTAGCGCGTGTCCTGATTCGAGGGACACGGGACTAATTTCTCTTTCAGTAATTTTACTTTGCAGTAAAGCCTCTTCTAATGCTTGGGAAAACTGCATTTTTAGAAGACTCTAGTGCCTGAATTTGTGAAAATATTTACTTTATAGCCAGCTATGGCGTGTAGGTGTCAAGGTCTCAGTGTTTTTGAGCTAGCCAGGTGCAGGGATGAGGAGAAGCGAGACCCAGGCACTTGATCCAAGCTGACCAACAGGATTATTTCATACCATGAACGTCCCATTCAATATAAATTAGAAAGTTTGCTGAGACCTTTTTTTTCTCTTCTATGATGGCTGTGATCCTGAGAACTTCTTCTCCCGGTGCTGGACCCCTGAGGCCTTCCCTTCCTCCCAAAGCTGTAGTGTTTGCAGTGTCTGACATTTACTGTCCACTGCTGGGAGTGCACAGCTTCCTACTGATATAATTGGCTGAGTATAATCCTTGTATATTTTATATTGGTATGGGGATCAATATTGGTTCTTTAGTATTATTAATGTTAATTATCTAGTCTTATTCTATTAAATCTGTTTCTATTTCAACCCTCGTGTTTTCTTGTTTTTTCCCGATTCCCCTTCCCAGGTGGGGAGGGGTCATTGGGTGATAGAATAATTGTCTAAATGACAATACATTGTTGTGGGTTCCTCAAACCATAAAAGCATGTCACAACATAACAGACATTCTGAATTATGCTACGAAATAGGTGCTGCAGAATCTAACATCTGATACAGCTGCGTAGATGTCCAACACACTTCAGCAGGTTGAGACTTGAGGGGACTACAGTGGTCATTGCTGAATCAACTTCGTAAGTACACTTTTCATTTGCATTTCACTTTGTTGTTTCTGTTTTAATAATTTTCATGTACTAAACCTTGCCAAAAATACCAGATTTGCTTGACTCCTCAGTCAAACCATAAATTACTGAATTATTGTCTGAAAATCTTTGTGTCTTCCTTGAAACTCTCTTGAATTTTGGGCCTGTTTAACCTATATCAAAAAAAAAAAAAAAAAGTTAGTTTAGTTTCCCAAGGAAGTTTCACATACTAATTCTGTAGGATCTGCATTTCAATGGACATGCATGATAATAAGAATGCCACGACTGTGGAAGAATCTGTAGTCTGTCTTTTGTTTTCTAAAGGAATTACAAAACATACCAAAAAACAACTGCTTCAAAAATATATATGTATATAATATGGGACCAGTTCAAGCATCTTTTCTGATACATTTGAAAGACTGTATTTCATATTTCAACTTTTGATAACTGAGTGAAATACTGAAGTTTCCATTTTTTTTTCACATTTTCAAAGGAGCATTTCAGCACTGCAAAAGGAATCATTTTTATTTTTTTAAAAATGACATTTATTTGGGAAACCAACTTTGAAAAATCAGCATTTTCTGCCAGGAAAAAAACACAAACAGAAATTTTATTTCATTGGTTCTGCTAATTTTTAGTTATCGACTAAGCTTTACTTCCTATAATTAGTGCTTGCGGAAAGCAAGCAACATATAATTTTTAAAGAGGTTTAGTTTTTAAGTCCTTCAGCTATTAGAAATCTACAGAATGCTACTGCTGGCACATGAAATGTTTTGGCTTGAGACTACAGTCAACATTTTAATAACTGAGGTGGAAGCTCCTATCTGGAAGAACGTTGCTAAAATGCAACTAATTCTTCAAAATAAGTGCAGTGATTGTCTGAGAATTCCTTTTCAGTGATTGTCTCCTGTCAGCAGCAGCTACAGAACAAGGAAAAGATGCAAGGTCTCTAAAATACATCACATTTTTTTTTACCAGGAGAGTTTTGCTCTGTCTAATATGCGAGTAGTTTATCTACTAGTGTTTGCATTTATACTTTTTTTCTTTTAAACTTGTTATTAGAATTGATATGAGATTAGACTGAAGCACAAGGGAGATGTTCTCTATTTTCTGCCTCAGGTTATGTGAACCTGACTACTCATAATTAGAGTGTCAGAATGGGAGCATCAACCTCTTGGGCCTCAATTGTGATGTCCAGAACCATATTTTGTAGTAATAACGTACAAAGGCTAACTCTGTTTTTTAATCACATGATTTTGTTCTCCATGCAACTGTACCACACAGAACCTATCACCCTCACTGAGACACACAAAAAGGACAGGCCGGAGTTACACAGCAACTGGTGCACCGAAGCATCTGAAGTGTTATAGTGAAGGACAGTTCAAATAGGTGAAACAGAGGATTACTCTAAAACAAACAGAAACCTGGTTTGGTTTGTACTACAAAAGTACACACAGAGTGCTCAGTGGGATCAGAGATGGAAATAACAGCAGGCCAGCTAGTCTGTCTGGAAAGCCAGTGCCTGCTTCTGCTCTGGATGTTGGATGCTTTTTAACATCAGCGAAGTTATTGGGTGGAATGACATAACCTTGAAGTCTGGGACCAAGATGGGTTAGTAGACCAATGTCAATATGTCAAGATGAAAGTGCCAAAATTGTTTATTCAAGCAATCTCTCAAACATTTGAAAGGAGCACTGCAAAGCAGAACTGACAGATGGACTCCGTCGGGGAGGACAGAGGGAGTGTATCTGCTGTTTGGTGTCAGCTGCTTGCAGCTTAATTCCATCAGCTTGATTTCAACACCTATTCCCAACTCTATCCCCTGCAGCCATGTGTGTTCATGCTAGCCACAGCCCTAAAAGTGAAAAAAGATCTGTAGAAGGGTGCATCATTTCTCTTAGATGACAATCTTTTTACTCCCAGTTGCTTTTTCCATGTCTCATAACAGAGTACAGCACAGAATCCTCCCAAGCAGACTTTATCTCTCTCAAAACAACCCCAATAAATAAGCCACCCAACACTTCTAGATTTTGTGTTCTCCAAAAAGAAAGAGCTCTACAAGAAAACTTGACCATTATATTTCATCTTTATATTTATTAAACCAGTTCTAACAGCCCCAAGCCTTTAGACAACTTGTGAATTACTGACATATTTGAAAGGGTGTCATACTTAATTTTCATGCCTGAATCCATGAATGCTTTGAAAAAACTCCCTTGCACCTGTTCCTTTTGGAAAAGATAGGGTGAACAGAAGAGAGCTTTGATATTTTTTATAGACTGTGGGGTACTTACTTTTAAGGGTTTCAACCTTGCATAGGCCTGTTAGGAGAATTTCTGGAATTTAAAAATGGCAGAAGGATGCCCTAAGATATAATCTATCAGTTAAATTCACAAACTCAGTACTGACACTGTTTAGGAAGATGGTTTTGCAACAATAGAATTGTTAATTGCTGTTACTGATACAGCAGAATTACAGTGCTTCTGTAGCACACAAATTTTGCAAAATATACAGCGGTTTTACAGGAAAGATTACACAAAATATCACCTCAGATTTGGATGAGATACGTCAAAGATTTAACAGTTCTCCAGCAGACTATAATGCACCACAAGTCAGAAAACAAAAAATGCCTCATCCCTATAAACTTCTAAAGGGAACTGAAACAGGTAGAAAGGGTAGACTAGAACTCGGATCCGGTTTCATGTACATGCTAAGGTTTCATTTATAGCTGGCTTTTATCTTACTATCCTTATTCTTAGGATTAAGTCTAAAAAAATCCACTAGCATCTAACAATACTCTAGACAAACATTCCAGTCTCAAACTACCTTCCTAGCACCTAAATTATGACCAAAAAGCCTAGGAATTTTTAATTTTTTAATTAAATAAAGCCAATTTTAATAGCAACTTGCATAGAGATAATGTCTTCGCTGCTGGTGTTTCCAATCCTGCCAGTTAAACTGCTATACCAGATACAGGACTGAGTATGGGAGTTGAGGAAAGCCACAAACACAAAACTATGAGGTTTAAGATAACACTTTTTCACCTCTCTACTGAGCACAGTTTAAAAATAACCATGACCAAACTGGTCACTTGTTCAGTCTCACTGGGTCAATTACTCAAACTAAGTAGCGGACATCATTTGGCCCAGTGAGACAGAATAAAAATAAATGCAAAAACACCCATAAACAACCAATTAAGTTATAATAGATTATTTCTAAAAACATACAGAGTTCAAGGGCTAAACTTTTGATATATGAACAAAGGATAAAATGAAAATGGACAGCTGGAAAATACATTTTAAATGAACGTATTTCTGTCGATTCCTCTCATAGGCATCAGACCAAATCCAATTAAATTCAATGCTAACACTAACAATTAGTTAAGTGGGCTTTGGACTGGAGCCTTATTAACTCCAGTTTGTTACACTGACACAAATACAGCAACTTGACTGACGCTAATGGAATCCCTTAAGGATTTTTGAAAGGCAAAGAGCTAATCACCCTCAACTTTCCTGAGAGTAGGTGCTTATGATTCTGTACAGTACTGCCTCCCATCTATGCAAACAAGAACAAAACTTGGTTTGTTGTGTTATAAGTGCCAGCTTCTGCTGAACTGAATTCCACATCTTGCAAGCCTTTTTTTATATGAGTCTGGCCTGTAAAGGGAACTGCTTAGATACCTATTTTGGACTACAAGTTAAAAGAAAGAAAAAAGAAAAAAAAAGTTGTGGTGGGACAATATTGATCTATTGGTTCACAGTAGACAGCAGATGTTGGTGCTTAACTACAATTCCCTGGCGTAAAAGAGCCACCCTAAAGTGGAATGAATGGGCAAATAACCTGACTTTGAACCATTAGCAAGCATGTCTTATTTGGGCCAGTCAGCAAATGTTGCCAGGACATCAGTCCAGAGCAAATGTTTATGTTAGGATTGAATAAATTGCAGGATATTAGGTGGCAAAATAGTACCGCATCTATCGTTGCTTTTCCTTGGATACTGCAACAAAACAGTCTAAAAAAGCAGTTGGAATGACACTTGACCTAAATATGTTTTAGCCTTAGAAGTCCTGCTTTGGAAGGAATGCATGACAATTTTCTCCAAGAATATTTTTATGTTTGAGAAGGGACTTTGATTTATTTCAAGGGGGATCTCACTTGGCTGTTTCCATTGTTATTGAACATTAAAGACTTTCTGGAGTCATTCAGCATGGATTCTTTTGTACAGATAGTATGAAACCCAACCATATACTTCATATAGATTTTCAGTTGCTTCTTCGCAATAGTAGAAACAGATTTATAAAGAGTTCTTCCAGTTCTTCCAGCATTCCAGGAAGACTTCTCTGCCATTCTAGGAAAACAGAACACATTTTGTTCCGTTGAAAGTTACTTGGTAAGTTCATCCTGTGTAAATTGTGAAACATATTTGAAGTTAAATGGGTAATTTCCCACTTAAGCCAGTGCAGGGCCAGAGTAAAGTTTATGATCCCTCCATTTTCAATCTTAACAGCAGTCAGTCTCAGCTACAAGCCCTTCATGCTTATTCTCCAGCAACTACTTGTTCTTTTGAACTTTCTGTGCAGCAACTCACTTGGCAATGAGCAAGTAGTTGTCAAACTAGCCTTTATAACTGAGTATAATCAATGGCATTCTGCTAGAGGATGCATAACAAAGGTGTGCCATGTAGACCAAGCATCAACAGAAGACTATTTTCCCCAAGAGCAAAACAGCTCCCTATACAAGGATGTATAAAAACTGTACAAGCCAGACTGCAATATTCAATGCAAGTTGGTTTCTCAAAGCCTAATGCCCTAAGTAGCCACCTTGTGCAGCATCTTCTTGACAAGGTTAGGAATTTTTTGTAGAACCAATTCATTAACATGTACTAATTTATCTCCACTAAAACTTTGTGCAGTCACTAAGTAACTGGAATTAAGGCTTCCCAGGTCCATCAAAATTTTTCTAAGAACACAAGGCTCTGTATTCCAGGCCCTGCCACAATATTTAGATATCTGTAACAGAATGTCAAATTATAAGGAAAAATCAAGTTTTGTGGACCATTTTGCAGAACTTGGTGGTCTGATTGTCCATCAGCATCAACATGGCCAGTATCAGTCCTTCCATATATTGCTTTGTGATCTTAGATTCAGCTGTTCACAAAAATGTGGAATGAAAAGTAGGTAAAACATATAATTTCCCATGTATTTTTCAATTATTATGTAATTTAGGTGTGATTCATTAATTATGGTGAGACCAGGTAGTAAACTGCAGTCCTCAGTAGCAAATGAGTATCGGTGAAAAAGTGTTACTTTGATTTATGAAATATTTACAACAACAACAAGTGACTCAAATTGCATCTCTGCTGCATGTAGTTCTGCTGTAACCATCAAAGACAGACTAGCATTACAATAGGAATAGCATTCTGCTTAATTTGTTAGAGACAGGAAAAGGGAATAAACGGAGAATAACTGCATATATCCAGTGGAGAAGCAGCATTAAACACAATTGCGCTGTGGATGACTCAGGATGTGGAATATATCATGATCCAGCTGTCCCCCAAGTGCACATGTATCAGCTCTGGTGATTCACTCATGAAGGATAAGAAGATGGACTATTCTTGCCCATGGATAGTTACAGTTCTTCAGCCTGAACAGTCCTGCCTAGGACCCTAGTCTGATAGGACTTGCGCATCTACATCTGACAAGATCTATCCCCAGACATTTAACTAATAGTTAGCTTGTGGCAGTAAATACTGTGTATTGGGAAAACATCCCCCTGATATGAAAAAAAAAGGGTAGAAGATAAAGGGTCTTTTTGCTCATGTGTTCTGAAGTGGCAAGGCATTGTAAATAGATAATATACCCCATATCCCTCTCTAGACTACCAAACCACTTCAAGGACACTATACAGTTTGATACAGAGTAAACTGTATGGAGCGCAACTCACAATTCACACATAATCAAGATCTGATGAACAGATTCGTATTCCTTCTCTGGTTCAGGTGAGTCTCATCTGCACAAAGAAATATTTTCATCTTGTGAGCTACTAAATTTTCTGAATCCATTAAAATTATATTCCAATTTTAAATATTTTTGACAGCTATCTATTAATAAAACTGGTTGAATAGAACAGAAATTATATTTTTCTTTCAGTACTGCCTTTATAGCCTTGAGCATTTTATTCCCTGTAGCTGGAGCAAGGGATAAAAGTCTTTCAGCATTCAAAAATATCAAGCCCACTGTGAACACTCTTGTAGGGAAAGGAAAAATAACAACACTTTAATGTGCACTTTTCATAGTTCTCTTGCTTGGACTGGTAGTGTAATTTATTTGTGAACAGGGCAAGGGTAATCATAAACTTTATATGTAAAAGTTTCAATCATATTATTAATGTACCAATATTTTAATACTCAGAATCCCCTTGCTTTAGCTTTACTTGAACTGTATATGGCCTGAATTAAAGAACATCTGTTTTTCAGTTATCTACTCTTTGTTCTCCAGACTCAAGAGAAGAAAATTATTTGGCTTCTTCACTATGGAGCAGCATTTGCAAATTTTAGTCATCATTGCATTGCCCTTATTTGTTCTTCTCTTTACAGAGAGGACAAGAGGGTTAAAGAAAACAAATTAATTGTCTATACAAGAGATCTCTGAATAGCCAGCAGGGATTGTTAAGACACTTGTGTGCTGCGAACTAATTTACATGATGGCAAGAGCAAACTGGCAACATTAGAAATATCTCTCCTAGCCTTTCAGAAAACACCGAAGAACTTTTCTCATCAAATGCTGATCCTACTGGGAGGATGAAAAGTGCACAACTGACACACAGACAAAGGGCCACCCATTTGAGATCAATAGGGTATGCAGGAGCATCTCAGTATGGGTCATGACAATGTAGCACTGACTAATTGAGTAAATAAATCAGTGCCAGTTTTTGATCTATTTTTTTCACTGATGCTTAGATACAGTGGAGATAACGTCAGTGTTGTCATAATAATATACTGCTGTGAGTTTAAATGTCCCAAGCTCTTGTTTTCAAGAAAAATAATAGCTTACAGCTATTTAATAGTCCATTTAGAGGTTACCTGGGAGACCTCACCATGGGACTGGAGTTCACAGGAGCATGGTAATGAGAGATGGAAAAGACCTATTAGATCACTGGGTTCATTCCTTGCAATCACCTCATAGAGGGGGAATTGACTTCCAGTATACTTTGGATTCCATCCATAATTCCCAAGAGGCAAAGAGAAAAGGAACAGTAGATCATTTCTGGAAACTGGTAAAAGCTTAGTACATCTGTTGTTAGAAAATGAAAGTCTGCATCTGAGCTGCTGTACTGACCTTTTACAGAAGACTGATGTGCTCACCTAAAAAAAATCAGTGCACATGATAGAAAATAAAAAATCAGCAATGAAAGAGTCATAAGGATTTTTTGTATGTCCGTATTTTCATGAATTCATGAATTCATTATTTTCATGACTTTACTTTTTCACAACTTTTCATGACACAATCGAGTGGAAGGTGTCCCTGCCCATGACAGGGGAGTTGGAACTAGATGATCTTTAAGGTCCCTTCCAACTCTAACCATTCTATGATTCTATGACTTGTATTTTCCAAAGAAGGAAAAATTAAAATTTCTGATGGCACCGGAGCAGTGAACTGTATGTCTTACTAAATAACATACTAGCTCAAATAATGCCCAAAGCTGAGAAATGGCTACAGGCTGCAAACCAGATTAACAGTAAGCAAGCCTCATACAGTCCACTGACTATTTGCTGCTGTTTCACGTGGGCACCAGTGATACAGCTAGCAGCAGTCTGAGGAGTATCAAGAAGGATTACAGAGCGGCAGTAAGGGACTCAGGAGCACAAGTAGTTTTTCATCAGTCCCCCTGGTCAAAGGGAAGGGGTTTGAAAGGGCCAGTCAAATCTGGTGAACCAACAAATGGTTACAGGACTGGTGAGAAAGCCAAGGGTTCCGCTACTTAGACCATGGGACTCACTTTGAGAAACCAGGTCTGCTGGGGGGTGATGGGGTCCATCTGTCAGAGAAGGGGAAGAGCATCTTTGGTCATAGGCTTGCCAAGCTCGTGAAGAGGGCTTTAAACTAAAGTTGCCGGGGAAGAGGAGCATCATCCCACTTCTACCAGTTTGATACCAGTGCAAGCAACAGATGCCCAGAGCATCGAGAAGGATCACAGATCAGCAGGAGAGCACCTGGAGTGCAGCACAAAGGAATTCCAGTCACTCCAGTCAGTAAGTCAGCTTCATCAGGGGTCCAACTTAGACACCTCTATGCAAACAAATGTANGCGAGGAGGGTGCACAGTAAGCTCGCTACCCTGGACTTCAGGAGGGCAGACTTTGGCCTCTTCACGGATCTGCTTGGCAGAGTAGCATGGGATAAAGCCCTGGAGGGAAGAGGGGCCCGGAAAAGCTGGCTAATATTCAAGGATCACCTCTGCCAAGCTCAGGACCGATGCATCTCAACAAAGAGGAGGTTGGACAAAAACATCAGGAGGCCTTCATGGATGAACAAGGAGCTCCTGGACAAACTCAAATGCAAAAAGGAAGCCTACAGAGAGTGGAAGCAAGGACGGGTAGCCTGGGAGGAATACAGAGAAATTGTCCAAGCACCCATGGATCAGGTTAGGAAAGCTAAAGCCCAGATAGAGTTAAATCTGGACAGGGGCATCAGGGGCAACAGGAAAAGCTTCTACAGGTATGTCAGCAATAAAAGGAAGACTAGGAAAAATGTGGGTCCTCTCCAGAAGGAAACGGGAGACCTGGTTACCCGGGCTACAGAGAAGGCTGAGGTACTCAGTGACTTTTTTGCTTCCCTCTTCACCAGCAAGTGCTCTCGCCACACTACTCAAGTCACACAAGGCAAAGGCAGGGACTGGGAGAATGAGGAACCACCCACTGTTGGAGAAGATCAGGTTTGACACCATCGAAGGAACCTGAAGGTGCACAAGTCCATGGGACCTGATGAGATGCATCTATGGGTCCTGAGGGAACCGGCAGATGAAGTTTCTAAGCCACTATCCATCTAAATTGGAGACACATGGATTTGAGGTATGGTCCATGGCAAGATGTCCAAGTGGACAATAGTGAT
>VYXH01000029.1:777325-806615 GCA_013397275.1 Burhinus bistriatus | reverse complement strand
AACTCCAGGCTGCCTTCAGCTTTTTTAAGTCCATCGCTGAACTCTCAGAGAGTGGCCCTGTATTTCTCCAAAGTTATCTGTCCCTGCTTCCTTTTTTGTGTTTGAGTTTTGTCAGGACCTCCTTGTTCATCCATGCAGGCCTCCTGCCACTTTCGCTTGCCCTCCTGCACACCAGGATGGACCATCCTTCAGTCTGGAAGAGTCGATCTTTAAAAAACTGCCAGCTCTCCCAGACCCCAGACTATATCCCCCTTCCAAGCAGGCCCTCAGACAGGTCAAAGTCTGCTCCTCTGTAGTCCAGGGTTGTGATCCTGCTTTTTGCCTTGTTCCCTCCTCACAGTAACCTGAGCTCCATCACCTCATGGTCACTGCAGTCAAGACTGCCCCTGATCTTCACATCCAGAAACAGTTCTTCACTGTTTGTAACTATCAGATCCAGCAGAGTGTCTTTTGTTGTCAGCTCCCCAATGACCTGTGCCTGGGAGGTGTCATCAGTGCATTACTGCAGAAACTTCCTGGATTGCTTGCATGCTGCTGTGTTCCCCTCCTCCAGCAGATACCAGGGTGGTTCAAGTCCACCAGGACCACCAGATGAGGCTTTTTCCAGTTGCCCGAAGAAGGCCACATGTACTCATTCCTGATCAGGCAGCTGGTAGCAGACACCCACCCCAACATCACCCATGTTGGTCTGCCTTTTAACTCACCCATGAGCTCTCAGCTAGCTGTCCCCAGGCACAGGTCCATGCATTCCCACTGCTCTCACACATCCTGGCCTGCCCCTCCTGAAGAGCCTGTATCCATCCACATGAGCAGCCCAGTCCCGTGAGCTACCCAACCCCACCCCACCTCTTTGGTCCTGATGAGATCATAGCCCTGCAATGACACACAGAATTCCAATTCCTCCCGCTTTTTTCCACAGTGCATGCATTAGTGTACAGGTACTTCAGATGGACATCTAGGCTGATTTCTCAAAGCACGAAAGCTTTCCTCATAATGCACTTCTTGATCTGTGTGCATACACTTGGGGTGGTTTCTCCTGTCTACATCACCCCATGTTCTCTGCTTATCCACCTGGTCTACTACTTCCCTACATGATTGTGGTTTGTCGTCGCCCTTCCACATCTTTCCTACTCTAACAATCTCCTCACCATGTTGGCTACCCCGTTGAGAAAGATGCTTTTGCGCCATATTTGCCTTATTCCCCTTTGCACATCCCTCAGGATCCATAACAAAAAGCTGCTTCTCCTCTGCAGACTTTCAGCACTTTCACAAGTTAGAAATTACCAAAGCCCTTGATAAAGTTGTTCTAATGGAAAGTTACTGTGTTAATACAGTTATAATAGGATCCAAAGAAAAAAATACTCCCACAGACAAAAGTGCACCCCTTTGCTTTTACACTAGAAGTTCCATACCTCAAGCATGCTAGAGCACCGTACTAACAGGCATAGTTTCCCAAAGCTTTGGAGAGTGCCACAACTCTTTTCTGAGCATTCAACTTTCCCAATAGATTTTCAAAGCATTAACTTTTTCAAATATCCTCAAGGTGTTATCATAAAAAAAAGGCACACCAAAAAAAACTCAGAGCAGTCTAGCAGCAAGTACAACAAAAATTCTCTGATTTCTCTTAATTTCATCTAAGCTAGGACTTTGGTAGTCATTTAACCACAACAGAGCAACGTAAGTATATATGAATCCAATTATTTGGCACGAACCTCGAAAGTCCTTCTGAATTACCTCAGAACTTCTGCAAATTGTATCCTCACAAACTGTAACAAGCGTTTGCAGTCTTTGCTCTTTGCCCCATCACGTTAAGACTGTATGAATATGAAAATCAAGTGCCCGATACTTTTCTCTCAAAATCTTTATCAAACCCTTGAAATGAGCATTTCCTTCTAGATCACTGTTGTTTTTTTTTTTATTCAGACCCACTGAACTAGGACTTAATAAATGAACCTACTATGCATCTTATTCTACCTTTATTGCTACTTCTAGCTTAGCTCAAATACCTGTATGAAAACAAAGCAAACCACCACCAGGAATAGCTTTTAATTAATACGTAAAACCTGGGACCGCCCAGTTAGATGGTCACCTACACAGAACTTCTATAAGAAGAAAGAAGATTCAAGGACCTCTTAAATTTAACAGTTGTTTAACTGCATTTAAATGTAGTTGTTATTATTTAATGCTTTTGAAAAGGCTCCAAATCTCACTCATTGAATAGCTTGAAAGAGACACAGAGTGTTATTTCTTAAGAAAAAAACTCCAAATTATTAGCTCAGTCACAGAATGTTTTTGACAATCTTACATACACAGGCTAACTTCACTTATAGTAGAAGTGAATAAATCAAGCTAAGTTGCTGAGACACTGAAGACAAAGAAAAAGAAAGAGGAAAAAAGTTGGTAAACAAGCTCAGTAATGCAGACTTCCAACTTAATTCCAATGAACAGGTTAACACCGGTTTACAACAGAACTAGCAAATTTGCTGTTTAGAGCTCTATAAGCAGTTTAGAGGTAAAAAAGGCCCCCTTTTCCCTCTAAACTCTGCTGATAAAGCTCAAAGCAGATTCAGTTTTAATCCCTTTGCTTCCTAAAAACAAATATACAAGCACTATAAAAAGCAATCAGATTTAGGGTTTTTTTTCCCCCCATGCTACTCAATTAATAAGTTTCCATAACTGTTCCTGTGCTTCTAGATTCAAATTCACGCTTCTGCATCTAAAGCTTCAAAAAGTTTCAAACTCTATACCTACTTTATGCAATTATTATCTGCAAAATAGTATTAGCTCATTCTGTTATCATGGTGTGAAACTTGAGAGTATGGAGAAGTTTGTGTATTTTTCTCCGAAGTGCAGTCACCACCAAAGAACCCCAAGAAGCGAAGGAGACAAAAAGGGCGTGCATGCACGCATGTGTGTAAAACTGATGCTGACAAGTAACAGCCTCACAGCTCAAGAGAGAGACCTGAAAGTAGAAGGAGGGAATAGGGAATCCAAAACTTCCAGAACACTATAGGGCGTGGAAATCATTCACATGTGGATTAATCTTTCTCAAAGCACTACACGCATGAGAACAGAACCAAGCCATTAGTATTACACAGCATCAGTCTAGAAATCTCAAACCACTGGTCCCATTTTTCTTGGAGCTGCATAAATTAAAAATTAAAAAATACTCTCACTACCAAACTATACCTATTACATGCAGTTCTCACATTGTACAGATCAATATTATGAATAAGCTACTGAGTTTACAGTAAGCTTACAGCCTGCAGTTATTTTACTGGATGAACAGATTGTTCAAAGCACAGAAAAAAAAACCACAACAAAAACCCGACAATCAATAAACCAAACCCTGCATTACGAGACTCCTGAAATGCTGCTTGCAGAATGTAACTGATGGAGAGCAACCTGCACATAGACAACTTAAAGATGTAAAACGGTCAGCAAGAAAAGCTAGTTCCGGGACCTAATGCCACCTGGAAGGTCCTCAGAGGTCTATTAAATAACAGCAAACTACAGAAAGGACATCAGCATAAAAACAGCCTGCTCCCTACCAGCTAGCTATAGTATAGTTACAGAGGCATGTGTTGTACATCTCCACTGCAGAGAAAAATGAAACAACTATTAGCAAGTCCAAAGGGGGGAANGGGGAAACGAAGGAAGGGGGGAAACGAAGGAAGGGGGGAAACGAAGGAAGGGGGGAAACGAAGGAAGGGGGGAAACGAAGGAAGGGGGGAAACGAAGGAAGGGGGGAAACGAAGGAAGGGGGGAAACGAAGGAAGGGGGGAAACGAAGGAAGGGGGGAAACGAAGGAAGGGGGGAAACGAAGGAAGGGGGGAAACGAAGGAAGGGGGGAAACGAAGGAAGGGGGGAAACGAAGGAAGGGGGGAAACGAAGGAAGGGGGGAAACGAAGGAAGGGGGGAAACGAAGGAAGGGGGGAAACGAAGGAAGGGGGGAAACAAAGGAAGGGGGACGACTTAGGTAAAATTGTAAATACCGTAGCATCTTGGTAAATTAACAGTATTAGAGTTCAAATAAATTCATGAGATTCTGCCTAAACTGAACGGGACAATTCACAACTCTTAAAATACTGTTGCAGTTCGACTAGCAAGGTCATTGGCTTACACCACAGCTCGTATTTCCAACTTCATGTCTACAACTGCTACGAATTATGTGCCTATTAAAAAGCATTTGTCAAAAGTGAATCCTAGAACAAGTTCAGCACCAAGAGAGAACTGATGACAGCATTGCCAAGGTATGGAGTAAAAGTGGTTCACTTTCCTACCATTACAGACTTGTGGGCTGAAGTGAAACTGCCAAGAAACATACATATTCATCTTGGGTTGGAAACATTACACAGACTGTTACACAACACTGCCTATTATTCCCTAGAAAGAGTAATCTCAGAGAAGACAAGAACATAAAGGTGGGGAAAAGGAGATGGCCATCATCCTTTGCAGTCAGAAAGTTAAGTAGTGCAGGAACCAGAGAAGACAATGCTTGTTTCTATTACCCTGCGTGCGTTCTGCAAGTCACGGTTGTCAAGAGATCCAGAATACACAGTCTCAGAAATCATTAGGTTTCTTTACTGATGGCTGATCGGTCTTTTAGCTGTGTCTTTGCAAATAAAGATGCCTTAATTGTAGTTAATGAAAAAAAAAACCAACCCTAAATGACCAAGGCAACACAGTCTGTATATTAAGAATATTTTTGTATATTCAGAAAAAAGGTAAGAGGTTGATCTTCAGAAATCTCTTGTGAAATCCATAAAAGAATGTAAACAGTCATTGCATGACCTACTAGCTAGTAGGAAAACTGCATAATGTCCTGTTTTCACTGCCTTTAGGCAAACTAAGAGCATCTTCTTCCTAGCAAAGATAGCATCTCCCAGAAGAGTATGACTCAAAAATGTGCCGAGATCACTTTCTTTTCCTTTTAATTTGAAGCAGAACATAAACAGAACTTGAATTTAGAAGCTTTCAATCCTTCAGAGGTCAGGAGGAAAAGGAAACAGTTATGATGCATCTTCTAGAACCAATTATAAATCTCAAACAACCCCTTATCTAGCTAATATCACACTGAATGCTGGAGGTTGTAGTGTAAAAAAGCAGAGCAAAAATGTAGAGAAAGAACAAATCCTTGTTGATACATGCAAATTGATATGCTGTCAACAGACATGTCTTGAATAAAGTTTGGGTGACTTTTGATTATAAATTCCTATTTCCACTCAGTACACGAGAGACTTTAGAAATTGAAAAGAATTGGCACCATTTCATTATACAGACACAATTACAAGACAGTTCGTGAACATTTATTCACTGACTACATCCTGCCAGCTATAGCAACTTGGATTTTATTGCAATGTGGAATACAACGCATTGGTTTTCCATTTGCCAACCACTTAAACATCTACACAAAAACCACTGGATTTACTTGAGAATGCTGAGGTAAGAAGATCTGTCCCAGGCCCTCCAAAATGAAAATTCACCAGCGACAATTTCTATGGACACTTTATTTAACACTAGATTGAAGTAATGTTATCTAAACTGGGACTTTTTTCAAGCAATCATACCAGGACACCAGTGTATCTGTCAGCAAAGGACTGCCAGCAAAGCTCTGGGGTTGCAGAAGCAACATTGCTCCCCCCATTTTATTTCAGGTTCTTCCTTTTCTTTTTTTCTTTTTTGGAAACAAATCATTGTTATAGTCAGGAGAATTCTCTCTCTTTTACCATTTTTAGCCAGACTGCAAAAAGTGAGGGAATGTGCAACAAGGAATGACCATTGCAGATGTGCCCAAGAGGAAATTTAGCCTATCTCCGGAAGAAGGAAGATTTTAGGAACATGGGAAAGTCTTAGGAAAATGGAGAATTAGAAGATCTTAACAAGGAGTTTTATGTACTTCATCTAGGAAGCACAAACACAAGATTTTATTTAAAGGTGAACAGGGTGAGCATAGGCGATTTTTATACTTGGTACACATAAAATTTCTAATCCATTCTGCCATGTCACACATAAAACAAACCCACAAGATAGCACCCTTTTCCTGATCGGTTAATCACGCGTAAACTACAGGACATAAGAATTTAATGCCTATGACTGCTGAGGGGCTTAGCTCGCCAATGAAAGCTAAAGAAACATGAAAAAGTCTCTGCTATGCCTGAAGTAACAAGTGAACAAACGAAAAGAAGTCTGCTCAAAACTCTGCAAGCGTCCCATCCCTGTAACCACACATCCTCTATACAACAAAGCAAAATGTACGTGGGCGAAAGGGCGAATTATATTTACAACTGCCTTGAAAGAATTTTAGAAGTTAGGACTGTAATACATAAAGTAGGAGAACTGCCGTGAGGTTAGAAAGTACACAATCAAGCTCCTGGATCCACAAAGGTATCAATTATGTCTAGTGTTTCTGGGAAGGCAATAAATGCAGCCCAAGCATCCCAGACTGGCACAAGGTTTGTATTTAGGAGATCTTTGGCTCTACTGAAATTGACTAAATACAGATTACAATGACACCTATCTGTTTTTGTAATTCCCATTCCCTGGGAAACTTGCAATTTCAGTACTGGTTTCAGACATCCATCCAATTTTTTTTTTTTAACAACAACAAAAAAGAAATAGTTAAAAATACTAAGAACACTGGTACCAAAAAAAAAAAAGTTTCCGGGATCTCATAAAGACAATTCCTTGTGAACCAACATTTGTTACAACACACCACGTAAATTTTCAGCTTTCTTGTTTCCATCAGCATGCTGTACCAAATCTAAGTGTATCACCAGACTATTAAACTCAATAGTAATTCTTTAAATTTAACAAAAGTTACAGATAAGAATCAAAACAATCCTTAATTACATATTGATGTCTTCTCTGACTTCCTAATCAAATTCTGTGGTGGTTGTCCATTTTTTTTTTTGCTTATGTTTTTACTAGAGAACACAAGTCCAGAGGGAAGAATCTACATAGGGTAATTCCTTTCCATGAAAAATAACCCGAGTTTTCTGACTGAATTAACACAGATCAGCAATTATCATCACATCCAGTCATAAGACACGTATGCCAAAACTATTTTAACATGCAAACCAGCATGGTTATTAAAAAGCATGTATGAGAGTAACAGTAGCAAAGCACTTATCTGTTCTTGATACACAACACTGGTACATTTAAGTTTTGGAAACAACTAGGTGACATGCTATCTGTACTTAAAAAAACACCTGTATCTACAAAAATAAAGATTTTGTACTTACAGTAAATATTCGCCTGCCAGTCCGATCAAAAGTTACACAGTATACAGAAGATAAATGTCCTAAAATTCGTTTGTGCATCTTCATATGTTGATAGACTGCAGTTGGAACAAGGCGTTCAAGTCTGTATTTTCCATTTAGTTTTCTTGAAAACAGGGTATCAACTACCAAATGGGGAGAGACAAAAGAAGAGACAGCATTCACATTGGGTTCATAAACTAAAAATACTTCTCCAGGATGCAAAGTTTATTTCAACACTGGACCACCTGCCATATGAACAGCTTACTATACTAATTCTCTCATTTTGCCATACTTAGCGAAAAACACATACAAAGGTAGCCTAGACACAGACATGCAAAAAAGTACCGAACTGCAAGGCAGAGCATAAAAATGCAATACAACTTTCAACTAAAATGCTGAAATGTATGCTTCTCATTTTATACCTAGAGTGAGAAATTCAGGAGGACTGAGGCAGCTTCCATGGAAGAGTAAACTACCTCAAATTTAACAACCATAAGAGCTTCCACATAGCTATTAACTGAATATCAGCAACCATTCAAACCTTCTCCAAGGCAACCTGGTTTTTTGAGGTCTACACAATAAAACATTTACCCACCACTTGCAAGACAATCAATTTGGTTTTTTTTTAAGACTATTGCTACCTGCTACAGCTAAACAAACAAACAAAAAAAAACACCAAGGAAAAGTTTACATGTCAATTTACTAAAACCTTACAGAAAATTCTGATTTTGACTAACAGAATGTTGTTCAAAGAGTTTGGGATTTTTTTCAAGTTTAAGAGCTAAGAAGGTCCAGGAGCAGGAATCTGCTTTGTTCTAACAAAACGGAAATCTTCAATCAAGAGCTTCTGTAAAGAAAATAAAGCTCAGTGATATTAATTTTAAACTGTTACTCATGCAACGGTAAAGCAACAGAGTATAAACAGAGTACAAAACATAGACATTATTCATACAGTTCCCCATATCACCACTAGACGGAGGAATAGCGATGGCATTACATTTTATATTCCACAAAATTGTGATAAAGCAGGTGATATACTCAGATCTCCAGCCTCTGAATACATGAAAAGTAAAAACATAAATGCCCAACAATGTCCACAGCACTACACACACGCGAAAAACGAGATCTATCAGTGCCAAGAGAGGTAGCTGGTACTTTCATTACTACTCCAGTTAGTCATTCATTGTATGTAACCAAGACTGTGACTGTACAAGTGAACTGAGCAGGACCAGGGCAGGGGTCTGGGCACTGAATCACACTCACTCTATAGCATCAACTGTGAAACAGCTACGAACCTCTGGCATTGCCTGGGTTTGCCCCAGACCAACCAGACACTGTTTCATAAGTCAGCACAGGTCAAACTACATTAAATACGCAAACTGGATTGTAGCTACTCTATAAGGAGCAAAAGCACTTAGTGGTATGGACAACTGCCAAGCCCACTGGCCTCAAGTCATAAGAACAGTACTGAAACATTTCAGTTGACTGCCTGTGTAGCCCAAGGATTCAAGGAATTTTTTTCTAGTTCAAGATGCTTTGTGAAGGAGCAGGACCATCAGCTGGGGAGCGTGGCACTTTTAGTCAATGTGCCACTACTGCCTTAAGGCTCTACTGTATCCTTTTTGCCCTCCCCTTATACAAGAAAAAGGTGCAGTTGCATTTGCTTTATGACAAAGCTTTTCCTTGCCAACAGTCTACTTTAGAACAGCAGGAAACCAAGATTAGTTCAGTCACAAGATAAATCTACTTTGGTTTCTGGCTAAATCATCCTACAGTTTTAAAAGAAAAAAAAGAATAAAATAAAAACCAACAAAACCAAAAAAGGCACACACCCCCAGAAAAACCCAAACAAAGACCCGAAACACACATACACACACACTAACAGAATAAGGATGGCCTTTGTCACAACAATAAAGTGGGTTTACACAGTAATCTCAACCTATTCAGAAGTCACCTTTTGTTTGCTCTTAATGTAAGATGGAGATGGTTGCTGGAAATCGGCTTGTAGCAATGTCTTCAAATGAAACCATAGCTCACAAAAAGGGAAAAAAGCTGAACTAAAAGTTAAATTTGCAGCGATGTCCTGTCAATAAATTGAAACTGTAAGGAGACTCTTTAGGATAAAACAACCAATGACTTTATATTAGCGCATAATTTGTAATCTACATCTGCATTTACGAAAAACCTTTTGAAGTACTTGAGATAAATTTCATGTTTGAGTGTGTTTTGGGGTTTTTTTGTCGTCGTTCCCCCCCCCCCCCCATCACTGAAGAAGAACACCTAAGCCAGTATTTCTGATTATATTCTCAATGATGTGAAGTGGTAATTGGCAACTTGCTACTAGTCACGTATCCCTGGGGAAACTCAACAGGTGAAATATCCCTCGTTCAGTACCAATCAACCTACTGGAGGAAATAAGAGGCAACGCTGTGACACTGGATACAAGAAAAGCGGAATCTATCTCACCCTTTGGTTTTGATCAAAACTGAAAACATACAAAAATCCCCAAACTGGTTATAAATAAAATTAAGTTAATTAAAAAGTGATTTGACACAGAAAAAAAACAGTATTATGAACCTACATTCATGGGAAGAAAATTTTTTACCAATATCATGCAACTCGGGGGGGAAGAATCAATCTGCCGCAGGTTTGAACACTGTCCATAAACATGCACTTTTTAAAAGACTTCTCAAACTGAGTTTTTTGTTTTTTATTTTTTTGTTTTGTTGTTTTTTTTTTTTAAACAAAATTTTCACATCCACCATCATTCTTCAATATGGCCTTCCATTTAACTACATTTATATTTACTCCCATTGACTTTCCCAAGTGATCTTGCCTGATTTCTCTAACTGACCTATTCCCACTTTTTATTCCAAACACCATTGACTTCAATGTGTCACCTGCACAGTTTGCTAACATTTGCATTAGTTTTTTTCCTCCAGAGTACAGGTAAAAATTAAAAACAGCTGTGTCTCAAAAATAAATTCCTGCAGCCAAATAATAAAACTGATTTTTCTGGTGCAAGCCAAGGTGAGAGAGGCTACCAACTGTTAATTATAATAATGCCTTTGTACTAATTATAGGTCTTTGGTTTTATAATGATTGTTACCCCTATCTAGCATCAATGCTTGTCAGGCCTTATGTGGTCTCTGATCTATTTTATTTTGATTTTAACTGCTTTTGGAAAAAAATTTAGAAACTCCTGTGACAGCAAGTGTAATATCTCTCTTGTTTTAGCCATATTAGCAGTTTTCTGTCTTTGCTTAAATTTTGCCTGGCCTCAAACAAGTGAGTCAGTATGTACAAAGGTGCGCGTCACAGAAGAGCGATAAGGTATAAACAGTTACACAGCTGCAGTGGGAGCCAGAAACCATACATACTAAGGGAGGGAAGGTGGGTGAGACTACCTCAGGAGGAGTTAGAGACCACTGGCTGGGCCTTACAGTGAGTCAACCAATATGAAGAGAAGTAAGAAGGGTTGGAAGGAAGAAAGAAGAAAACAACAAAACAGAGTGCCTCCTCCTTGCTGGAAGGGCACTGTGAAGTGGACACTGCACAAAAAGAGCTCCCATCCAATGCCTGGCCAACTAAGCAAATCAAAATTAACTTAGCTTTACATGCCTCTCTACTACTTTCACGTAAGGATCTGCTTTAAAAGTAAGTAAGACTTAAAACAAGCAAACAAACAAAAAACAGATGCTACTAAGTGGCTGTTTTGCAAGGGATGACAATCCACCATTTACTTCCAAATGACATTTTGTTTTCAAAATCAGGATTCTTCACATTTACTAATTAAGCTAACTGATCAGCAGAAACCAATGCCCAAGAAAGCTACATATATTGTTGACATTTTGAACATGTGAAAAATGCTTTGCCACAAATTTTATCATTTAAGTTGCTATCAATTGTTTACCAATTGGTTCCAAATAAAATTAATTGGCTTCTAGTTTTTAGGTAACTGGGCTCATCTTCACACAATTTGACCAGCTTCAAAGACTGAAATGGTCTGCTATCACAGAACCACAGAATGGCTGAGGTGGGAAGGAACCTCTAGAGATAGTCTAGTCCAACCTCACTGGTCAAGCAGGGTCAGCTAGAGCAGGCTGCGCAGGGCTGTATCCAGTCAGGTTTTGAATATCTCCAAGGATGGAAACTTGCAATCTCTCTGGGCAACCTGTGCCTGAGCTTTGATCACCCCCACCAAAGAGTGTTGTCTTATGTTTAAATGAACTTCCTCTATTTCAGTTTGTGTCCATTGCCTCTGTCCTGTCAGGAGGCACCAATGAGAAGAAATCTGGCTCCATCTTCATCACACCCTCCCATTCAGGTCTTTATACCCATTGATAACACCCCCCCATGCTTCCTCTTCTCAAGGCTAAACAAACCCAGCTCTCTTGGCTTCTCCTTGTATGACAGATACCTCAATCCCCTCAGCATCTGCCTCATCCTTTGCTAGACTAGTTCCAATTTGTCCATGTCTGTCTTGTTCTGAGGACCCAGAGCTGGACCCAACACTCCAGGTGTGGTCTCATCTGCCCGAGTAAGGGGGGAAAGAACACCCTTGACCTAACAGCACCACACTGCCTCTAGCAGCCCAAGATGCTGCTTGGGTTTTTTTGTGCAAGGGCACATTGTAGACTCAGCGTCTGACACGGTGAACACCAGGACACCCAGCTCGTTTTCTGCAAAGCTGCCTTCCAGCCAGTCAACCCCCAGTGTCCACTGGTGCATGAGGTTATTGCTCCCCAGGGGCACGACTTCTGCACTTCTCTTTGTTGATCTTCATTAGCTTCCTGTCAGTCCATTTCTCCAGTCTGTCAAGTTCCCCCCGAATGGCAGCACACACCATTTGATCCATCAATCACTCCCCCTAGTTTTGCACTGTCTGCAAAACTTCATGTTTCATCATCCAAGTTATTAATGAAGATGTTGAACAATATCGGCTCTTGTATCAATCCCCGGAGTACACCATTAGTGATTGGCTCTCGTGTCAGTCACTGGAACTCATTCTGCTGATCACAACCCTTTGAGCCCAGCACTTCTGCCCATACCTTATCAGTTTGTCAGTGAGGGTGTTATGGGAGACAGTTTCGGAAGCCTTGCTGAAGTCAGGATAAACAACGTTCACTACTGTTCCCTCATCCTCCAAGCCACTCATCTCATTTAAAAGGCTATCAGGCTAGCCAGGCATGACTTCAACTTCTCCTTCATAGACCAATGCCAACTACTCTCAACCACGTTCTTGTCCTTAGTGTGCTGGCTTCCAGGATTATATGCTTTGTCACTTGCCTAAGAATTGAGGCAAGGACAACCCACCTTTAGTTCCACAGAGTCTCCTTCTTGCCCTACCTCAAGACAGAAGTGATATTTGTTCTCTTCCAGTCCTTAGGAAGCTCCCCTGACCACTGTGAACGTTTCAAAGATAATCAAGTGTGGCCTTGCAATGACATCAGCCAGCACCCTCAGCATCCAGGAGTGCATCCCATCAGGGTCCGTGGACTTAAATATGTAGTTTGTTCAAATGTTCCCTAACCAGATCTTCCTCCGCCAAGGGAAAGTATTCCTTGCTCCAGACCTTCCCCCTGGTTTCCAGAGCCTGAAATTTTTAAAAGCTGGTATTACCAGTGAAGACCAAGGCCAACAGGGCATTGAATACTCTCCAGGTCTTTTGTGACCAGGTCCCCCACCCTGTTCAGCAGGAAGCCCTACTGTTCCTTCTGCTGCAGACAGACCTGTAAAAGCCCTTTTTGTGCTCCTTCATGTTCCTCACCAGATTTAATGTCAGAATAACTTTGACTTTTTTTACCACAGAATTACAAAATCGCTAAAGTTGGAAAGGATCTCTGGAAATCATCTAGTCTAATCCTCCTTTGAAAGCAGGGTCAAATACATGTTGCTCAGGACCTTTTACTAAAGAAAGAAAAAAGAAAGAAAAGAAGGTGGGGTAGGGCGAGAAACATGGGATTCTTTACCCAAAGGGTCTAACCTTAAGATCCAAGAGTTTAAATGCCTTTTTTATAAAGGTCAGTCAGGAACCCAAGCTGTGAATGGAGAGCTAGGCTCATAAAACAACTTAGTAAAATGGAGCTTTGTTTTTTAAAATCTCACTTCTGTTGTTACAATTCATTGCTGCCAACCACATTAATCTGAAAACCCCACCTCTGAGAGTCAGGGTCACCTTATTTGTTTGGGTTCCCTTAGAACAATTTAAAATGAAACATAAATGTAAAGCTTACGAAGGTGAAGTGGTGGGAGTTTTCAAATTATAGCAGGTTTACAGCAGGTTTTCTCACACTCAAAAGGCACGGAACAGGCACCAACTTGAATGCCTTCAAAGTTTTAGAGTCTCTCTAACTCACTCCCTGCCCAAAATAGAACAAGTAGCTCAACAGAAAAACGTCAATCTGTAAAAGGAAGATAAATTTGGGGATCTGAAAGATATGGCAATATTAGTTATGCTGATTTTTTTTCCCCTTGGCTTTCTTACTTTAGTTTTATCAAAGTGACCAATTCCATCATCTTATTTACATGGTCTTATCCTGGAACGTGAAATATGCCTCTAAGAATGGGGGACAGTAACCTGCCTTATCCACTCATCAGTGGTAAACCCAATTTAATTTTGTACCAAGTACAAGTTACATTTAAAAAAGTACATACAAAAAAATCATTATGGCTTATCTTTCATTTTCTTCCCTTCTCAAGTTGTATTTCACCAACGAACGTTCTGTCCTGAAGAACAGAACCCGCCTTTGTTCCCCTTCCATTTGCACAAAAATAGAAACAGATTCAGAAGAAACCTGGAAGGACACCTGAAGAATATACTTCACTTACAACACCTACCCATATTGAATCAAGTTTCATAACTTGAGAGGCGAGACACAACTCTAATGAATACCAAGGCATTCAGAGTTGTTAAAAATAGTAAGAAAAAAGAGACTGCTAGACTCCTCCTTTCACTCTCCAAGCCGGTAGGACTAAATGTATCAAGCACTCACTTCTGGGTTGGTTTTCCCCACCCCACCCCCTTCTGTAAAGATGTGCAAGATCAAAAAAGCAGCCTGAATTGACTTCTATCTTCCCACCATTTTTCTGTTCAACTTCTAAACTCCATGCAGTACTCCACTTCTCCTGGCTCATAGATGACTGACAACCAAATAAAGTGGTTAAACTACCAATTTGATCAAGTCTCTGGGCATTTCATAAAGGTTAAAGTACAGTGACACTGGAGCATTTCTGAAAATATTAAATACAAAAACTCTACTTCTAAAAGTTTCCATAAAATATCTATTCGTTCAACGAAAGTAACTGCCAACCCTTACTAATTCAGAGAGGTAGGTGTTAAGACGTCTGGAAAAGCAGAAGGTAAAAACAAATGAAAGCTATACAATGTCAACTATTTCAAAACTGTTCCCTGACTTCAATGCAATCCCACTTGCTTTCACTATATACTTAGTCAGTTTGTATGTCACTCAAAATATAAAGTACTATTAAGTCTTCTATAGCTTATATCTTCTTGCATAACAAGAAGTCATTTACTTTAGTATAATTCACTTTAGACTTGAATAAACAGGTGTAACAAGATGTTACTTTTACATAGATCCTTTAAACAAAAGTTGGGTCTTGTCTTCTAGGTTCTTACTATAATTAACAGAACAATATAATTACACAAAGTACTCTTAGGTTAGCTTTTAGGCCTAAAGTATTCACTATAGTTCTAAAAACAGACATCTATACCACTTTCAGAACCTCATGTTCTCTTTACGGCCAAACCAGCAGCATTATTTAATAAAGAAACTGTGAAAAAAGTGCAGAGTGCCTCAGAACTTTTCTTGAGGTGGACTATTCAGCAAGACTATGTCACGCTATTTTTGAAAGGTAGATATACTTGTTGGTCAGGAGGAACATTCTTCGTCTGGGGTAAGTAGTCAGTCTCATTCAGGTCTTGACAACTGAGTGACCAGCTTTGAGATCAAAGCTGTTGGAAAAGCTTTATGCTTTGGGTCTATGGTTTTTCAGCAGATCCTGAAAATTACGGAAATAGAGCTTTCTGGTTTGGGATCCAAGAAGATGCGACCTTTAACAAAACAAGCTAGCATATGACATAGCTGTTTTTGCTGAAGTGCTTCATTAGGAACAACTTTTTGTAAGATACGTTGCACAAGTGATATAACTGCACAAAGATTATTCCATATTCAAGTTTTGTTTATTATGTTCTACAGATATTCTGTAGTTTTCTGGAGAAGTATGTATTTGTACAGATGTATTTTAACTGCATATAAACCAGCTACCTACAAGGCAGCTGGCACAACGTACACAAAAATTTAATTCTAAAGAACAGTGCATCAGCATCATAATTGCATTGGTTCATCTGGCTAGGAAACCAATGACTATTTCTGTATGTTCAGTGAAACATAATTTAAGTTTTCCTGCACAAGATAAAAAGACTTCAGTATCTTTTCTGTTCCTCAACCATTAGTGGGTTCTCCACCTGAAATTCATACAGCCCAAAGAATAATAGGTTCCAAATTTTTTTTTGTTGGGCAAATACATAAAATACAGCCTTCCTCAGGGAAAACTGAGAAGTTATTTAAGGAAACAGAACAAAATTTTCTAGTTCAATTTATAAAAGAAGTGTCATTCCAGTTCATTATTTCATTGAGAGTATCAGACTAGAATAGGATAAATCAAAACCAAATGCTTTCACACAGAGCTCTAAACCAGACAACCAAAAAATCCAAATACACCTCACAGTTAAAAACATTCAATTACCGGCACTTAATCTCAGTGTTTGGAAAAGGAAATCATTGGTCATCAAAAAAGTGATATATTGAAATAACTGCAATTTTGCAAATATTCAGTGCTCTGCAAAAGGTTCAATAAAAATAACATTTATTTAGAAAGCCTTACTTGTTCTTCCCTAAAAAGAGTCTGAAAGTTATTTTTCTTAACATTTAATTCCACTACCACGGCGACTCTACAACTTCCTTTGAACTCCAGCTGCCATGGACTTCATACACCGGTCTTTTTCCCTTTAGAAACTATATACCATGGAGCAAGCGACAGTACAATGCAAAACAGTCCTCTTCCACTCCGATTTCTCCAACATGTTTTAAAATATATTCCGAAGTAAAGGAAAAGGTAAGAGAACCACTAAAGAAATCTTAGCTATTAGAAAGTTCAGCCACCTTGTGGAAATAGCTGCTCATCTAGCCTGAGATTTTCCAATTTTACAGTCTTCAAGCCAACACACAGTCACTCAAGAGCGTAATTCTTCTATTCAGCAACAAGCATTTTCTCCCCGACATCTACAGCACAACACAGAAACAACTCTCTACGTGAATACCAAAATAGCAGCTCAAAACAAAACCTTATTGAATGGATGCAGGTGGTATATGAGGGTTTAAGCGAACCACCTCTGACCAGTACACATACTAGGTGAGCTGGCTCTCAAAACTTAGCTCCAAACATCCAGCAAAACCATATTCTCTTCCCATATTCCAAGCAAATACAGGAAAACCGTGGAAAGCATGCAACGTGCTTTAAATGGACGAGCTACTAGGACACCAAATACTTTGCCATCTGACCAAGTCAAAATTGGCTGTGCTCAACTTAAGCGCTTCTTAGCAGTAGCACGCTTCTGCTTCAGCTGTCAGGAGTGAACTGTAATTCTCTGGGTGAAGTGTAACAATACGCATTTTGAGATTGCATTTTGAGTTTCTTCAACATTAGAAATAACACAAATGCCCCAAATTAAGCTCTCTCCATTATTTTTATATATATATATACACACACACATAACTCCCCCAATTCATGGAAAACTTACAGGCCACCAATAGCCTCCTCCAAAAGCAGTTTAGAGATTGAAAAATTGTAATGGCAAGTTACCACATTAAAAATGCCTCTGTTCTGAAAAGCATGTGGCTATGTATTTGTACATTGTTACGCATTAGTTCCCCCAATATAACTTCAGTCTTCTCCTTTTTCCCAAGACAGAAACTTTTGTCTTTGCAGCAGCTGCACCTGATCAGGAACCAATCAAACGGATATTCTCTGCCTGCTGGCAGCCAACACTGCACATCTATCTGCAACTACCATTTTGATATAAACCACTACTGTTTTGGTATATCCTTCTCCGGATATCACCACAGAGAAATGAAAAGACAAAAGTGATTTTGAACATTTTCCTAACCATGACAAAAGAAAAAGGATGCTCCTTAAAGAATCTCCTAAAGTATCATGTCTTGATTCTTCTAGCAATTAAAAAAAAACAAAAAACCTATCTTATTAAAAGGTTGAAAGCTAGTAAATGTGTTTTAGTAACCATATGAGAGCTTAAAAATAACAACTAAAAAAGAAAAAAAGAAAAAGAATAGCCTTGACCTTCTCAGTTTTTCAACAGTACAGACAGCACATGCATGCTTCATGATATAGCTTAGCAAACTGAAGCACAGTTACAAAATTACTGAATGGACCAGAGAGCCGAAAGAATAACTTCTACAACAGACTCAAATGTTTCCAAAGAAAACCATTGTTCCTCCCCAATAATGGGTGCAGGCCATGCTGCCCTGGTTTTAAGTTGATATATAGTACTAATTATTTAGCTACTGACAGCTTTATTACAGCTTTAAGGATAAGGATTTTATTTGTATGTGTTCACTGTTGAAATATATTTTATTCCATTTCATACTTCAAAGATAAAATTAGCTTCAGAACAGAACTAGTATATGAATTTACAATACCCACTGTCTCCCCACATACAAACTGGTAAATACAATATCATCTTACTAAAAATATACTAAAGGTAAGGTATATGACACAAACAAGGACAAATATAAACAGAACTGGTACTTAGCTCTCATCATTACAATAATCAATCACCCTGGGCGTTAGGTATTACAACGGCAATGCTAGAATAAAATTGACTTACCTATACTAGGTGGACTGCCATAATTTACAGGGGACTCTGGAGGCCTCCCACAATGTAGTGCAGCAAGAGCAGATCCCTTCCATACAACATGTTTGCAACCTGTTTTAAGAGAGTAACAAAAAATGCAGGCAAGCATTTTTTTCACGTGAAAACACAGAAAAGGCATAAATATCAAGAACTCTCAAAAGTCTCATAAAATTTTCATACTTTTGTTTGTACGAAGCAAAGACTGTCTGCCAGCTCCTAATAACGTCTGCACTCCAGGGACACTTTGGGGAATTTCTTGCTCTAGAAGCGGTCCAAGTCGATGGCATATTTGAAGCAAGTGATCAGGTGCCAAGTGTCTGTAATATTTCACCTATTACATGAAAGAGCAAACAAAACATTTGATAAAGAACATAGTATTTCTGAAGAATTACTGGTTTAATCTTTTTTTTTTCCAGATTGTTACACAAATTCATAGGAAAATTATACTATATTAAGGATAAAAACAAATGACGACCTTTAAGTACAATAATTCATACCAGCTGGTCCTAATTAATTCTTCTATTCAGCACATGCTACTTTGTACAGAGAACTGTTGGTATTTACTACTTTCTGTCTTTAAGGCACAGTTGATCACAGACTAATAAGCTCCTTTATAATCACAGTAAAAAATGTAAAATATATGTTCAATATTATATTTAAATAGAGGTCTGGTCAATTTAAGCTACTGTAAGATAAAGATGAGACAAAGATTGTAAGAACAGCAACATTTACAGAATTCTTGGATACCAAATAAATAACACAGCTTTGTAGAAAACAATGCAAAAACATTGTGTCTCAGCTCCTCTAAGTATCAAGACCACACTGAAGCTCCACAACTGGATTTTTTTTTCCACACATAAAGCTTTTAAACAAAAATGTTGGCTTAAATAATTCAACTTTAAAATTGGTATCCATGGTCCTCTATTAGCCTACAAACACGACCAGTTTTTGTAACTGCTCAGTTTTCAACTCCACAGTACCAAAACAAGCTCCTACCATCAGCAACAGATCTTCTCACCACTTGATTATAACGATGTTGAACCAGCATTAATGACTGCCCAGGCAAAACCAGTTCATTCCTTTGAACTACTGTAATTCTAGATCAGAAGCCCATCTTTTATAACAAGGGGGGAAAAAAAAGCTTTAAAATGTACAAAATGTACGCGACAACAGTAAAATCCTATTAACATAAAGCTTTTGGTTAAGAAACAGCATTTTTAAAATGCATAATCTATTGCCATCTTAGAGTGTAACAAAAAAATTTTAAAATAATAAAATTAAGAGGGAGGATTGAAACTCAGTTTCCTTCAGTTGTTGTACAGGATTTGGTGTGTAGTAGTTTTATCCTTCATACAGCCTGAAATACTTCTTCAGTGTTTTACATTGCAGAAGAAAAAACGACTACTGCAGTAAAAGCTTGTGATGTTTTGTTATTCTGCAACTAGAGACGGCCGTGACTGACATTTTAGGCAGAACAATGCTTCTGTATCACACCCAATTAACAGGAATATACCTCGTTCTTCATCAAATGTGCTCCTGTCTTGCTGACACACTGTAATCACTTCATGTATTCCAGCAGTTTGTTAACTGTTAGGAGTGCTGATGTCTGAAACGGGGGAATTACACCAGTAATTCCCACCACAACAACGCAACATTCTAGCGAAGGAGGAAGTCTTCTCTTTTGTTCCTGTTGTGGTTTAATTTAACCCTGGTCGGCAGCTCAGCTCCCCACAGCCGCTCACTCACCACCCCTCATTGGAATGGGGGAGAAAATCAGAAGGGTAAAAACTTGTGGGTTGAAATAACGACAGTTTAATAGGTAAAGCAAAAGCTGCACAGCAAGTGAAGCAAATAAGGAACTAATTCACTACTTCCCACCAGTGGGCAAATGTTTTACTGTTTGCAGGAAAGCGGGGCTTTCCTTCTGTGGATTTTATTACATTTGTAGAAGGCCATGCAAGCTGTCTGAAGTTGACTGCCTAAAAGTTAAATGACTTAAGAGTCACACAAGTTAAAAAAGGCTTTTCTCTAAAAAGTATTAGAAATTATTTTTTTTTTTTTTACGAAGTTACAGTTGATTGTACAGATCAATTCATTTAAAATGACTAAATTTAATGTCATCAAACAGGCAGTCTGTTATAAGAGTGGCAAAAAATAATCAACTGAATTCAGAACTTGCTGTTCTGATTCATTTTTCTTATCAGTAACATGCAAATAAAACTTGCTTTTTTCTACCTAAAGGAGGAATCACAGTCAAAATACTCGCTTGAGAGCCCTAAAACATCAAATAGCCGTAACTAGTGGCAAAGCTATGTTATAGTTTCTGCCATCAAGAGCCCTGATCCATTTCCTTAGCTCTTGTTCTCCTTTGCTCCTATCAAAAGGAGTACAAAAACTTAACAAATACTGCCTTCGTATAATTCTATCTGAAACCAGACTTCACATCTGCAGAATCTGAACTTGCCTCTCAAAGATTAATTCATCATTTTTTGGTTTAACCATAAATATTAGAACTACATATAGCAATGCAGTTGTCATTTTATTCTCATCAAGACCTTTCAGTTTTACACATGCTCACAAATGCACAAAATCTAAAGTAAATGAAGCAAATAGACTCTGACATATTCCAAAACTACAGCTAGCTGACATCTTGAGTCATACTTCTCATGATTTGTCATAAGCCATGTGTTCACTTTTTTATTTTAGCAGAAACTAGGTAGGCTCAATTCCTTGTGCAGTTTTTAAAGCAAATGTTTTGAAAAGTGGGTCTATTTGTATTATTCTTGATTGTACCTATTAAAGATCTCATCTTAATACATACCTTACACCCACACTAGCCTTTCCTTATTTAAGTCCATTTGTGTGAAAACAGCTATTTACGCCAAGTTACACAGTAGTTTTGTGATACTTCTGCACAGCATTTGTCTGAATAATCACTGTTCGCTACTAAACAGCATTTGCAACCAGCTCATTAACAAACCAATTCAACAATACTGAATTGTACACTTAAAAACCAAAAATGACACTGGCCATCACTGTCATCAGTTCTAGTGTCAGTTGTCAGTTCCAGGAAGTTTATAAAACTATTTCATGAACCATACACAGTCAACATTTGACTCTCATTTTCCTATATAAGACTAAAGCACATACAAGAAATTTATTTTTAAAAATTAAAAAAGTAAGCTTCATTTCACTGTAAGATCTGCTAGAGGAAAAACCCTCATTTCATTACAGGTTTTATTTGAACTTCTTTCCCTTTTTCTCCAGGTGAAGTACTTTCTTCTCCATCAGGAAAAAAACCCACCTTCTTACAACAATATTAATAGAATAGTTCAGTTGAAAGGGACCTACAACAATCATTTAGTCAAAAAGTTAAAGCATGTTATTAAGGGCATTGTCAAAACACCTCTTAAACATTGACAAGCTTGGGGCATCCACCACCTGACTAGGAAGCCTGGTCCAGTGTCATTTTGCATGTGTGACTATTAGCATTACTGTAGAAGTCACAAATTAAAAAACCGTGTAACAGAAATTCACCTTAGTCCTGACTCCTCCCTTTTGAAAAATAGGGGGGAGGAATATGCAGAAAAGAGAACCACGATGTGATAGTAATAACTCAAGAAAGGACAAGGTAAGGAAGTTTATGTAATACATTAAACTATACAAGGAGTGGCTTGAAAGCTAAAATTATTTGGATTGTTCTAAGGTGCAGCCTACCAGGAGACAATTCTTGCACTGACAAACTGTAAAAAGAAGCTAGAACGAACATAAAATACACCTACCACCCTGTGTCCCCCTCTTAAAACAATAACAACAACAAAAAGCTCTTGTCAAAAGTACTTTCAAGATTTAAGTGACAAAAAGAAGTGAAATTATTTTTTTAAAAGGACATTTTACAAGCTTTGTCAGAAAGAGAAAAGCTCATGACAACTCAACACAATGACAGAAATGTGTCTTGGTATCAATCTCTGATTCCAAGAGGTGAAAGTAAAAGCAAAAGCAAAAAGAAAAAAATAACAAATGTACAAGTATTTAAAAGTCATACAGCTCCAAATGAAAAGTGAAAACTGGACTCTACAAAGAGGAATTCTAAAATTTTATGCCAAACCTGACGTCAAACTGTATATAAATAGCACAGATTTTTTTTTTTTCCTCTGCCAGTCCCACCTAGCTGAAATTCTAGCTGGTTTCTTTCCTCCTCCTATTAGGCTTTCTGCAACATCTAATTCTGCTCTTTTCTTCCAACAGAAATGCACAGAAGCTATGTTTTTATAAGTGTAATAATGAACTCTCTTTTTGTTCAAATAGACTTTTCACATAAGACAAGCTAATAACATTTCTTAAACATTACTGTAATAAAAATCAGAACTGTTAGCTAGTACAAAATTTTCAGATCTTAAGCACAAATAATATTTTCTAGAAAATAAGGAGCATCATTACCCTCAACTTCACTCTTTAGCTACTACCCCCGACTTCACTTATTCTAAACAAACAGCATGGGAATACACAAAACGCAGCGACACAGCTATTTGGACTGACATTAAAATCTTTATTATCTCTGAAATAGACCTAAGTGCTTGTATTTTCATTCTGCATGACTCTGCAGAATAATTCAGCACAAGAATCACAATGAATGCATCAACAGAATCATGATTTGACCTAGACTCTTTAGTTAAATTTGTAATGCATAATGCAGTTATTTGCTGCCGGTGCTTTAGACATGAAGTAAAATATGACCCTATTCTGGATTCTGCTCTAAGCACTATGCATACCGAAACGTTCTCTGAAGTACTGCTGCTGTTTCCCCCTCCCCCGCCCCCATGCTAACAGTTAACATGCTTGACTACAAGTTTGACTGTAAATACCTTTCAGAAGAACACATTATCACACAAGGACATTTAACAACAAAATCTAAGTCAGTCAGCTACCCATATTTCAAGATGCAAGAGCTCAATCTTACTAATAACAGCAGCTATCCCAGCTTTAACTATTCTGCTATGTAACCCAAAACAAGCTCCAAATTGAATTACAGTAATTGTTGCACTATATCAGACCATCAATCTAATTGAGTACCCTGTACCACCAGCCACTGCCTTATCACTTTAAAATTAGGAATTGCAATAAAGTGCAATTACTTCTCTCTGAAGCATTTTAATTCTTTTTTTTTTTTTTTTTTTTTTGGGGGGGGTGGGGTGGGGCCCGCAGGGCAACAGATGACAGGGAGGGGAGAACCTGAGAATTAACTGTTTTCGCCGAAGCATGTTTATTTCTCATATACTTTCTAATTATGCTTGAGCTAAACGTATATGGCTACTTAGCCACTATTTCCTATAGGAACGCCTATGATTTCAATGAGAGATTACTTTTTCTCTAATGAAACAGACCTGTATGAAACCACCCATCACAAGAACACACTAGTTTTTCAACTATTTAATGTTTTTATAGGTGTAAGGCCAGAACAGATAAACTCAAACCATGGTATACGCAGACTGCTACAAGCTTGCTGCTTACCACATGAGAAGATATGAACAGTAGCAGCATTTTCAGCCTCATGGACTAAGATGTTCAACTACATCTATTACAGTTAGATTACCTGTACCTATTTGCCCATCTTAAACTCATCCATAGTGTTTTGCATTTTTTTGGGTTTTAGGGTTTTTTGTTGTTTGGTTTTTGGTTTTGTTTTGTTTGTTTTTATAAAAGATACACCTTACAAACTTGATATTCCTCTTTAGCCCATCTCTCACCAGTGTTTCTTAGTGTCAATTTAAAAGAATTGGCACAAAACAGTTGACATAGCCAATCCTCTTGATTATCTGTGGAACAGATGCGTGGTACTTTGCACAATGAACTAGAGTTCCTCCTCATCAAAACAGAACAGTTTGAAAACAGAGGCTTTCATATCCCCTAAATTCCTAGCTATGGGAATAATCTGTAGAACAGAAGTGCTTGTGTTTTAGAACTAAAAGGAAATAATTTAAGTTGATGTGTGTCCAACCGAAGTACTGATAATGGGACCAAAAACTTTGCTAAGGCTCACAGTCATTTCACAGGTTTTCTTACCTCCAGTGCCAAGTCTTTCAGATCACCTTCCAAAACATTGTATAGACTTTCCCCAAAATACTGTTAATAATGAAAACTAGATGATGGCACAGCTCTCTGATTCAATACAAGTCTTATTTTTGCTCTCTATTTCTCTGAATACCTTTATACCACAAGATTTCCTGAAGAAACAAACCACTTATTATCTGGTTACTGATTAAGAAACAGAATTATTAAACAGCAACCACAGTGTTGTCAATGTACTTAGTGTCCCAGTCCCACAGATACTCTTTGTAACTTCACGTAGTTTTGCATAACCAAAAAGAAAGAACAGTGGGATGGCCTGAAAATAGCATTTTGTCATCTTCACTTTAAATCGCATTTAATAATTGTGAGCAGGGGAAGAGTAAGGGACAAATGTTAGCAAAATAGTAATAAACAGCTCCTGAGAACAAGGAGGCATACTGCTTACTAAACCCATCACACCATCCTCCTATTTGATGCGAATTCCCTACCTTCTCCTTCCTCAACCACCACAAACATGAATAAAATTCTAACAAAGAAAAATGACAGTTATGTGAATACTTTAGATGAGAAAGAGAAAGTTAACACAATGGTTCTGATCATGTACACTATGTTTGTACTCCTGAAGACCTTAAAAAAAACAAATGAAAAAAACCACCCCACACCAAACAAACCACAAACCCAACCCCAAAAACAAACAACAAAAACCCAACCACCCTCTACAGTAGCTCTAACTTGCTGCAGTGAATTTTAACAGTCGGCTTCATCCACCAGCTGAAATCCACTTTACTCCCAAAAGGAGCAAGCCCAACACATTCCTCGAGCCCTCCATGTGCACTTCGTATCATCTCCCTCATGGTGGTGGTAGGACCCATGTTGCTGCACACAAAAGGAGTGCTGAACCATCCGAAAGTGATTTTGGTACTGTTCATTTTTCAGACAGTTTAGCTCCCTTATCCGACTGACCGCACCATTTGGATGAGCGCTTGTGCCTACACAAAGGATGCAGCAGAAATGTATAGCTTTCATCCACAGCACACAATTAGATAGCTACATGCATAGTGAAACTGAAACATGAAAAAACAATTACCCCGGAGTCAAGTGATGCACCACAGCTTGCTTATGTGTCAAGGCCCTAACAAAGGTGTTTTAAAGTCTAACTACACAACACTTAAACAACACATTTAACCACAATGTATAAACAATTCACAAGGCTGCCTTGTTCCGCTAAAGTGAGCTGTTAGCCCTTAAAACTCGATTTCTGCACCGCATCATGAGAAATCCTCAGTCTTTCATTCAAACAGAAGAGAAAAATAGCTGGCTTACAATTATTTAGTTTTCCCAACTAATGGCAAGAGAATACAAAACATCCTGAGATCTGTTACTGAAGAGTGCCACCATCCTTGGTACACCTAGATTGAAAGTGGCCTAACAGGGACTCGATTCTCAGAAAATCTTTGGTTATAGCACAAATAGAAATCTTAATACTGACAATACAAAAACAAGATTGGCACTCTGAAATAAGAGAGTATGCTCTCAAAGCAAGATTCAAGTGGTTTATACTACAAATGGTGACTGCAGAAAAATATAATATAGAAATATTTGAATTCAAGAAAAATCACTTAAGAATATAAAACACAGTATAATGGCATTTCTGAAGTCATGTATTTTCCTGTAGCATTACAAGCCTGCACAGCATGGTGTTAGCTTATAAGAAAATGAAACATTTACTTTCACTGACCAAACAAAAAAAATGAAAGTAATTTACAAGATGGAAATTGCATCGGATTTAATATTATTTGCACAAATTAAGTTACAGAAATAAAATACCTAAGGCTGTGAATTTCAGTCTAATAACAGAGAGTTAACTCCTTAATAAGAATTCCTAAATAAATGTTTTCAAAACAAGGACAAAACCAAGAACAACACCATCTCCTGAAAAGATAGCCACCTAAATAGATGTATAACAAAAGGCATGAATTCCCAATCAACAAAGCAGAAGCCTCGGATTAAATTCCATCCCATTACACAGAGCCTTTATTCCCTCCTAGAGTAAAAGCTAGACATCTAACACTACATTTACTGCTATATTTATTTCTTAGCTTTTCTGCCTTCTGCCTCTTCTATAATGTTTAATGAAAGCTCAAGGCATTAAAAGTCTGAGAAGTGGTACCAAAACATGACAAAACATGCCTTCTTCAGAAAGAAGAGTCAGCATCTTAAAGCTGGAAATCTTTTAGAATGAAAATAAATGAAGAAACAGAAGGCTAGCTCATCATCAGCCTCTATCTTAAAAGCTAAAGATTCTTTGGTTTGAGATAAAAAAGTTTTTAATGGAACAGGACATTGTGAAAAACACTTTTGTATGAAATGTAACTGTCACTCCGCAAATATGCTTCCATGCCAGCTTCCACAAGCCTAAAACGTCAAGTAATACAAAGTTCACACACCTTTGACAACTGAAGCAAGAGCTGTTAGAGAGGATGAAGAGAAGCATGAAGAACACAGTAATTAATTTCTTTCCCCCCCCCCAACACCTAGGTAGGGACAAGGTGGAAAAGGGCATATAAACGTTTATCAGGAAGTCTAAGAAAACTTTGTTAGGAACAGAAGACTAGGAAAAGAGGAAAGACCTAGTCAGCATCAAATCTCCAAATATACGTATCCAGGATCAAGTCCAAATTTTGAGGGAGTACATCTTATGTCACTACTTACCTATTCTGACTAAATTAGTATTTACCTGCATTCCAAGAAACAAAAGAAGTTTCTTGGAAAGAAGGGTCTGAATGAATTTATTTCTCATCAAGTCTTCTTACCTTTAAAATGTCTTTTTTCACATCCTTTTATATTCTGACTATATAGAAGAACCCCAAATCCATTCTACACTAAGACTGCACCTCCAATTCTTTATAATTTATAGGACAAAAGAGAAAGATTCATGCATTTTACCATGCAACTTCTGACCATTGTTTGAAATGAACAGCGCAGCCTTACAAATAAATAAATAAAAATAACATAATATATCAAGCAAAAGTATCAGCACTTCGAAATTCTCAGCTGAATTTCTTTACAATCTTGGATTTCAGGGAAACTGAAAAGTATTGGTATGTATGAATATGTTTTCAACAAACCAATTGCTATCAGTTCTTACACACTGCATGCATTAAAGTGCCTGGGCTAATCCACCTCTTGCTCCAGAGAAAACCAATGCAGTAAGCAAGCCTGTTCCAACTACAATAAATACCTATGATTCATACTGTAACATTCGTAACACAACTAAAATAACGCATATGCAATGGTCTTGATCGGATGCATTACAGACGGGAACTGTTCCACCTCCTTTTGCACGAGCTCAAAAGTTCTCTACATGTCTAAGTCTCAGAAGTAGTAGAGTTCAGAACTACTATAACCAACCTGAAAGCCTGAAGGGAAACCTCACTTTGATAACTACTACAAGCACGGCTCAGTCTTCCTCTGAAATCCTATTCAGAAATTCAGAGACTAAATTATACAACAGTGCACCTGTAATGAAAACAATACTAGAAACAAGTTGCTAACAGACACAACTCAGACATCTTAATTGCTGTTTTTCCACCTACTGTAGTTCACAACATATCAGACAAAAAATATCCAGGCCCCTCTCTGCTAGCAAGAACTACACCACTGCAAGTAATGGGGCTTTTTTTAATCACTGATCTACACCTGAGATGAAAAGCACACACACTGGGACATTAAATAAGGGGGGCGAGGGGACACAAAAAAACCACTCAAGTCAAATTTGTGATGTGAACCCGGCAAGTCCAGTTATTGCTACACACCAGATACGCTGCCTGTACAAACCACCAAGCCGTATGATGTGCTTCACCAGCACCGAACCAAGGGAGGACACCTCCAACGAACCGACCCACCCCCGATGCACATCCCAACCCAACTTCACAGCANAAAAAAAACTCTAAAGTTTGGGGTGGATTTTTTTTTTTTAAGGCTTTTCCTTTTTTTTTGCGCGAAATTCAATTTTTTTATTGGGCTGCTCGGGGAGAGTAAGGGGCGGCAAAAAAAAAAATTAAGATAAACTTTGCCCGCCGCACGGCGGCCGGCCCCCTCCGCTCTTCTTACCAGGTTCTCGTAGCTCCGGGGATGCTCCTTGCCCGTCCAGTCCGTACGCTTGGGCAGCAGCTAGGGGAGGGAGGAGAGGGCAACCCGGTGAGCGGCGGCGGCCCTCCCCCGAGGAGCCCCCCGGCAGCGCCCGGGATGGGGCGGGGGAANAAAAAATAAATTTTTTTTAAAAACCCTCCTCAGCACAGCGACTCGAGACCCGACGTCCCGCTCAAACCTCGCCCGCTGCCCCACCGCGCCGGCCACNTAAGGGGCGGCAAAAAAAAAAATTAAGATAAACTTTGCCCGCCGCACGGCGGCCGGCCCCCTCCGCTCTTCTTACCAGGTTCTCGTAGCTCCGGGGATGCTCCTTGCCCGTCCAGTCCGTACGCTTGGGCAGCAGCTAGGGGAGGGAGGAGAGGGCAACCCGGTGAGCGGCGGCGGCCCTCCCCCGAGGAGCCCCCCGGCAGCGCCCGGGATGGGGCGGGGGAAGCGGGAGAGGGCGAGGGAAGGGGGAGGGAGGCCGCAGGCGGGGCGAGCGCCGGGTGCGCGGCGCCGCTTACCTCTTTCTCCGCCACTTCTCGGATCAGGACCTACACCAACAACAAAAGGGGGGAGGATAAGAAAAGGGGCCCGTTTTTATCTAACTAAATAAATAAATAAAAAGAAAAGGAGGGAAGGGGAGGGAGAAAGAGGACGAGGCTGCGAGCGCGCCGCTCTGCCCGGCCGCCCCCTCCCCGCCAGGCCCGGCGGCGCCATCCATCCCTCCATCCATCCCTCCATCCCCTACCTGAGCCGCTTGCTGGCAGGGTCCGTCCTCCAAAAAGCGAGCGATGAGGAAATAGAGCTCTGAGGGGAGAGAAGAGGCGGTGAGGGCTAGAGCTCGCCCCTTCCCCGCGGGCTTTTCTTTCTC
>VYXH01000029.1:752250-776409 GCA_013397275.1 Burhinus bistriatus | reverse complement strand
ACCGTCAGGGGCCTCGGGGCGCCGCGGGTTTGGCATCTGCGCGTAAGTGCCAGTGTCAGGCGTTGTTGTTTCTTACTCTTGCAACATTGTGCCCGAGGCCGGGTTCGTCCTTTTGTTTTGGGCGGGGGGGAGAAGGGAAGGCGGGGAGGGGAAAGAAACCCCAACAAACCCCAAACAACCAGAAACACGCTCTTCTTCGTTGTTTGGTAGGGGCTGCCCTGCCCGGGTCGGGGTGCCTGGCTTGTGGCCGTCGCCGCGGGGAGGGAGGGTGAAGGGCTGGCAGGGTGCTAGGTTTTGAGAACTTCCCTTTTAAAAAAAAAAAAAAAAAAAAAAAGCCAAGCTAAACGGCTAATAACGATTTTATTCATTGTTCTTGCCGCCAACCAAATCGGACACGCGGGTCTGACGAATCCTCTGGCTTCTAGGAGGGATGGCAAGAGGAGTGTTGTCAACGCGAGGAGAAGCGAGGGATGGCGATGCCTGCAACCTATGGCTGAACTGGAGGTAATTCACTAGCGGATCAATAACCTAGCGAAGGTTCCTGAAAGGCTGCAATGTTGTACCGGAGCCTGATTAGCGATTAAATCATTTATTTATTTAATGCTTTGCTAGCTTGACGACACCGAATAAGCGTTCTGGTTTGTGCTGTAGCTGTTTATTTGTTGCTTACAGCCGAAAAGAAAATAAAAACAAAGCAAACGTCCACTGGTAATTACCTTTAAAAAAATCTGTATCCGACGAGGAAGGGGTTCAAAGAAACGTAATTACTTGTCTTTATGGTTTGCAATGCATCTATGCTTTTTCAGGTCGAGTTGGGGCCTTGCAAGAACAAACGTGTGTTTGAACAATAAGAATGAATTTTGCAGGGATTGATGTAAAGAGGGGACGCTGTCATTTTTTAATACTTATTTTGCTCCAAGTATTAACTAACGTAACTTGTGAAGCAAAGCCAAAAGAATGTTTGAAATAATACAGAAACTAGACAACGAATATTTTGTGCACAAAGACCCTGAAGCTCTCAACTATATAACTTCTAACAAAATTCAATTTAAACCGTATTTCTGTGCAACTGAGGGGAAGCTGAGTTGAGCATTTTTATATGTACGTTTCCAAGGCCCGCAAGCTCGGTGAACGAGCCTCCTGCTCGAGCTTTGTGCTTGGCACGGCGAGAAAGCTTGCTACAGCCACCCTTCTGCTTTATTGCACAAACATAACTGTGAAAGGTTAGCGAAGGGAGGCTAAAACGTCACATATTTCCATAAAGTCGTGTTATAAAAAATGATAAAAATGAGATTTATATAGCAGATGCCTAGTTGCTATCCATTTTGACATACAATTATCAAATGTCCTAAAAATCATTAAAATCCGTAATGATCAGGGTAGATTATTTTGTAGCATAGATATTTTTTTTTTATAAGTAAAATCATGCATACTAAATTTGATCACTTTATTTGTAGCTATGCTCACTTTATATATTTAAAAATGTACGGGTGTCTCCCTTTTCTCAGTTTTTATAACAATAGCCACTCTGTGTTTCAGCTTTATTTTAAATCCACGCTTCAAATAATTGAAATAGCAATGAAATCATATTTAGCATCTAATAAAGATTTAAAAAATAAAGTGACTTGCGTCTTTTCTCAGCGATGTAAAATATGTATTGTAATATCTCTCATAGGTGGTTCTCACAACAAAGGGCTACGTGAATAATGTGATTAACATATTAATTTCCCCTAATGTTTACATAAAATAAAGTATGCTTACGTATGACATCACTAAAACTATAAACCAAGGAATAGAGAAAATTTAACAGTTAAAGACCCTGAAAGTAGAGGAAAACTATCCTGAATATATTGAACTTCCCTGTTCTTTTGGCAACTCATAACTTTTCCTGATGCAGCTTAAAATACAGCCCACAGAATCAAAATGTTCACGGTGCTTTGACAGTAAAATAAGGAATTGTGTCTTTTATTTAATTTTTGTAGAGTACCAAGCAAAACGGAATCCCAGTCCCCGACTTGACCCTGAGCACTGCAGTACTACAAATAATATTTAATAAACAGCTTTTACAAACGTACATTTAACTTCTTTTTACAGATGAAATCTGATGGGTTTTTTGTTTATTTGTGGCTTAACATGGAATTCACACGGGCCACAAGAGAAGATGTGGAATTATTATTTAGTAATGTATGTTATAATGAGTTTTAAGAATTCCTGCAGCAGTAATAAATATTCCATTAATTTTTCAGAGATATTTTAAAAATTGGTCGTTGTTTTTTTTTAATCCCCCGTTGCAGTTAAATTGATGTTTTTATGTGCACAAGCGGAGAAAAATATCCTCATGCTTGAATTTTTACTATCTATCTTGATTGTTTTGCTTTCAAATAATTCCTTTTCTTTCATGTGATCTTGTCATCTTACATTATCCTTAAGTTAAAAATACATCAGTCCTGCTTTGTCAGTGAGATTTAATGGTTTTTAGGAGATATTTCTACTCTGAAAGGTCTGCATTAAAAAAAAAAAGTAATAATGGAATGATTTTCCTTTTTCAGCTATAACGATTGTTACAGTGAAAAAGAAAATCTCAGATTATTTTAATCTAGTAATTGGATTTTTTTATTATCTGATAGCTTTGCATATTCTTTTTGCAAATGTTGTGTCCTATTTATTTTGTGACTTTCAAATGTGAATATTCACATATGTTCACTAAAATCATTTTACAAAAAAAGCAAGAATAAAGTTTATTAGATTTTGCTGTTAATAAAGTTGATACATAAAACTTAGTGAGTTATGAACTGATCCCAAGGAGTTGGTTTGGGGATTTTTTTCCCCTACCTTGGCCTTCCCCCCTGCCCCCCCCCCTTCCCCAAAAAGTGCTGTAAGTATCCAAATACAGTTATGTTAGAATTCTCTTTTGACAAATAGGAATATAGTATCTTTGGTTTCTTCTTGATTTTTTTTTTTAACATGTTGATAGTTTGGTTTTGGGTTTTTTTTTTACGGATTTCCACACACACACCCCCTAATTGTTTATATCAGTTACCATTAGGGGTTAATAGCTTGCAACCAGAAATTGCATTACTTGAAACTTGATGGTGGCAGTTCTTGACATGAAAATCCTTTCTGTTTCTTCTGAAACTTGCTCTTTCCCTTTTCTTCATAGACAAAGGAAAGTATTTAGGGTTTGTAAATTGCCAAGCTGAACAATGTAGCTAAATATTTGAAGCACGATATTGGTGGGGGGGAGGTTCGTTGAGAGCAACATAAAGCATTGACTAAGCTTTCCTCAGGTTTTGTTGGCTGGTCGGTGGCTGGGGTTTTGGTTTTTTTTTTGTTTGGTGGGTTTTTTTCCACCTCAAGTGAGAATTATCACCACCAGTTGCTTGCCTTTTTGTGACTGCTGATTCTTACTCTTGAAACCAATCATCCATCTTACAAGGGCAAGAAGTGATAGCACTTACGTGTCCAGTCAACATTTTTTATTATTATTGTGTATATTAAATGTCTGCAGCAATAACCAAATGTTCCAAAATACAGTATTGCTATGAGTAAATTCCTTCTGCCATTTTAAGCAATAACCTATAATTTAACTAGCTTCAGATCAAAATTATTTTAAATACTTGTTCATGCTTCACGCCAAGAATATACCCTTTCTGCACCCTGCATCAGTAACCTACCTGAACTTTTCAACTATGGAGTTCCTTACAGAGTGCTTAGCCACTCTGTATTCTTCCCATGTCAGATATTAAATAATGAACCATAGGCTTCTATTCTTTACCTTTATTTCCTTTTTCAGTGCATCCATTACCATAGAACGCAGGTGTCTTCCCACTCCAGCCAAAACACACCATTTCACCTTTTCACTTGCTTCTCCCTGTTGGTGAAAAGTGGCATGGAATTAAGTATCTTCGTTACCCAAACCACCATCAGCATTGACAAATTAACATTATAAAAGCACACAAATATATTAACCTCTGACAAGCACATTTCTAGGTGTTCTCTTCATGTGCACTTAGAAGAGTAAAGCAAAATTAAGTCACTTATGAAGACATCATTCATTTTTGTGTAAAAGTAAATAATAAGCAGCAAATCTACTATCAGGCCTCTGAAAGTAGATCTATATGCTATTTATATTTTGAGCAATAAATAAATTAGTATGGTTGAAATTCATCCAATGACTCTAAAAACCTCTTAATATGTTGTTATCCAAATAAATATGAATTGCACCAGCCATGACATTCTTTCAGTTTCACTATTATATCTTTGAGTACAAAAAACTTCCCTTGTAAAGAGAAACTAAGAATTAGACCTATGTAATTCCTATTGAATAAAGGAACTCTACTGTTTTATGGTGGGGGTTTGTTTGGGGTTTTTTATTTTGTTTTGTTTTAAAGCAATTTAATTTGTGCTCCTGTATTTTGTAAAAGACCTTCGATTTAATTTACTGGATCAGTTTGACAGTACAACTTTCTATGCTGAATACATTCCCTAATTATCCAGAGAATTTTGAGAATATGATTAAACTGCTGTACTTAATTGTTCGCTATTGGGCTTTTCTTCACAGAGAATCTTGGATATTTGCCACGTTCAGTTTCATGTCCATGTGACGCGTCTGAAGTTTTCTGAGAATTCTAAGGATTATGTGGGGTTTTTTTAGTGGTGCTCTGAAAAAATTAAAATACAGGGTGTATTTTAGAGGAGAGCTCCTCCATAGTGAATATAGGAGCAGAAAACAACAATGTTTACTATGGTTTTTTGCATGTTGACAACTATTTTCTTAGATTATTACTTCTAGAAAACTGCTGAAAACATTTGCTGTTACTATACTTTCTAGTAAGGTATTCCAGTAGGCTAAGGCAATTTTTGTTGAGCAGAACATTCTCAAAATAAGAAGTATCATTGATTTGTTTCACTGGTTTCATATTAGAGTTCTAAGAAGACATTTTAAGTCTAAGTGACAAATTTTATTTATATTGATAAATTATAAAGTTTAAGGAGACACATCGTAAGTGTCCTTCAGTGAATATTTATCTTTCTGTTTCTCTAAATGAAAATCTAGATTTCTGTTTAACCAAGTTTGAGAGCCATGTCTGATTAACAATTTGGATTTGATTTTTCCAGTGACAGTATTAGCCTGTTAGAAGTGCAACTTTGTAAAATACAGATAAGGCATTATTTGTCTGACTTTTCAGAATGGGGCTGGTTATCAGTCGCTTTGGTATAGACTTAGAATTTCCTTGACGTTAATACGGTGGACTGTTACAGATTTACATCAATGTAATAACTTGAGAGATTCTGTCACATTGTTATCAGAGATACAGTCTGATGTACTTGTTAATGTGTAATTACAGGAAAGGTTGAAGGAAAAATATTTCAGTGTTTACAGATACTCATTGTACAATTTAGATAAAACCAGAGCAGGCCATAAGAAATATCCGAGATCTACCCAGAGAAGAGATGAGCAGAACAATGTAGGTAAAATTTCATGATGTTACATTCAAAATAATCTATTGGAAGAAATAATATGAGTCAGTCATGCTCTATATGGGCTCCTAAACCAATATAGGAAAAAAAGGTCTATGCAATAGCCGGTAGTAAATCTTTTTAAAAAGACCATTCTATTTATTACATACTCAACATTGAGAATATGGTAATTTTTTTCTAGAACTCTAATATGAAACCAATGAAACAAAACAATGACACATCTTCTGTTGGAACACTGCGTTGAGTCTTTCACTTTATCTCCAAAGAATTAGAGTTTAGAGATATATAAGGAAAATAGTTAGGATCAAGAAAAAATATGCTAGGAATAGAATTAAAGACCAAGGAAATAGAATAAAATATTTGGAGGAGGTAATATTTAAGTATGGCATACAAAATTTCTGTTCCAGAGAATATAAAGCAGGATCTTCTGTAAAATCTAGGACATAGTTCAAGAACTGAAATAATTGAAAAATTTCAAATTAAAAATTCTATTTTTCCCCATCACAAAATATAGCCATCCTGGCTTTACTTTTGCCTCAGAAATGACTAAAGCAAGGATTTTAGCAGTCTTCAGAAGAACTGATACTTCTATAGGTAAGAACATCCAGTGACAATACACATACATAATTAGAAGGATCGTTAGTCTCATCCAACACAGCCTTGCTGTGCTGCTAGCTTTAAGACAATCCTTAGTTTTTCCTGAGTGTTTCCTTCTAGTGTTGTTTGATTTCATTTAGAGCTGTGAAGTATTTTTATTTCTATGTAGTAGAAATATCTGCTTTCCCCAAAATAGTAATGATGTATTGCGAGTAGTACCAATATTTGCACTTACAGTAAAGATTTTAGTGCTGTTAGCATTGAACCATTTGGCTGACAGTGCCTACTTTGTGTAGCATATGTGATTTGTCAATCATCCATGAAATACACATCACTGAGATTCTGATCTCCTTTTATTGTTCAGTCTTTTGAGAAAATACCGGGCAGCTGATCCACATTTCTCAGTATTTTGTATTCCTCTGTAGCATCTACTGGGTGCCTTGAAAGGATTAAATTTTTTCAGTTTGCCCAGATAAACTGCAGAAGAGTTCTGGTGTGCCAGGTAGGCATGGTGTACTAATTGAGATATAAATTGTGTAAGGTAACTGCTGCTTTAAAATCATTGAATCAATCTCTTGATTTTACAGGTTTTAGAGTACCAGAGACAGGAAGTGTGATCGGACCACAAATGACCCTTCCATATATGTGATGCTAGTTAAGTTTTTTGTTTGCTTCCTTGCTTTTAACCTGATACTAATGTAAGATGGGGATTGGTACATGTGCCTCCCTTTTCCCAGGTAGGGACCTACCACAAGATTAAAAGATTGTGCTCACTGTAGCTAATCTGTACTTTTCCCATGTTAAGTGGAGCAGCTTATTTAATGGAGGCTACGAAGAACCCTCTTTCAAAGGTATCGACCCAGGTGGCTAGCTCATTCTTTTCGGAGGTACAAAATACTGTTTTCTCTTCCCTGTGGAAGAATTTGAAGTGAAGTTGGATCCCCCTGTGCACCAGAGTGGATGAAAACTACAAAGTTGTTGGATAAAAGGCAGAACTGCCGCGTTGGTTGGGACCTAGTTTGGTAAGCATGCCTCCATGAATGGGGTGTGCAAGTGAGTCAAGCAGATGATTTGTGGATCCTGAGCTAGTCTGAACAGGCAGCCTTGGGCACACTTAGTCTTTTAGACACCCATAAGCTTGTGCTGTTGGAAAATTAAGTATCTACATTTTTGAATGGGGGTATCTAAAGATTATTTTATAGTTAGGCTATTCTATGCATTCTCACCCAGCTTTGGGTCAACTCATTACTGATGGGTGTTATTGCAGCAAGCTCTGGAGCATTAGCACACTGCTAGTTCCTGCACGTGTGTGTTTTATTAAAGCTCAGACTTCCAAGATCAAATAAAAAAAGGAATTGAACTTAATCTTTCAGTGTCAAGTCTGACTACTACTAATTGCCTCTCGGCAGGCCCGTGTAAGTAAAGCACTGAATAATGCTAAAACTCAATCAACTAATGTAAAGAAACACGATGTCTTACAAAGAGTAGACTGAGCATTTAAAGAAATACACAGGTATTTATTTTTAACATAGTTCTAATTTTGGAGTGTGTTATTCTGGTTATAATAAAGCTATGTTTATTTAGTCCATGTATCGGGTTTTTTGTATATATTTGAAAGTGCTTTAAAAGAGAAATGACTGTAGGATTCATTGACCTTTCCACCTAAATACAACTAAAGTTTGAATCACCTGGTTAAAACGTAAGTCATGCATTTGAGGAGTTGGGACCCTCCGAAAGCCTTATCTAAAAATACTGAGCTTCTTTTGTTTGCGTGCAAGGTATTTTTGTTCTTAAGAAACAGTTGGGGCATGTTTTAAATTTTATCTGTTAGACATTTATTAGAAATGAAAGCTGAGATTTTCACAGTTTACTTTCTTATAGATCTGAGCAATAAAGTAAAATGTCAAACTCCCACAATTTGAGAAATAAAAATAGAAAGCAATTTCTCCCATGTAGTCTGATACAATTCATAAAAATCATTAGGGTTTGAAAAAAAGGGGGGGGGGGGAGTTCTGTTGAGCTGCAAGAGGAATTACCCACAAGAAATCTAGGTTGAAAATAATATACTGACTTTTTAAAGAAGGGATCACATGGATCCTGTTGATCACAATTTCATCAGAACTTAATCTTTATACCTCTAAGCTTAAATTTCAAGACATAGTCAAGTTTCAGAGAATTCTGGAAAATTTGTTTTATACAAACAGAAAAGACAGTTGCCTAATAAATTACCAGAAATATTTTCTGTAGAGCCTGCTAGTTGTCAGGTTTTTATAGTTTTGGTTTCACTGTTTTTAAGGGATGAACAAGGAGAGTAGGGAGAAAGTGAGAAAGTAGCAGACGAACGAGCAGGTGTTGGGGTAAGTCACCTGTGCTATAGCAAACTCGCAAACAAGATAGCCATTTAAACATTAGAAAAAATGGACAGTCCCTTAGAAAAAAAAGTTACATCAGCTTTCCAGCCTTCAAGTAAATGCCCGAGTTAAGGAAAAATTGATGTATGCCAGAGTTCAGAGTCACTAAATTAAAATCACGGGGGTTCCCACTGAAGTTCTAGTATTGACGTTTCTGGTTACCGAGAGTTAAACATTACAGTAGGTTCTCAAACCCCAGCAGGATGTTCCTTTCTCTCAGACCCTGCATAGCAGTTGCTGACAATTTTAACAACATAGGCAGCTGATTTCTAATGCCCAGTCCTGAGCCCCAGTGCTGTTTAAGTTATTACTTAACACTTAATTTCAAAGTAGTAAATGCTCTTAAAAAAGAAATCAGGAAGAGGTATTCACCTACCTAATCCCATTTAAAAACAAAACACTACAAGCTTCTTAAATTCTAACAACACAGCAGCACCTCTGCTCTGTTTTTTTCCAGTCAACGTCCTTTTCTTTTGAAGTCCTTTGCAAGTCCTAACAAAACCAGTCCAAATTAGAAGTCCTAAATCCCCTTCGAGTTTTTTAATCTCAACTAAATAACATTCAAGTAAAATTAGAAACCGCCTCAAATGAAATTGACTTCGATTTATGGTTCACCACTCTTAATGCATCCAAGATTTTATCAGATTAAGCATGTAACTCTGAAATGCGTTGTTCATGTATACTCCCAACCCTGATTTTCAATTTGAAATCCTTCAGCAGCCAGCATCCTGAGGTTTTTATTCTCCCTCCAGGAGAGCGGTGTGTGCGCCTCTCAGTTCATTCGCTGTTGGATGTTCCTAACAGCATAGGACTCTCTGTAGGAGGGCAGGTCATGGCATATTTACAGACAATAAAATCTTGAATTCCAGTATGCAGAGGGTAAGGAGTACTTGTTGCTGTATTCCTCAATTTTGAATTTTATCCATACTAGTAAACAGAAAAGTACTAGCGCCCACTCTGTTTCTGAGGCCAAGTGCCTCATGCCAATGGCTGTATCCATATTAAATTCTTTTTAACCACCAAAACAGGATGGCTGCATCTGCATTGTCAGCTGGGGCTGAGCTAACCCCTGAACCACGCCAAGGGTTGCTTGGGAGAACACTGCTTGGCCTGGACCAAGTGCAGGGACTCTGCTGACAACTATTTAATGGTGTAAGCAGTGGGTTTCAGGTCTCTAGCTCTGCACCCTGGTGCCCTTTAATTTGCTAGCATAGTCACAGCCTTTGCAAGAAACAAAAACCCCACAGGCTGCCATTGTGCTTTACTTCTGAAAAATTAGATGTCTTTTTAGTGAGGTGTAGTACATAAAATATGAAACACATCCAACGCATGTCCTTTGTTAGGAAGTTCTAGAGGCTGAGCTAAATCTCAGTACATTTTTGCTCAGCCTCTGAATTATTTGATCCTTCATTCTGTCCAGCAAATAATGGCAAAACTCTGAAATGCTTACAATTATCATAAATGCTTCTCAGGACCACACTAAAGATCACTGAAGGAAAAGCTGATGTGGAAAACAAACCTGGAAAATAAAAGGATAAAGCTGCCGAGAAGTTGAGAGAAAACAAGGTAAACATAATGGAGGTAAACATAAATTAACAGCCATCGGGGACATTCACAGTATGTCTCAAACATCTACAGTGTTCTGAACTGGTAACTACCTATAGTTACGGAGAGTCAGGAGTTGGTTGCAGTTGATTGCAACGAATCTATTTAAAAGTGGTTTAGGGATATTGCAAAGGAGATGCTACAGCGATCAAAGACTCTGTCAGACCTTACTAGGAACAGGAAGGCTAGGGCATGAAAAGCACGGAAAAGAATCCTTAAATGGGATTTGTGCATAAAGCTTCTTGCTATCTTGTTCTTATCTGGTGAAAATAGGACTATTGTGGGGAAGGGAGAACACCCAGTTTTGAAAAAAGTAGTATGTAACAGAGCCCTTCATTCACAGTCCAACAATAACATAAAAGCTATCAATCTGCTAAACATGATAGATGGATTGTTGTAAACAGATCTATGATACCAAATGCATTGTCTAATTGCTTCATGAAATAAAGGGGACCACCAGTATCTTCTATGCTTGTTGATATAAAACAAGGCTATTGTTATTAGTGGTAAATTGAATCAGTCATTGAATTTTGTAAGAATGCGGTACTTGTGCTGCAGGCTGCTTTCTACAAATTACTGCATGTGTTTTAGGATCTATAGATCTATATAGACCTAAAGCATCACCCCACCACGAAAGGGTGAACGTAACGGTAACACTGAAGCATTCATCAGATGAGGAACATTATTGTTTTCACTTAAAAGATCCAGCATTTAAAAAATAAGTTAAGGCAGCCCCGTGATCATGCAAGTGTGAATGTGACAGTGGCTTGACAGAGCTAAAGAAACTGATGTCCTAACATCAGTTAATTAAAACTTGCGTGGCAGTGATCCCCCTTTGCAGTTTCATCACTGAGGGTGACATCTACTTGGAAGTACAGTGTCATTTTTCACTGGCCTTTAGGATTCCTTTACAACTATATTCAACTGCTGCTGTAATTGGCGCTTGCAACTCAACATTTAAAATCGGTTTCATACACTTCCCGTGGTCCCAATAGCATCTCTACTACCAGAGAGCTAACAGTCTCTTGTCACTAATTCCTATTAACATTATCCACGTCCACTGTCTTTGAATAATTATTGCCAGCTTTCTGACTCGCTATGATCTTTTAACAGAACCAGCCGCCAAAAAAGTCACAACTCCTTATGCAACCGCTCAGAAGCGTACCCTTTCTCTGCTATTCAGTATCACAGTCATCTGTAGCAGTCACCTCGTTCCCTTAGAGGAACTACTGCTACACGCACATTGTGAGCTCACAGCCCACACCTCACCTCTGGCTGCTGAGCCCAAGCAACTCTCCTCTGGTGCGTGGCTACTGTATAAAGAAGCCTCAAAGTAGTAGTAGAGGTGGTAAGTTCACGAGGCCTTCCCCTGGCTCTGCATCTTCATTTGCAATCTTCCATCTCACCTCAAAGGCTGGTAATACCTATTGGCACTGACGTAGACAGCAGACTTCTCAGTAGCATCTTCATGCCAGCCAGGCTGCTTATTCTATATAATCGCCTCCATGCCAAAAAAGGGCACAGAAATTTTTATCTTCTACTCTCATTTTAAGATGAGCTGAAATGTTGACGTCGACTTTCATTCACATCACGGAGGATGCTGTCCTGCTGGCTTTGGAAGGCAGTCTGAGCTCACTGAGCCCTCTCACCATGAATGCTGTGCTTGGCCAGAGGCTCACAAAAATGATCTTCAACTTGAGTATAATACATTCGTAAGTCTGTATAATATGATGTGGTAAACTTTAATAAACAGTTCTGGACACTTTCTCTCAGAATTACCTTAAGTTTAAACTTTCACATACCTAGTTCCCTTGGCAGGTAAAGCAGGCAAAAGCTTCCTGAAAGACTCCAGAAGTTCATCAACACAACTAGTAGTTATCCCACAGGTGGAAATTTGGCACTGATACACAAATGATACTTAAGTGCAAAAATGCCCTCTAGGAAGTAGAAAAAAAATTAAAGTTACAAGAACTGTATTCCCAGAGGGAACAAAAAGATAAAAGTACACTTAGTACCTGGATTGTTGATAAAAGAACCGAGGGGAAAAAAATAAATCTAGTGACACTCAAGGCTTGCCTACGCACGCAAAGAATTTTGCTGTTTCTCTTTTGCACCTATTCCTAGAAAAATCAGTTTCTCCCATGTTGTGAGATCTCTTCCTCCGCACACCCCCCCAGATTACAGGGTCAGATTTCTTTTGCTCTTGCCATTCCCCCATCCCACGCCCCCGGTTTGTCTTCCACAGAACAGCATTGCTTTGCAATCTCAGTCACTGCAGACTATTCACACCTCTCCTCTCCTGCATCCAACCATGAGGGAACTTTCTTCCAACCTCATCCTGGGACAACCCACAGCTGCCACAGTAGAAGCACTCTCCTTCTTGGGAATAATAGGCAGCTCACATAATCTTCCACCTTCTTTCCTTACAGAATATTAGAGAATATTAATTAATAATTGAGAATGAGAAAGGAGCAGCAGGTCTGGAGAATTTTTGTGATTCTGTTCACAGTCATTCTAGATGCAACTGACACACATCAGTTTCTTAATCTCCAATGGTTATGAATCCCTTGGTGTTATTTTAAGAGCTCACATCATCTTCCACCTTCTTTCCTTACAGAATATTATCAGAAATTAGATCTTTAAGACATTTTATTCTGATTCTTCTAAAGAAAGCTTAGAATGCCCTTCCAGCTTACGTCCCAAGACAAGGCAAAAGTTCTTGTTCTACAACCTTTATTTTGTGAGGAACTACAGAAACATTTTATATTCATTTCAGAAACAGACTGAGGACTTTGACAAGATCACTACCTTCCAGTCTCTATATTGTCATCTTAAATTATATTGCTCTGCATTAAATTGTTCATTATTATTAGATTCATATCAGACAGCTTAGTACCTGAAATCACCCAATACAAATTCAGTTTTTATGGGCCCCAAGTCTGCAATTTGTTTCTGAACGAGAATCAAAACAGTGATAAAACAATTCCTACAAATTATACTACTGTAACTTAAATGCAGTAGTAAAATTAAGCACAATAGCTTTTCTTTTTTAAGCATGAATTTAAATTACTGGCTTTATCCTTATCTTAGCAGGCATGCAAATATGCTTTTCCATTCAAATTTGGGGAAAAAAAAAAAAAAAAAGAGGCTAATTTGTATCCATAGGCAAATTTGAAATATACTGTTAGTTAAGTCACTTTGCACCAGAACTCATTTACAGCCACTTTGAAGGTGCTTACAAGAAGAATTTTGCTGTACTAGTCAAATACTTGTTAGTCTCTGCTTGTTATGTATGAACAACTTTGTTGCTAATACCATCGTTCATCACAAAGGGAGTAATGTATCAAAATAGTTTACTTCTAATCTTGTCCATTTTCTACAGGAAAGCCATAATTATTTCATTCTGATTATTATAAATACAGAATTGGACATTATAGAGGGCAATCTATGGCAATATGGCATGGCAATTTGGCTATATCTAGCCAAGTAACAGCTTTACAGTAAGTTCAAGGTTTCTGAATAAAGCAAAATGTTTATTATGAAGAAGTAAAAAATTCTTGCCGTTACAAAAAAAATAAGGGCACTGAACATTCTTGTGCTTCTCCTGACCGTTATGCACACAGTAATTTAATCAGCAGTGAAGGCATTGTCCAAGTTTTCGTACAAATAAAAGAATGATGATAATAAACCTTAAACTAGGAGTATAACAGAGTTCTTGCCAGTGAACTTGCTTATACAGTCTCCTGTATCTTTTAATGCTTTGGTTCAAATGCAGAAATTTACTGACTTATTTAATATGAATTGACATAATGGGCTAAATTGTTGCTTCAAGTCTGATCAGCTGCCCAGCAATATTCCAGATACCATGACATAAGTGAAAACACAGGTCTGATAAGGCAGCCAGGTAAAAGCAATTTATTCAGAAGAGACACAGACTCCTTCACATTTCAGATAATTTTGCTCTTTCTCATTTGATGACACCTTACCATTATAGAATATAGACTGGCCACTTGTTTCTCAGTTGTGTAATCTCTTTAGGGTTATATAAATTTTGTATAATTTCAGTAGGAATTTAACCAAAATTGTGGCTGTTGAGGCTTGGTATCATGATGTTTACCTCAGGATTGTAGAACTGGTTTGATTTTAAACAATGTTCTCCCTTCAGTCTCAATGAACATTAAGTGATCTTATTTTCCCCTTCTAAGGCTACATTTAAAAAAAATAAAATTACTTTTCCCATTCCACTAGAAATTTAACTTACATATGTATGTTATTTATTCTAATAAGAGATCTTTTTCTTGCTATTCCTTCTTCCTTTCCCTACTTTTTTTTTTTCTTTTTGCAGTTATGAACAGAACTTAACTTTTCGAGAGCTGAGCAAAATGTAGCAAACCAACTTAATTTTCACTCCTGTTTAGCACAAGGATTAATTTTCCATTAGCACTCCCCTTAAATGCTCATGTCTCATCTGCAGGGTTCTCCATTCCCAACAAGCTTCCTTTGCCACGTGAAGAGACAAAATAACCAAGTGTAACCTTGTGCTGACATATGCAATCAGCCCAAGGTCAGTCAAGGACAGGGAAGCAGCAGAAAGTAACAACCCAGAGAAATTTATAAAGTTAAGGGAAAGTGGACCTTTAACCACTTAAGGGTGACCTTTTTTTGATCATTCATTAAATCTTTTTTCTGATGTACCTGCCTTCTTTAAACTTAAAAACAGTCCATCCTTCCCATTAAAAAAAAATTTATTTTTTTTTTTTTTAAATGTACTTTGAACTACCCATCTGTTACATCCCACAAAGGACAAATACCACTTTCAGGGATCCCTCCAAACCTTGTGTTCAAGTGTGAAGCAGCCCGTCATTAAATACTGATGATGCAAGTTTCTTCATGGCTGAGATGCAGCACCTGGCATTTTCAAGTGCCACTTTAAAACTAAAATACTTACAGACTTTCTGAAGGTGCTCTGCAGATCACCAGCTGCCCACAAAGACTCTAGCTACATATGTTTAAATGTGCAACCATTCTAATTTTAAAAAATGTGTTCTAGAACTTGATACAGTGCTTTGAAAATTTTCCTGCCTCTCTCAAAACTTGCCACATAGATGAAAAAGATAGGAAAGCATCGCATTTACAAAGCACTTTTGAAAAAAACCAGAAACATTAAGTGAATCAGCAGGATAGTGTGTTTCATTAAACTTCACCCAAGTGGATTTTCTGTCCTTACGTGCTTCTAACAGAACTTTGGCACTGAGCTAAATCTCCTAACCTGGTCAAGCCCACGGAAGAATTTTGTGCCAAAATTACTAGCTTAGGATATTGTGTGATTAGTTTAAGGACCCAACTTCGTTCCATCTCTTAGGCATTTAGTAATAGGAGCTCTCCTAACATAATCCTGTCCAGAGATGCGTCAGTGTCTTGTGATGCTCATGCCTAAGTTAAATCTACGTTTAAAGGGTCATTTCAAGAACTTCAACTGTCTAGATAGGATTAGGCAACTAATCTCTCGGCTATACACACAAAATGATGAGAGTATACAAAACCCCTCCTCACAGGAACCATAAACCCATAAATTGACAAATGCTTAGAAACAGCACTTTGATGATTCTGTGAAAAACTTCAGACAGTTACACTTCCCATGACCGTAGTGTCTAAATTAATAGACTTTCAACAGTGTCCATCAGAAAGCAAATCAGAAGTGCTGTGCAGGACTACCAAGTATGTACTACTCAGTAACAATACGGACTTTTCTTCTCATTCAGCTAGAAGTTTTGTTGCAGCCTGCCATCACCGAAAGCAAGAGAATTAGTTTAAATTTTCTTCCAAAATTAAGTTCATGATGCAGAGAACAGCCTTCTCTTATTATTTGGCTGTAGCAAGCCTATCACTAGAGCTGCAGTGGCATTTATCTCAATGCAGGTCTTAACTACTGTTCTAGTTAGCGTACAGCGTTTTGGTAATCAATCTTCAATTTTTCAGTATATAGAGACTTTTTTTCTGTTTTAATTTAAAAAGGCAACTGGAGATTTCTTCCCAAAGAATAAATAGAACGCTAGGTCAGGCAACAGTTATTTATTTATTTATTGACTTGAACAAGCAAAAGGTATCCTCAGACATAATGGCTACCACTTGAGCAATACAAATCAATGCTACTGAAGAACAGGGAACATCTTTTCTCTCACCCCTCCCATCCCAGAAGTAACTAGAAATACCAGGGCCCCTAGAGAAAAGAGAAGGAGAAAAATTATAAAAGGCGCTTAGAATGAGCTGCGGAGTTGAAACACGGACACTAAAAACACCCCAAACATTAGCTAATCCACCATATCACCACAAACACCTCAAAAATAACTTTCATTGCTCCATTTCTACCAGGTACCAAATATATAGCACTGTTTAACAGCGATTTCAATGTATTAACAACTGTCCCCAGCTGAAGCAGAACAGCAATTACTATTTATATCAAATTTGAGGCTGCAGATAGAAAGAAAGCTTTCCACAGAGTATGACGCAAGTCTTGTCTAGTTAATGAAAAGAGAGTGAGGGAGAAACAAAGCTACTTTTAACAGTTACTATACATCTCTATCAATCAACCAATTCCTCCTGTATTGATAGCTCATTACAGACACAAGATCCTGATAAGAGTATGGCAACTCTACTCACCCTGTGACAGTGTATCTGAAGAATGTATCTGTAAGTCCCTTAAGTTGTGGGCCACTGAAAATCCCAGCCTGCTACTCCTGCGTGGGCATTTTTTAATCAGACATCAGCAAAAAAGCAAACAGATTGCATGCAAATCATTTAGTCTTCCTTGTAACCGTTGAAAATAGGAGTAAGGCATTCCTCAGATTTAGAGAAAACATTAGGAGGCTGTAGTTTTGCAGGCAAGGAGACCTTTTATTTTAATCCATTAAAAGAACCCAAAATAGTCAGCAGGTGGCCACATCTATCCATGTTTCATTAAAATCACATAAACCCTAAGTACAAAAGCACCACTGATTATTGCTCTAGAAAAACTGCATGAAAAATTCAAATACACACAGTAAAAACATCACCATATGCACAAGACTTAATTTCTTAAAGCAAGTGTATGGAATGCTGATCCAATTTTACACATACCTTGCAATATTAAGTTGATATTTATATTACTTGGCAACAATGGGAATTTCTAAAAGCACTGTTATGAGAAGGGAAATGTTCATATACAGTTTAATATGTCAACTATCATAGTCCTAAAAAAATTAGCATTTACAAAATACTTGATAAAAATATCTTTTAAAAGTTGTCCAAGAGGTACATAAAATCAACCCAAAATTTTCATGATATTTCATTCATTCTTGTCACCTACAGATTCAGTTTTCTGAGCCTGTGGAGAAGAAAAAAAGAAATTAATTACTATAGTAAATTGCCATTACACACCTAAATACCCAAACTACCCTTACTCCTTCAATTTCTTATATGCAACAGCTCAGTTTCAAACCTATGTCCATGTTACATTTACACAAACAAAACAGGTACATTCACACACTTTGCTTTAATTATTCGTCCCAGCTTTTCAAAAGCAATACAAGCCTTACCTGTCAACTTCCATTGTTCATACTGAAAAGCACCACACTACTATCTGTTTCTATTCACTGCACACATGCTGAATGCTCTACCGTACCCTTAACTTTCACTGTTTCAATCTGCCCTTTTACTGACAGTGTGCTGGGTGGGGCACCTCTGGATGTTGAAACACTAACAGTTGAGCGAGAGATGCGAATCTGCAATAACATTATGGGCAATAAAAAGAAACATTATGAACATGCTATCAATGTCTGAAAGGCTGAATAATTAAAAAAACACTGATTCAATCAGCAGGAGGTATGTGTGGAAAGTACCTCTTCAGCTTTATTTTCACCATTTTCAGATGGTGTAGTACCTTCCTTTGCAGCTTCTTGCTTTTCATCCTTCTTCCCTTTAGCACCTTTGTTGGCCTTTGTTCCAGGTTCCTTCTGACAGAAGATTAAAAACACGGGCATAGACATTGTGTGAGTAGCCAGCACCCTACATCTTTATCAAAAAACCTTCATATGAACTAAAAAGCAAATCTTGGCAAGCTGCATGTGCTGGACTGAAACAAAAAAAACCGCAAAAACTACCTGGAAAATGTATATCCACAAAAGCTACGTAGACTCTCAAAATTTCTAGAAAATTCTGATTTCTGCTTCTTTATTGTTTCTGCTAATTTACAGGGATAAAAAACACCTCAAACTATTTTGGCAGAGCTGAGGTGTATATACAGAGGTATATGCAAGATATCTGTATGAACAAATCCAGTTACAGTATATTGAAAGCTTACTCAGCCAAGCACAAACAACACACTGTGTAACAGCACTACACTTTGGATTAACATGAAATATTAAATTAGATTTAAAAAATTAAGCATTTTTGTTGGCTGTCCTTTTGTTAGTTTGATAGCATCTCTGATGTTCATTCCATGTCAATGAAAGAACCAACCAATACACTAGGGAGGCAAACACTGATAAAATTCCATCTGCAGTAACACAAAGCAGAGAGTTTATCAAAAGGAACTATTCTCACAGCTAGTTTTGTTTGGAGATTTGCTCTTAAACAAACAATTCATATTTTGAAGTCTACTTCTTTTTAAATCCCTGCTCTATGTACATATTTATATTTGTGATCAAAGGCTAGTAGAGACATAGGTTAAGGATTTTAAGTGCAATGGGATAAAAATTTAAATGGTATTTAACTGAATATCTTACATTAGTATTTAAAGTAGTTCTGATAAACACTGGATATCTTCCATGTGATCATTTGCTCCAAATTCTCCATGCAAAATGGCAATAGTAGCTGCAAACAGGGTTAAGATCAGCCTCCCTTCATTAACCTTTCCCCAGCGATTCCCATATAGGAGTGGGGTAGTGAGGAGGCAGTGCCAGTAATCCTAGTTTCAGGTCAGCCTGAATTACTCCTTTCACCCTTCAGCTTCAATGTTACACAGCAGCTGCGGTGCTTAACTGAGAAGCTTATTGGTGGTGTGAGTACAGTCATAACTCTTCACCTACGGAAGAACAAGCTAAGGACTTGACTTCGTAAATCCATAATTTGCAAGCTTTTAACACTAAAAATGATCTCAAATCTATACCATCTTCAGTTGTTTACCAGCCAGCTCAGAGTACACACTTCTTGTTTTCTGTTTAGGAGAGCAAGATTAATACACTCCTTAAAATGTGATCAAGTTAGAGTTTGGAAAAAGCAGATTATTGTATTAAAAAGTTACTTAGAATAATGTCATAAAGGATTCGAGCTGCCTGAAATGAGCTTCAAATGTCTCTCATGCAGCTTAGAGTGACTCCGTAACACCGAGCTCATTTCACAACATGTACATGAAGCTACAAGAAACTACCACATTCCCTTCTTTATTAATACTCTTTTTAAGAGGGGAGCAGGATGGACTCAGAAAGATTTTATTGGTAATTTCATTTAATAAATCATAAAGTGTTCAAAGTCACAGAGTTTTACTTTCATATATGGACTTTGTATCCTGATACTTGCCCAACAGAGATACCAATAAAAGGACTTGAAAAATGTGTGACGAGTGCTAGACTCAGATTCCAGCATGTTTTTTTTTTCACTAAAGCAATTGCTCTTATTTAACATTCCCCTTGGGCACAAATAAATCTACAGTTTCTGAAGTACATGATTTATATGCAGAAATCCTGAAAAGGTATTTCAGACTCTAATAAGATTTTAATTTGACTGTAACTGGCCTAGAAAACCCAAACTATTCAAATTAAATATATTTAATTTCACCTTTAATTATAATTGTGCATTCTCAGCAACGGCCAGGCTTCAAGAACAGATAAGAGTTTCTCACTGTGAAATGAAGTACTGTCCCTCTAGACAAGGAAACAGGATGGCACAGAGTAATCCCAAATCCTATTGTAGAAATTGCTAGGTCTCAGGTAGAGCTTACTCAACCAAACCTGTATATTTCAGGAAAAGGTATAGGAAAGGTAAAGATTCTTCTTAAACTAGGAATTCACTATAAACTAACACGGTCTGCATATCAAACAGGCAAGACATTTTGTTTGGGCCAGTAATGAGGCCAGGAAGGGGTGGAACTGAAAGAAAAGAATGATCTAATTTGTTTTTTTTCCGGGGGGCGGGGGAACAGGCAGGGGAACCTACGCCTCACAAAAACACTGTGAATTGAACTGTTTGCAATGCAAAGGAGTATACTTGCTTACTATTGGCTACAATGATGGCCAAAAAGAAGAGTATTTACCTTCGTGGTTTTCCTTGGTTTGGGTTCAGGTTTTGGTGGAGCAGGTTTCTATAAAACATTTTTAGTTGCACAATGTGTTAGACATATTACCAGAAGCCAGCCAGCCACCTCCACACCCCACCCCAGCTTTCCCCCACCCCACACCTTCCCTTACTTCCTGCTCATTAGTATGCATCTAGAAAAAGACTGAAAAACCTTAATGCACAAATGCACCTCATTGCTGTACACACCCATTTTCATTAGCTCACCCATCTAGGAGTCAAAGCAATTTGGCAGTCATTCTAAGAATAAAGTGTGAAGATTAGTAGTAACTATTTAAAAAAAAAAAAAAGATCTGTTCTAACAGAGAAGAGGCACTAAAACTAAATACTCGTAGTGGCATCAAATGAAGTCCTTGAAGGACAGCTCTTTCTCTTTCCAAGGGAAGTAGTTGCTTTTCCACAACTAACATCAGCCTGCAAAATGGTACGAAGTCAATCCTGCACGTAACAGTGTTGCACTGAGGTGGGGAAAATACATCTTTTACCAGAACAACCTGAAAACCTGAAACCAAGAAAACACAGATAACTTTAGCTCTAGAGTTCTGAAATACCCCTCAGCTAGAATAAAAGTTGAATCAAGCAAAACATAACAAACCTGTTTGGTCTGAGAAAAACATATGTGCCTAGAAAAGTACATACCAAGAGGTGTTATACATACTTACAGCTGACAATCTTGCTGATCGTCTTGTGGGCTACAGAAAAAGAAAAAATGGAGAAGACATTTTTATAGGCTTACAGGAAACAGTATCCAAAGCAACACATAATATCAGTCATTTCATGGTGACAGCATAAAATACGCCCCTACCAAAATGCATCTCTATTGCCAAATACAATTCATGTCTTCCTCATTTTGGACGACCAAAACTTTAAAGGGACAAAGTGATGTGAAAATTAGTAATAAAAATTGTTCAGGAATTATAATGTCTAAATCTCCATATGGTTAAACACTTCTTATTTCTGCCTCTATTTTACAAGTACTTCTGAGTCCCTTGCTGCTCTGTGAAAGGTTCACAAATACAGCAAGCTTGACTACCTGTGCACCTTTCTCATAAATACTTAGAATGATGTTTCTATAATCTAGCAGATGCTACTTGTAATAGTGGGTAAAACTACCATCTGATTAACAGCAGAATAAAGTTAACATCCTTCCTTAGAGGATATCAGAGAGCTAAAATTATAAAAAATGAAACTAAGTCCTTCCACTTCCTCAGTTCCCTACACACTCAATCTGAGAGTCCAGGTGCACAAAGACAGCTGCAGGATGGGAGGGAGAAATTATTTCTATTTAAACACAATTCTCAAAAGGAAAGAAGAAAGTCAGATATTCTGCTTTCCTCCACCTTTCTTTATCACTTCAAACACATCTTCCTTATTTCACTCTGTTCTTTGTCATAAATTTATTACTGAAGATGAGTTAAGTCTTAGAAATTGTTGTAAGCTCATTAGTTTGTTCACAATATTTTTGTATTCATTAAAACAGACGCACCCACGATCCAGTTACACAGCATGGTTATCAAACAGAGTTAAAGTTTGGTCTATGCCATAAAACTGGAATCACACTTTTAGCCACAATAAAGGGACAACTGAACAGCAACAAATATCCAATGTAACACAGATTAAGAAGTGAATAAAAAATATCTTCTTAATTACACATTAAGCATTTAACTTCAGCTGAAAAAGCATGGCTCCACACATCTTGAAACAGGAAAAAGCTGTTCTTAATATCTGAAGAATGCAGTAATTTGTATTCATTGGAGCCATTTAAGTATTCTTAGTGGAAAGCAGTAGTGAATAGTTCAGATTCGCATCCAGCAAAATAGAAGTCTTGTCAAAAAACACCTAAAGATATTTTCAGCTATCAAATATTTATGCATCACTAACAACAACAAAAAAAAGTAAACCTCTCTTTTCTTGGCAATTTAGAGTATCAACTGCTTGTTTAGCAGCCTAGCACTATTTTACAACAGGTTAAATAAAGCATTTCACTTCATCAGGTGATCAAAGAACTCCTAGCTCAAGGCATCTTATTTTACAAATCTGTTTTCTTAACTGATGATTTCTATCCCTCAGCATTTGGGCACTGGAATGTTTTGTTAGCATCTGCTTTTTAAAGGATAATATGTTGGTTTGGATAAATTATAATTTTCTCTCATATTCCCCAACTGTTCCTGTTCCATGAGTGGTTTCATAGAAGGCTTGTACTGCTGTAAGAAAGTCAGCATAAACCCTCAGTTCTTTAAAAACCCCTGACGGGTAAGTCATTTTAATTCTCATTCAGATTTTGTATGTCTCTTGTGTTATCTGATTTCAAGGAGGGGACTGCAGTGAAGTCAGCAAAGGTCACATTTTAATGTGCTTTGGAACCCTTGTCCCCCTCCAAACAGCTGTACTAAGCCAGAAACTAGCAGCTCGCCAACAGTCTATTTGACACTGGCCCACTAGCAAACACCTACAAGAAAGTCTATGAAAAAGAGCAGACACAGAATAACACTTCACACTTTCCTACTGTGCCAGCTTCTGCCAATCTACAGTTGCGAACTTTCCAACCTGGATATTATATCCACGTCATGTGTTTAATAGTCCCCCACAGGGTCATTTTCTCCATAAATTTGTCTAATAACCTAGTGAACCCGTTTACACTTTCAGTTTCCATAACATCCTGTGGCAATGAGTTCCATAATAGGATTATGCGCTGCGTGGAAAAGAAAAAGCCTCACCCTCTGCTGTCTTTCCTCTAAAATTCTTGCCTCTTACTTTCACTAGATTCCTCTTAATTCCCTAACTGCCTTTTCTCTGTGTTACTGATGATTTTATCACACCTCTGTTATATAAAAAATCCAGAATCCTAGAAAATCTGGGCTGTGGTTTGTTTTATTTTAAAGCTGCTCTGCATCCTCTGTTTGTCCCCGTATACTTGGTATATTCTTTATTCTATCATGGCGTTCTTAAGGAAGAGTCAGGAGAACTTCATTTAGTAGTCCCGTATCTGGGAGCACAACAACATCAGTGATGTTTCACACTCTGTCTTCTAGTATTTTTTCCTATGTTCTAGTTACCTTTTGTTTAGAAGAACTGACATTTTCTACCAACTATTCATTGTGATTTCACAATCTCTCCCCTGATTAACAGCTAATTTGGTGACCATGACTGTCTTCCCCTCCCCCATGTATTAATTTGCATTTCTCGATACTGAATTTCTATTAATATTTTATCACCTAGTTATCAGTGACCTAAGAGCCTTCTCAGTCTCTCTCACTCTGACTACACTGATAACTTTTGTAAACTTCAGCAAACTTTGTCATTTCTACAGTACCTCTTCTCCTAGATCATTAATGAATACATTCAGCAACACAAGCCCCAAGACAAATCCTTCCAATACTCCACTGATAATTCTCCTCCATTACGAAAATTAACTACTTCTTCCTTACTCTCTTCTCATGTCTTTATCTGTTACAAATTCTTAGGAAGATCTTCCCTTTAATCCATGCTAGCTTAGTCTCTTTAAGAAGGTGCTTGGGGGGCCTTATCAAAATGTTCTTTACATGCAAGTAAACTATATCAATTGGCATGCTATCATTCTTACGTCTGTTGACTTCTACAAAGAACTCAACTGCCTGAATTATGACTTCTCTCTGCAAAATCTGTGTCAACTCTCCCATTATACATTTGTCTACATTTTTTTTTTTTTTTTTTTTTTTTTTTTTTAAACCCCTTTTTTTTCTTTTTAATCTCCCAT
>VYXH01000029.1:734545-748501 GCA_013397275.1 Burhinus bistriatus | reverse complement strand
AAAAAAAAAAAAAAAGCTTCTGTCTTGTTCACAACTCAAGATATATTACTTCACATTTTGCAAATGACTGGGTTTCCACCTAGGAGCAAGCGATTCATGGAAAAACAGCGAGCAGCAGCAGTTAGAGAACTACAAGAACAGCATGTATTTCAAAAAGGCATTTAACAGGCAGCAAAGAAGACAATTTGGTTGCTGTTTTGTTTTTCAATCAGTAAGGGAGCAGCCTAGTTATCTTTTCCTTTGTCTTTCATTTCAATCCTAACCCAAACCTCCCCCCAAATTTTGACACGGATTGCCTTGGAGTTATACAGTTATGGTTTGGGGCAGAGAAAAAGACCAGCTGGTTTGCAGCAGTTGACCACCACCTTCTCCTGGCATCGGGCTCTAACATACTTACAGAAAGACACTCTTCAACCCCCCTACCAGAGAATAAAATGTGGCTTTGTTACTGCGCGCTCTCCTGACAGAAAGGAAGCATGCCACAAAAGCAGCCGGTTTAAAAAAAGCCGAGGAATGATCATCTAAGTAGCTAGAAAACAGCAGGAAGTTAAGCAGCGCTGCGCAGCACAGAGCAACTCAGAATAGCAACAGTGTCAGGCATCCGAAATGGAGCCTGACTGTTCCCCACGCTACTGCAGCCTCACCAGCCGCCTGCAGGATCGTTTCAGGTTTGCATCCTTAAAAGCCTTTTAGTTTGGTTACTAAAGAGTTGCTACAGCTTGATGGCATGATGCTGGGAGCATCAAAAGCCATGCAGAAAACAAAACCAAGTAGTTCCATGATCACCATCAGTAACAAAGTCTTGTTGCCTACAAATTCCCTTTTCAGCTCACGATACGATACAAGCTCTAAGTATAGCTCTTCTGTAGTCCATAAATTCGTAACACTTTTCTCCTAAATGCATTTTCTCGTCTAACAAACTTGCACTGCACCCTTTCCTTGCGAGTGAACTCAAATAGCATCCTTCCTATGCGGAAGTCCTCTCAGATTTTATAATCTTTTTCCTCATAGTGGCCAAAAGGCTCAAGATTTACAGGGGTAGGGACAGAAAGATGGCATGATTTATTTCCTTCAGAAGCCATGCTAAAAAATTCACCATAAACAAATGAAGCTGCCTGGCACTCCACAATCGGGCTGTTACACCCTGCTTCACTTTTAGGAACCACACAGCTTTGAAACAGGGCTAAATCATCACAAGATGGCACTGCCACATGCCAATAGCCTTGCCCAGGAGCAAACTCTCACCCTGCAATACCGCACAGTTAAGCCACAGTAATCCACCCCATTCTCGATAGCACTAATAAAAGACAAGCCTCCTACATTTCTGACAGACAGGGCAGCCTGATTTTAGACGACAATATTATTGCTTGACAACAGATTTTAAAAACTGCTCGTGAAGTTAACCACAGGGGAAAAAAATTATATTAAAATAGTCTTAACTCAACCACAACCACTGTATACTACTATGATATATTACACAACATACTTCAATTAAGTTAGCTAATTAGCCCAGCCTTCCCTCTCAAGTTAGAAAATCCAACAGCAATTCTGAAGGCCACATAACTTTCGCCACAGAGGGGCATGCACAGTAATAATCTCAGAGGTGTGAATAAGCAGCAAGGGGTTCTGACATGCTTCATTTCCATTTCAGACCTGCTCCCTCCTCTCTGCAATCACTACAAGTCCAGGCGTTTGGAAGCTGTGCTCATCCTCCCGGGGCCTTGGCTCCCCAGTATGCTGGCAGAGCTGCGTGGGAGGCCATGTCATGAATAAGGTAATTGATCCAGCTGAAAAATAGCTTGCTGCTTAAACAAATTTATAAATATTATAAATACATATACAAATTATAAATATATAGTCTTCCCCGCTCCAGCAGAATCATTTTACTGCACAGCTGCACAAACAATTGAGCCAGTACAACAGACAAGAATGAAGCAGCACAGGGCAGTTGCAACCAGTCTGGGACTCTTCAAGCAGATAGACGCACCAAAAAAATATGTATGTCAGATATGGCTACAGTATATTTATATAGTATACATATACAAGAGGAAGAGAAACTTATTTTCCCCTCCGTGAGTTCTGCTTAGACATTCCAGTGAGTCCCAGCTGATGTGGATCTTCATGCTAGTTTTTGCAGTACTTTCTCTTCTCACTAGGGACCAGAGAGATTTGGACATGAATGGATTTGAGCCAAGCACAGTTCCCAAAGAACTTGGCATGCCACATGCAGTGACTCTCTGCACTAGTATCTGAAGTCCCAGGACTTTTATGTAGATACCACCAAAACCTTAAAGTCCTTGTCCCTAACTCTTCCACAGTAACCTGTTCCCCATCTTTTGTCCTGGTGTCAAACTACTGAAGGAACTCTGGTTTCAAAGCAACCAAATGTACCAAGTAACCCATCCCCTTGGCATGTTTTTCCACATGACGTAATGCTATGGCTCACTATATTTCACATGACACCTCAGCCACATTAAAATGCACCCTGGATACTGTGTCTTACATCGTAAACTAGTCAGGAACAGGACTGTCCACACTGCAAGTTTTGTGCAGCAAAATCAAAGACCAGTGTGAGCACTGAATCACTTGACAAGGGCAGTACTCCAACCTCAGTAATTCTTCAGCTGTACTCCATAATATGCCTGTATTATAAAGTAGTTCCTAGAGGCCTACTGTGCGTCATACTGTATGGATGCCTACAAGAGACAAGACAGATAAAATAAAAAAGCAAATAAGAACACAGATAATAGTGATTTTTATTTTTTCCAATTACAGAGGCACACAGAAGAAAAGAAGCTGACTGGCTAATTCTAAATATGCTTTTGACATTTAAACTAATAGTAAGTTTTAGGGTCAGATGACCACACATTGTGTCATACCTCAATTAGCACTACATATTGGCAATAGGATTGTAAATTAAGCTGTAGCTAAGCTTTGTAAGATCTGTCAGAGCTGCGTAACTTTTATACTACAAGATTAACCTGGAAGGTTGCATGCAAGACTCCCTGTGTCTATTAGCAATCAGATTTTTATATTTTTTTTTATTTGCCTTTTCCCTGCCCCCTTTTAAGGACGACCTAGAAAATTATTTTGAGAGGATTGGAAAAAACAGAGGAATATTAATAGATGATAGAGAACATTAAAAAAAAAAATCAAAGGAATATTAAAAATGAGCTTGCTTGTATATACAGTTCTTGCATTTCACCAGCTGTGAAGTATACATAAGAACCAGTGTTTCCACACACCAGGACAATACCACGGTACCTGCAACGCCAATACCAGCACAGAACTGTTAAGTTGAAAACAGAAAACTAGATAACTGTTTTAAGGAAACATTTAATAGAACATACAGGCAATTTTCCTTTTTTTATTGTTCTTACGGATGGGTTACCTGGTAGAGATGCACCACAAAAGAAACAAAAAGCTTCAATTTTTCTAATCAAATGCCTGCAATACAAGCAGGATGTAAGAAGAGTACAGTAGTGAAGTTATTGATGTCTGTTTGAGAGATCCAAAGGTACATGTTTGAACTTGCAGTGACCAGCTTACGGATAAGTATTTTGTTTGTACTTAAATGAATCAGTTGTACTATTATAAAGGAGTACAATAAAAAGCATGAGGAGTAAGAATACAAGTAAGTGAGAAGTGAAAAGTAATAGTATGTGAGAAGTGAAAATTAACAATCAGTACAGAAGGTTGCTTATGAAATGAAATCGATCGTTCACTCTTGGAAGGATCTTATTACTAGCCAAAATGCAACACCTTGACTCTGATGGGAGAGAAATTAGTCCTTTCATACCCACATGAAAAAAAAAACAAAAACAAAAACAAAAAAGCAGATGCCAATTTCGTTCAAACTACCACTTCAGGAAGTTCAAAAGGCAGAAAGTCTTAACTGTCCTAGCACTTGAGTACTCTCTATAGCGTTTCCTCCCTTCTTTGCAAGCTGTTTTGTTCAGCCCCATCTCAATACACTGCCTTCAATGGGATTTGCCTGCAGATACTTTCCTGGCTCACTGTTCTAGCTGCAATTTCCATGATGTAATGCTTTGGTCATTCCTCCAACAACTTTTTTCACCAACCAAAATACAAGAAAAGCTTCCAACAAAACCACAGTGCAAGAAAAGATGACATATCAAGTCGTAAGTCTTTTTCAGGGTTTACTGCACTATTTTCCTAAATTTTTTCCTCCTTTCACTTCCCTGTGAGTAGAACTCTGCATTAGACTAAATCTAATTCAATAAATTGTTTCCCCATACATGCTAGATCTTCTAATTATTTGTCTTCAGAGCAGCTCTGAATTTTGTAGCAGTTCATAAAAGTAATTAAAATGTTGTTTATTTCTTGGTTTAGGTTAATGAAGACTACATGTCAACTAATTTAACACCAACCAACTCCTGCAACACCCTTCTAACCATTGTTTTCTCATTTAGCTCCTCCAGCATCTTATCGTTAACCTTTGTTTATAGCCAGTTCTTTGATGTTTTCAGTGGATAGAACAGTACTCACTGCCAAGCCAATGTGAATGAACTTTGCAAGTAAAATTAATTCTCCCTAATAAATGCTTTAAGAAATCAGGTATTTTTCCTACTACACTCCTTCATTTCTTTTTTTCTACCAAGAGCCTGATTCTGGGGCAGGGGGGGTGGGTGGGAAGCATGCCACTAATTTAAAAACCAAGTAATTCTGCCAGAACCACAAGTGAAGTACAGAATAAATCTTGTTAGCAGCTGGATTTTTTAAATACTTATCCAAAATGATATGTCTTGCTCTATTCTGAAAAGTCCAAGGGTTTTTTTGGTATATACTGCACATATATGTACATATATTCTTCACTAAAAAAAACCACCAAACCCAAAACCCCAACAAGAAAAAAACTGCTTAAATATTTATTCTTTAAGTATATAATATTTTAATCTTTTCTGTTAAGAAGCATTACCATAAAATATTATATAATATTTCATTTTTAGAATTTAAATCCCTCCATCTTACATCTATTAAGAGCAGAATATTTAATTTTCTAATTCTTTGGGGAAGAATTTCAAGATTGTATGAGAAGACAAAGGTTTAAATATAAAGAAGATCATTAATATTCCCTGGTATTAATAAGCAATTGGGGGAAAAAATATCAGGGAAAACATTTCCTGACCAAAGTCTCCATTCTTGCTTAGAGATTCAAGCCAAACAGTGACTGGTTAACATGCATTGCATTTTCAAAGAATATATGAGAAAATAAGAATACAAACAGCCTGGTTATAAACAAAATCAGTAGGTTCAGAAAATGCATTTTATTAAATTCCTTAATTCTTAAAAGGTAACTTCTGTGAGCTTTATGGTCTTCCAGAAAAGACAGAAGAGACAGAAACCTAGCCTGAGGTATTTCTAGATATCCAAAACCAGCTAGAATAAATGCTTTTCCAAAAGAGGAAAATCCTTCATTGTAGATTGAGGTTTTGCTATTCCCACTGAAAAGATTGGTCAAAGATTGACCAATATAATTTAAAACACATTTAAATTTGATGGGATATTTTATAAGTCTCACAACTGGTTTGGCTTTTATTTCTCCTTCCAAGTTCATCTTGTCTTTAGTCAGTTTTTTGAATATGACATCTTCTACCTACAGCAGAGTGAAGAAGAACAGTTTCTAGAGGCTCAGATTTAAAAAAACAGCATTGTAATTTAAAATTAGACAGACAGTTCCTTTTTCAGACAGTGAAGTAATCAGCTGCATTTTGAAAAATACAGATCAGCCATGGGAGCAGTGAGCACAGTGCATTTGAAATTGTTCTGTTTCCCCTGAACAGAAAACGTGCGAATTCAGCTAGGTAGTAAGTAAATTCCTGTCTCAGTATTTGCTTAACCATTTCAGTGCCACTATAAAATAAAAAGGCAGATTCAAAGAATATGATGGATGAAATCCGATTCCTAGTATTATTATTTCTCTGACCTTTCAAAGCTGATGCCAGTTCTGCAAGTGAGATGAAGCTGATCGACTGATTCAAGTCTACATACAGAGCCAAAGTTTTCAAACCCTTGACAATTAAGTTCCAAAATCGGTATCTAAATGGAACTCATCAGATGTGCAAAGCAAAACTAGCAAAAAGTACTTCTGAAAAAATAATGAAAAAAAATTAATTTATTTACTTAGAGAGTAAATAACAACTGATTCCTGAGAACAGCCACCTCTGACAAAGAAAAGGACTCTGAATGACTGAAAAAAGGTGTATAATTCCTCCCCTCCCCTCTGAAGACATATCTGTGATAAAACCACAATAACCTAGAAAAGAACCTTTTTTGTTGTTGTTCCAACTAATTGGTGCCACAGAACATCAAACCTCTGAGACAATGATAGCAGGTCCATGAGTAAGAGGTAGGTACCAAAAGCACAACTGGTATAACACCTTAGATACCCCCAGCTGGAATTATTACTGTGATGCAAGACATTGGTGTAAGAGGAGTACTGCTGTACTACAACAGCCAGAATGGAGAGCTTCGTAGACAACTTAAATGCAGTTGCAAGAGAAGAAAAAAGTAAAATGTCTCCAAGAGGGTGCAGGTGGAATAAGGAAGAAAGGATGCAGCAGAGATAAAGAATGTTTTCTTACTACAAATATAGCACCAACACCTCTCCTCAACTCCGCTTGAGAGGAACACCACACTGCGGAAGTAAAAATGTCATTAGACACTTGATTTCCAACTATGAAAGCACTGCCCACTACTACTAACTCAGGTAGCATTAGGACAATGGAGAAAGCTAGGTGGGAAGAGCAAACGTACCCAACAGTCCCAACAAAGCCAGCCTTGATGGGAACATACGCAATTTTTTTGTGCAGACAGATCCCAACAATCTTAGGGAACAGTGCATTTTATATTTGCAGCTTTCACTGTTACCAAGTACACCCACTCTTTACTACGGGAAGGCAGGAGATGTATCTCCAAGTCACAGGAGTAATTAATCGAATATTGGTAATTTCCAAAGACACCGGGGGCGGGGAGGAGGGGAGGGCGGAATCAAGCCCAATGCTTACCCCCCAAATGGTGCAAGGACACAATTTGAGCAGTGAGTTGTTCTGATTATTCTAATGAATTAAAGAATACCCCTCTATGCACTCTAAGTTAGGGACAATCAAAGAAAAGCTGGCTAAGGCTGCCATCTGATTAATGCCTGGCTGCTACTAAGAAGGGTTCTGCCCTTCCCCACCTAATGATTCCTGTCAATAAACCAGCTTAACTCTTTGTGCCAAGGTATGGGAAACCAGATCAGCAGACAGGTCTGGCCAAAAACTACCTCAAACACATACGATACCCCACAGGTTAAATCAGAGTAAGAATAGGAACGATTATCTGGAATTGCTTCTTTTGGCCTGTACCCACCAGCTTGAAATGTCTCTTGAACTACAGTCCAAACTGTAAAGTGCCACACTGCCAATTTTGCAGACAATAAAATTAGTATAAGAGTATCTTACTTCTGCATGCAGCCAGTTGCTCATTCCCAGCCATGCTCCCTTCTAACAGGTTACCACACATTCGTTGCACCATAGTGCAGCATCTCTAAAATGGATCAGTAAAATGATCCAGGATAAAAAAAAAAATGAATTCAAAAGCACGTTCAAACCTATTAAGTAAACAAACATTAAGAGGATTATGGCCTGAAATGTAAGTCTAGCACCTGAAAGCACCTTTTTTGGCTACTGGACCATGGGATAAATCACTGTGCTAGCTTAGTGCAGTTAAAGAACAGAAAATAGATGGTGGCCATTATGATCCTACGAAGTGCTAATTTCTAAGAGAAATCTCTGGATCTGGCTTACTTACACTCTACACGAAGACAGTATTACAATCATGTCAAGAAAAATTCAACTTCATAAAATTTATCTGAAACAACAAGGACACACCTTGGAACATAACAGGCCTATACCTGGCTACTACTTAGGTATAAAACAGCAGAGAAAGTGAAGTTTTTCAAGTAAGACACAAGAAAAGCGGCCTTAAACTAAATAGCATATCTGCTATATTCCATTTACACACAGAACTCTTATTTTTTAAACTTAACAATACTGATCCTCCGGAATATAAAATATTATTACCACCGTTGGCATGTTGAACATCTTGGCATATATATTACCTGTACCTGGTTAATTTTGAACTCAGAGGTGATGACTTACAAAGCAGATTGTACCATTGGCTACACCTCATCAGGTATCATGCTTTAATGCGCCCAAGGAGCATTAGGAATGATTTTTAATTGACAATTCAGCAAAAACCTAAGAATTTTTAGGTTGCCCATTCATTAAGTCCAACTGCATTTCAGTATGGTCTATGAAGAAAATTTATATGCATTGTTATCAATTGCTGATAAATGGGTCAGTTTTTTAGAGACCTGTATAAAACAATCAGAAACATTTTAGACCTATAAATCCTGGGTCAATGAGCTTTTAACCTCCATAACTCTAAAAACGAGTGACAGCTAAAATTATATAAGTAGCTCTAAGTGATTTTAAAGTGTATCTTTAATATAAAACGTGGACAAATATTTGTTGCATGTATTTAATAGCCCTGTAAACATAACTTATTGCAACATGGCACAGCAGCATTACTCAAGCATGTTTTTTCTCCAGTGCCACTCAACACTGCTACACTGTATTATATCTAAGTGTACCATATGCAGATAAGAAATTGTGATATTTTCTGCTTAATTTTCCTATGAAAGATATAGATCCTTTGAGTCAGTCTGGTCAACAGATACTTGGAGTAGGCCAGCTAAGCAGTTTTCAATTGCTTTAAATACATCAAGGTTTAAAATTCTCAATAGTTACAAATTTAGTACAAATGGTACAATTTCTAAAATTGTTAAGTGACAAAACACCCTTTTCCCTTGTATTAGAAGACTCCTGCAACCTTTTAAGATGCTCCAGCACCTCTATCCTGTTTGCCTTGATTGAATGTTAAGTGCATCTCTGCATAGCAATCATTTTACCTGTCCCTGCAAAGGATGCCGAAGGTAGAAGCCCATCTGAGGACTCTGCTGGCATGTTACGTAGGAGTTTGTCAAAGTCAGGGGTACCTCAGTGAGACAGATGCAAAGAAGGTCGTTTTTGGCTGTTGCCTAGCCTGTTTTCCAGTAGTTACTGAACAGTTTAGCATCGATCTAAAGGGAAAAGTGGAAACTACTTTTTCAGGGCTCTGACTTCTGCTCTTAGTCCTCATGTAGCACTGGGAGAAAGGAGGAAGCAGTCAGCATGAAATACAGGGGGAGTTAGTAAAAGTCTGGAGAGAGAAGTGGGACAGAATCGGAGTGGGGAGAGGGCAGCAGCCAAGACATCTGGATCTGGTACTGACCCCCTTTTCCCTTCTAATCTATAATCACCTCCAGAACACGAAATAAAATACAGAACCTCCCCCATTTCTGCATCCCACTGCTAACAGAGTGTGTCCTGTTAGTTGTGTTCTAAGATGAACGGAAGAGTGCCTCTGCTACAGACCAAGAGCTTCAAATCCCAGTGATGAAACAAGTTGTCGGCAAGGTGTGAGTCCCCACAACATCACTGCAGCTTCTTTCGTGCCAAGTAGCTTCAAAATGAAGATAACCTTAGCAGAAAAAATACTACGTTACATTGATGAGGGCATGTTGAATTGACATGGACTGAAACACAACCGAAGTATCAAAACATGGAAAGGGACATGAAGTGGAGCTGAACAGCACTTGAGTGTACTTCCTACTGCTGCATTACGAACACAAACTCATGTGCTACTCTTTCCACAAGATATACAGCTGTCGTGCTTTAACCCCAGCTGGCAGCTAGAACCACACAGCCACTTGCTCACTCCTCCCAGGTTGGATGGGGGAGAGTAAAGTGAGAAAAAACTTGCGGGTTGAGATAAAGACAGTTTAATACATACAGCAAAAGCCACACACACAAGTAAAGCAAAACAAGGAATTCATTCACTACTTCCCATCGGCAGGCAGGTGTTCAGCCATCTCCAGGAAAGCAGGGCTCCATCACGCATAACAATTACTTGGGAAGACAAATGCCAGCACTCTGAATGTCCCCCCCTTCCTCTTCTTCCCTCAACTTTATATGCTGAGCATGATGTTACATGGTATGGAATATCCCTTTGGTCAGTTGGGGTCAGCTGTCCCGGCTGTGTCTCCTCCCAACTTCTTCTGCCCCGCCACCCCCCAGCCTACTCGTTGTTGGGGTGGTGTGAGGAGCAGAAAAGGTCTGAACTGCCTACCAACAACCAAAAACATTAGTGCGCTATCACACCATTCCCAAATCCAAAACATAGCACTATACCAGCTGCTAGTAAAAAAGTTAACTCCATCCCAGCTGAAATCATGACAACACCTCATTCCACGGACCAAAGAGCAACAGTGGGATCATTCAGAGCCACAGCAAAAAGAGCTGTCACCTGCAGGACCCTCAGCTTCATTAGTTAATTGGTGTTTGATCACATACAAGTTGCTCCAACAAAATATTAGAGAACTGGTTATTATTGCAAGTTCCTCAGTTTCTATGTATGCACCAAGAAGCAAGAAGACAAAGTTGGACAAGTAACAACAAATGCACCACTCGGAGAGCAGGAGATGATTATTAGGGGGAATAAAAAATCAGGACAGACATCTTAACCAGAGAATCCAAGATGGAGGGGCCATTCCAACAACTTGGCCATTTACTTTTGTGCCCGATTTCCCTATTGGTGGACGAGGAACAACATTTCTCTTTGAATATTCATGACATTTCAGAAACGCAAACTCAAACATGCAGAAGGATTTCACAAAAAGAATTGAGTTTAGGTCCAGACAAAAGAAAGGGTAAGTGGAATTTAACGGCTCATGGTACTAACCATATAAGAACATGCATTTAACCCCAAGGATTAGAAAATACATTGATTAGATACCTGGTTGGCAAAACAACTAGTAAGGTAAGAGTCCCACAAAAAACTATCATGTGACCATGTAACTAAATTCACTATGATAGGACAACCCTGGAATATGGCACCTTCTAACTTCCACTGAAGAAGCAGCACTCCAAGCAAAATATTCAGAGGGTTTGTTTTTCTGTAGTAAATATAACCAACTAGTCTCTCTGACTTTAAAGAAAGTAAATTTGCATAATGGAACAGGAACCTGCCACAGATGTTCTCTATTACATTTTCACAGCATCAACTGCACTGCAGAAACTACATGCCTAACTACAATAAGGCAGCAAACAGTCTACTGAAGTGGCCAATTAGACCACAGTATTTTTTATTTGCTCTGAAACAACACCAAGAGTCAAAGATGTTATATTTTAAAAAAGAAAACCAAAAAAAACTTAAGAAGAAAAAGCTGCATCTAGTCCTTACATCTGCTTTAACTCCAGGTGTTTTCAAAACAGCATGTGAGGTGCAGGTTGCGTTGCACAGAGGCAGATTAAAGAATGAGCTGGGTCATTTTGGAGTGCAACCCCAACTGACAGGTTCCCCATTCAATATGGGACAAGTCACCACCTGACCTATTAATATCCCTCGGAGATGGTGAACATTCTACATAAAGGTGGAAGTATCGTTCATCTTGATGACGATCACAATAAAGCTTATATATGTATGCTTATGGACATGGGTGTATGTGACCATACCATGATTCTCCTTGTCATCAGATGCAGAATGGTTCTTCATCCTTTTATGGCTAACATTGAGACGTTTTTACTGGGGCTGTTTCGAGGTCAAGGAGTTTTCCAATATGACCCAAGAGCTAATTCCAGCAAGACAAGCGACAAAACAAAACACCCCAATCCATTTCAAGGCGTTCGTTGCTATCAATACCACAACAAGCATTCTGGTTTATCCCACACTGGCATGCCATTCTTCTTGTGAAAGGCCATGTTCACACCACAAAATGTTATTAAAACAGACAAAGGGCACAGAAATCTGACAGAAGGAGTTCAGAGTTCAACCTCTTTTTGGTTTAGCGCAGTATTTAACACCATCTCAACACACTGTGACCCTCAAGTAATGAGTAACAATATCCCAATACTTCAGGCCGCAGCCCTCTAGAGAAGGGGAGACAGCGTACCTTTTTTTGTTCATGATATTCATAATGAACATGAGGCTAGGGACTCAGCAACTGACTTCAGTTTACATAGAGATGAAAAAAATCAGAGATGAAAAAGAAAGGCAAACAAAAAGGATCAGCCAGTTTAGGTAAGTAAGGCACACATGAAAACAAGTACAGGTGGATTCATGCCCTTTCTGCAATATTATTTATTTACTTACACCTGTAACTGTGAAAATTTATCATTTTGACTTTTGATGTTTATTTCCTTGTAAAACTTTCCGCATTAGCCTTTTTATAAGTTAGAAATTTTAATAGAAGAATTGACTATTAGCTGCACATCATGGTTCTGTCTGCATGTAGAAGCTGACCAGTATAATTATTCAGCTACTGCTGTATCACTAACTTCTCACTCTGTGGTGTTATTCTGGAATAAAGCTGACAATACTTATGGCAATTCCACTTTTCTCAAAAAGCAAAGCCATTAATCGCACACTTTTCCTGGAACCAGTGCTTCCCAAACCGCAGGCTTCATAAATAATCTTAAAATTTAAATGTTTACCATACAATGGTAAGTAAATCAAAATTTACTGCATCATCAAAATTCATCTCCATTGCTCTGATCACAAACATAATGTTTTTATTACTTTTTTATGATCTTCTGGAAAGAAGACACGTTCTTTTGAACTTACGACTCAAAGATAGTTTCTCTTAAGAAACATTTCACAACAGATCACAAAAACCTACATGAGTGACTTTAACTCTACCCCCCCCTTAGGAAGAATAGCCTCAAATATTATCTGTAGTGTAAGAACACAGAAGGGCAATGGAAGCAGGGTAGGAAGTTTGCAAGGTTTCCAGAGTCGTGGAGAGTTCTCTGGGCACAGGCTTAATTTTCCACTTTTTCCTGATGACAAGTGACAGCACTAAAAGAGCAGAAGCACGCAAGGCCTATGCAAGGGTGTAACGAGAGAAGCTCAAGAGGAAAAACTGCCCAACGCTCACTAACTTCAAGCCCAGTTATCCCAGTAAAGGCAATCAACCCCACAGTTGTATCTATTTTCAGAACTCAAATCAGGTTCTGAAGCATGAATTAAGTAATTCAGTAGCATACTTGACTTTTTGGCATTTTGACACCTCCCATACGGAATAAGGAAAGGACAAGAACTGAACATGAAGCTACCTGGAAGTCACCGTCTACGTGTAACTTTATTAAAACAGATTTAAGCCCCAGCCCAGATACGGTGTATTAGGAGGTCACAGGTGACATTTGGGAAACCCCCCAAAATACAAATTGCTTCGCCGTGGTTGACCTAATTAAAATGAAAGGACTGGAGCTATTATTTTTTGTCATAGCGTGTATTAGCCTCATGTCTCCCGCAGCACTCCATCAGCGCCGGCGGAAGGCGGCCAGTAAGTTCTCGACGAGGCTCTCCACAGCAGGGCCCCCCTTCGGCCGCCCACCCCCGGGGACCGGGCGGGCGCCTCCTCCAGCCCGCACCTCGCCGTGGAGGGGGGCCGGCTGCCACCGTCCGCGCTCAGCCTGCCCTCCGCCAGCACCGCAAGCGCTCCCCGCCGCCAGGACGCCGCGCAGCCAAGGCTCCGGCTTCAAGCAGGAGAGAGAAGGGTAAGAAAAAACAAACAAAACAAAACCAAAAACCCACAAACAAAAAACAAAACCCCGCAACACCGGGCCCGATCGCTGAAGGGAGGGCTAAGTTTCTCCCCCTTCGGGAANGAAGCCGCAGCTGCTGCAGCGCTTCTCCCCGGCGGCGGAGGGAGGAGAAAAGCGGGGGGGCCGGAGTTGTGACAGCGACTTCACCCCCCAGGGGACGGGGGCGACGCCGCCCCACGCGGCGCCGGGAAAGTAAACAGGGGGCGGCGGGGCGGGGAAGGGGCTTGCAACAGGCAGCAAAATA
>VYXH01000029.1:719077-733312 GCA_013397275.1 Burhinus bistriatus | reverse complement strand
GCCCTGTGGGGAGCGGGGCCGGGCCGGCCGCTCGGCGCCCTCGGGGGAGTCCGCCTGCGGCCTGGAGCCCGAGGTTCTTCCTTGACGGTTGGGAAGGCGAACCGGAGGTCTGGGGGCATGGGGAAAGTTGCGTGCAGCGAGTAGCACCCGCTCAAAGAAAAAAAAAGAAAAGAAAAAAAAAAGTCCCACAGTGGTCGTTGTACAGTTGATTTATTATTTCAACCTGTTCAATTTTCCCTTCATTTTCTCTTCCTCCTCGGCTGACATCCACTGCAGCCTTTCCCCATCATGACTGTTCTCCCTTCTTGAACCCAGGGGTTTATTTTGCTGTGTAAATTCCTTTATCATCCGGTCCTTCCAACGCAAGGAAGCTGTTTTTTCATCTCCTCTTTATATGCCCTGTTAAGGCAAACCAGTGCTGCTGAAAGAAACACTCCATTACAAGGTGGTGTAGTCGGTTCTTCAATGAAATTCAGCAAGTACCTTTTTTAAAAAAAAAATTTAATGCAAAGAATAGAAGCGATTGACTTGTTACCAGCTTGAAACTAAGTGATCCCTCTCAAGCACCTGCAGAAGAAGCAGAACTGAAACCAGAGGTTTGCCAAGGGGTTGGCCACCCGCCTTGTAGCCAAGAGCTAAGCAGTTAGGATGCACACAAAGATGCAGCAGCCGTGGGGCCTGATTTTCCTCTTTACCCCGAGGGGATTCAAACTCATACTTCTTGTTCTCCCCTAACATTATTTTGACAACAAACTACAGCATCTCTGGCATAGGAGAGCTTAGATTCTCCTGTTGGTACTGTTTCAACAGCTTTGTTGAGTTTATACTAATTAATTTGTACTAATAATTCACCAGGGCAGGAACCCAGCTGGGTTTGCTCCCAGTTGAGTGTGTAAACTACCGAACTAGGGAGTCACGCCCACTTGTTTGCATGCTACTTCCATACGCTTAAGTAAGTAGTTTATACAAAGTGGTATAGTTCAACACAGACTAAGAAATGCATCCTTCAGCAGGAGATGCCTGTGCTAATCAAAGATTTAGTCTAGCCTTACAATGCCTCGATACTGATTAACATAGGAAGGAACTAAGTCAGAATGACTCTATAGCTTAACCTTGCCCTATTTCTTTTTTCACCTGTTCTTCAGCATTTGTCCCACATGTCCTTAATCATTTATGGATGATGGGAGCAACCCCTGCAGCTTCACTGTGGGCTGTCCATTCAAAAGGAGAAACCAGAGCTAGACCTCCGTTAATACAGGTGAATGCTATTGAGAGGAGAACTGCACAGAACTGCAGTTACAAGCATAAGTAGTATATCCTCCTATGCCACCCAAAAATTTGGATTAAGCCCACATCTAATTCCAAACCAAAATAACTTGGAACACACACACACAGAGTTTAAAAGTTCTGAATAGCTCTAGGACTGCATTCTTCCTTGTCCTAGTCAATTCTTGTTTCATCTTGTCCCTCTACTTTAGACTCATAGGATAATTCAGGTCAAAAAAAGGACCTCGGGAGGTCACCAAGTACAACCCTCTGCTCAGCAAAGGTGGTCAAGTTCTTAATATCTCCACAGAGATTCCACAATCTCTCCAGGTACCCTATGCGAGGTCTTTAGTTCATTCCCTGCTTATGTATGGGTTCAATTCTAAAATTGTCCCACTTTCTTTCCACAGTCACTTACTCCAGTTTCTTTAAACTTTCAGCTAGTAGAAGACAACAGTTCTACAAGAGCAGTAGGAGCTTGGAAAAAGGCAGACAGAAAGTCCAGTAGACTTGAAGAGATAATTTTTTCTGGCTTTACAGGAGGGGAAGCAGCAATCCTGTTGACATTTCATTTATAAGTAGCTAGAACTAATGATCATTGCAGAAGAAAAGCAAAAGTTTAGCAGCAAGAAAGTGAAAAAAAAGAACTGGTGGAGCTGATTTGCAGATGTCTTTCTTCCTCCATTGAACCAAACTCAGGTTCAATGGAAACACTGCACCTCAGGATGAAATCACTCAGGAAAGTTGCTGCTCTGTAGAACAATCCGTTTTGTCTTTCTTCATTCCCTCGGTATTTTCTGGGTCAATATAGAATTGTTTCTAGTCCCTTTCTGTCACTGCAGGTCCTACCAGGTGTCTGGACAGTGGCAGGTTGTAGGTGAAATTTACTGAGACATGAGAAGAACAGCAAGTTGTTTTTCTGCTACTCATATACTCAGCCCTCCTGCCTCTGTGTTACACTCTATGACAGAATTTATGTTCAGACTGGCTGGACTGCTGCTGCAGCCTTCACTTAAAAAACACAGGAATTGTCTGGTAGTTTCTTCTTTCTGCAGCTGTTGTCTTTTTCCAGCATACCTGACCCACTAGTGTTAAAAGATGCCTCTTGTCTGAAAAGTCCTGCCACTAACTGCAAGAAAAACACTGATCTGTAGGATTTCAAAGGGAAGAATGCAAAAATGCTCTCTTCCAATATGTGATGAAAACTTCTGTACCACAGATGTAGGCCATGCTAGAAAAGCCATATTTTGACCATATTTTTGGTTGTAATAGAAATTAGTTTGTAGCCTATTTTAACTTCACGAATGTTTCTATTTGTAAGTAAATAGGGGATGCAACTGTAACACAGTTCCACTTTTCTATAACAACATTTAGGAAGTACACAGATCAAAGTAATGTAGCCCTACATCACCTTTCATGTCCAAGGGATGACACTTGTAATATGAGCCACCCAGACAGATAGCCTTGGAACTGTCAAAAGAAACATTAGTGTGATCAATTCCTTATAAATGAATATGTGGCTGTAGGCCAATAATTCAAAATAGTGGACGTAAGGGGTTACAGATATACCAACTACGCAATCAACACACTTCTGGCTAGTTCCAGTCTTTCAAACATAGGCACTCTGAAGTCCGGTAATTATTTTTCTTTTATTATCATTAGTTTTGCTTACAAGTAACAATTCTGAAGTAACAGAAATTTCTAAGCAGCACCAGATTATTAATAATCTATGGCAGTTATCTTTGAAAGGAAACCTGTCAAGCAGTTCAATTGGTATGAAGATATTCCCATAAACCATTTAAAATTAGTTTCAGAACAGCCTTATGGTTTATCTCTGACTCAGAATAAAGGTTCAAGCGCTCCACATTCACCACACTACTATCATGATGGTTTCCAAGCTATCAAGCTTTTGAAACACAGAGTTCTCAGCAAAGCTCCTTCTACCATTGATTCACGGATATCTCCATCACCTTGAACCAGTACAACCACACTTTAAACCTCTCCCATGCTATAAGGAACACAACTTACATTCAATAGTGCTCTGCACAAATACTGCAAGGAATAGCAGAAAATGGAGACACTTAGTAGCTGGCTACCACATAACAGAGCAATGCCAACTTTTCTACCATAGTAATTGAAAAAAATGCAATCATTCCACACACATGAGAAAGGCAGTTGAATTTGGAAGTCTAATAATTCCCTTTTTTTTTGTCATAAATTTCTCCTAATTATTTGCAGAAATAGAGCAGGTGGTACATGCAGTTTCCATAGAAGTCAGCGTGAACCACTCCAGTGAAGTTTGGAGCAGAGTTTGGCTAACACCATATAACCCAGAGAACTTGGACTATTTTGGACACTTCCATGCTATGGTCAGCCTACGAGTTCTTAACATTTAAGATCACAGAATGATTGAAGTGGGAAGGGACCTCCACAGATCATGTAGTCCAACCCTCTGCTCAAAGCAGGGTCAGGTGCAGCAAGTTGCTTAGAGCCATGTCCAATTGGGTTTTGGATATCTTCAAGGATGGAGACTCCACAACCTCCCTGGGCAACCTGTTCCAGTATCAGAACACCCTCACAGTAAATGTTTTCTTACAATCAGGTGGAATTTAACGTAGTTCAGTTTATGCCTATTGCCTCTTGTCTATCACTGAAAAGACCCTGGGTCCAGCTTCTTTACTCCCTCCCATCAGGTATTTATACACATGGATAAGATCCCTCTGAGCCTTGTCTTCTGCAAAATGAGCAATCCCAGTCCTGTCAGCCTCACCTTGTACATCAGATGCTCCAATCCCTTCATCATCTGCACGGTCCTTTGCTGGACTCTCTGGTATGTCCATGTCTGTCTTGTACTGGGTAGCCTGGAACTGGATATGGCACTCCAGGTATGTCTCACCAGGGTTGAGTAGAGAAGAATCACCTCCCTTGACCCGTTGGCAACACTCTTCCCGATGCAGCCTCAAACACCACTGGCCACTAGGACACAATGCTGCTTGCATCCGACTTGTTGAACAACAGGACTCCAAGAACGTTTTCTGCCAAACTGCTTTCCAGCCCGTCGGCCTCCAGTGTCTACTGGTGCACAGCATTATTCCTCCCCAAGGCAGGACTTGGCATTTCCCTTTGTGGAGTTTCTGCCCGCTCATTTCTTCAGCTGCCAAGGTCAGTCCTTCAGAGGTGACAGTACACCCATCTGGTATATCAGCCATGGATCCCCGTTTTGTATCTCCTGCAAACCTCCTGAAAGAACACTCTTACATCATCTAGGTCATAAATGATGTTAAACATTAGTTGCTCCAGTATCAACCCTCAGGGTACCTCACTAGCGACTAGCTTCCAGAAGGAATTAATGCCATTAAACACATCCCTGTGATCACACATGTTCAGGCTTTGGCCTGGCAGTTCAGCCAATTTTCAGTCCATCTTACTGTCCACTTATCTAGCCTGTACTTCATCAGTTTGTCAATAAGGCTGTCATGGGAGAGTGTCAAAAGCCTTGCTAAAGTCAGAATAAACAACATCCACTCTCCCCACCAGTTGTCTCATCACAGAAGGCTATCAAGTTGGACAGGAATGATTTCCCCTTCATGAATTCATGCTGACTACTCCCAATCACCTTCTTGTCCTCAATACATTTGTAAATGTTTCCAGGATTATTTTCTCCATCACATTCCCAGGGATCAAGGCAAGGCTGACCAGCCTGTAATTCCTCCATCTTGAAGACGGGAGTGACATTTGCTCTCTTCCAGTCCTCAGGAACCTCTCCTGATCATTGTGGCCTTTCAAAGATAATCGAGAATGGCCTCACAGTGTCATTGGCCAGTGCCCTCAGCACTTGCTGGTGTCTCCCATCAGGTCGCATGGACTTGCATATGGCCAGTTCATTTGAACAGTCCCTAGCCCAGTCCTCCTCCACAAAAGGCAAGTCTGTCTTTCTCCAGACTTCCCCTCTGGTCTCAAGGACTTGGGACTCCTTACGACAAGTCTTGCCACTAAAGACTGAGGCAAAGATGACAGTCAAGCATCTTGTCTTTTTCCGTGTCCTCCGTCACCAGGTCTCCTGCCCCATTCATCAGCAGGACCACATTTTCCATAGTCTTCCCTTTGCTGCTGAGATACTTGAAGAAGCCATTCTCGTTGCTCCTCATGTTCCTTGCCAGATTCAACTCCAGGCTGCCTTCAGCTTTCCTAAGCCCATCATTGAACTCAGGGAGTGGCTCTGTATTTCTCCCAAGTCATCTGTCCCTGCTTCCACCTCTTGCACGCTTCTTTTTTGTGTTTGAGTTTTGTCAGGAGCTCCTTGTTCATCCATGCAGGCCTCTTATCACCTTTACTTGTGCTCCTGCACACCAGGATGGACTGTTCTTCAGCCTGGAAGAGACAATCCTTCAAAAACAGTCAGCTCTCCTGGGACCCTCCTCTCTCCCCCCAGACCATATCCCACAGCATTCGTCCAAACAGGCCCCCCCCAGACAGGTCAAAGTCTGCTCCTCTGTAGCCTGAGGGTTGTGATCCTGCTTTTTGGATGGTTCCCTCCTCACAGGATCCTGAACTGCATCACCTCATGGTCACCGCAGCTAAGACTGCCCCTAACCTTCAAAGCCCCAAGCAGTTCTTCACTGTTTGTAAGTGTTGTGGGTTAACCCCAGTAGGTGGCTAAGCACAACACAGCTGCTTGCTCACTCCCCCCTCAACCGCAGTGGGACAGGGGAAGAGGAAAGGAAGAGTAAAAGCAAGAAAGCTTGTGGGTCAAGATGCAAATTGTTTAATAAGCAAGACAGAAGAGGAAGAAGAGAGAAAGAAAGCAAAACAAGTGATGCAAAGGCAATCACCACTTCCCACACGCAGGCCAATGCCTAGTCTGTTCCCAAGCAAAAGATGTCTAACCTCCCTAAACCTCCTTCTCTCCCTTTTTATTGCTGAGCAAGGTGTTCTATGGCATGGGATAGCTCTTTGGTTAGTTTGGGTCATCTGCCTGGTTCTGTGCTCTCCCAATCTATTCGGGGGAGCAGGGGAAAAAAGCAGAGTAAGAAACAGAGAAGGCCTTGACGCCGTACAAACGCTGTTCAGCAATAGCTAAAACATTAGCGTGTTATCAGCATTGTTTTGGTCACAAATCTAAAACACAGCACCATATGAGGTGCTATAAAGAAAGTTAACTCCATCCCAGCCAGACCTAGTACAGGAGCTATCAGATCCAGCTGAGCATCCTCTATTGTTCTCAGCTCCCCAATGGCCTGTGCCAGGGAGGTGTCATCAGTGTGCTACTGCCGAAGCCTCCTGGATTGCTTGCGTGCCGCTGTGTCACCCTGCTAGCAGATACCAGGGTGGTTCAAGTCTGCCAGGAGCACCTGGCCCTGTGAATGTGAGGCTTCTTCCCATTGTCTGAAGAAGGTCTCATCTATTTCTTCCTGATCAGGCAGCCAATAGCAGGCACCCACCCCAATGCCACCCACATTGGTCTGCTCTTTAACCCGCCCATGAGCTCTCAACCGTCCCCAGGCAGAACTCCATGCATTCCCACCACTCTCTTACACAAAGGGTGACTCCCACTCTTGCCATCCTGGCCTGCCCCTCCTGAAGAGCTTGTATCCATCCACGGCAGCATTCCAATCATGTGAGTTCTCAAAATAACCAAGCAAAGAAAGTCTGTTGGGAAATTTCTTTGGAATTTTCTAGAACACTTTGGTTCCAGAGAATCAAGAACAAATGAAATAATGGGGGGGGAAGAAGCAGCTTTTAAGAAGATAATTGCTCACTGAGTAAAACAACTCTTTTCAGATATCAGAGATTTCTGTGAGAAAAGTCCTATCAGTTAGATATCCCCAACATTCACTGTGACTTATAAAAAAAATAAAGACTGCAAGAAAATAATTTATAAAAAGCCAAAGAGAATCAGGGTTCCATGACAAACAAATCTGTTAAGCCTTGATGCAGTAGTACAGTAGAAACACTTACCCTGGAGAGGCAAGTGCATACTGAAGTTACATGAGAAACACACCACATGGTTATCCAGCCTGTTGTCAAAGTAAGACAACTGCCTGCCATTCTAGCTTTCTTATTCTATTACGTAAATCCATGAGGCAACTTATGACCTGTTTATACAAGCGCATTTTCTTGCATGACTTGCTGAAGCAAGAGCAAAGGCCTTCATCTGTCTCAGGTCCAGCAACACCTCCAGCCATGATGCCTTCTAATTACTGACATAGACGCTAAATTGCCACAACTAACAATATTCTTACAATATTTTCTCTCTCCCTTGTCTCAGCTTCTTGCCTTCTAATCTCCTTATGTACAAAAGCTGGACCAAGAAAGATACCACCTTTTGAGATAAAGTAGTATTAAAAGTAGTAAATCTTGAATTAATCTGCACAACCAGGGGAATAGCATTTCTAATCTCAATTAGAGAAGAATTCCAGAGAAGTGATTCTATCATGTTAAACCTTCTCCTGAGTTATTCTACTTGCAGTAGCCCTATCTTCAGAACTCTGTCTTTAATTCTATGGCAGACCTTTCTGAAAGCACCCACAAATACATACCTGTAAGTATACACTCATACTTCTAGTGTGGTGTTAATAGTTTTCTGAATGTAGGAGACTTACCTTGAATACACTCCTTTCCACTATTTATTTCCACATTTATTCTTAGCATGCCTAAAAATGAAGTAGCTAATAAATGAGAACACAGAAGCACCCTGAGGTGTTTTCCACATTGTGGCATATACATCAAGCAGGTAAAAGAGGACCTGATTCCTCTTCAGAGGGCTTTAATGAAGGTCTTACGTGTTGCTCCACCTACTGCTGAGCCAGGTGAAGCTAGAGATTCCTCTCAGGTCTGTTGATATACCAACCTCTGTGGCCACACCCTAGTTTACTACTTATCAAAATGTTTGGGTTAGAAACACAAGTATTTAAAGGTATTTAGTTAATCAAGCCATTTAATAGACCTGAGTCTGAGAGCAATCACATATACAGTGTGGGGTTTGGGCAAATTCTAACCTCCAGTTAATGGGGCAGGGCAGTAATCTGTAGCTGGGGTCAATAGACTTCATTCATCTGCTGCTGGAACAGCGTGTCTGACTGCAGTTGTACCGCAGCATTTGTCCTGCCTTCAGACAGTTAACTGCGGTGATGCCCCATTTCAGTTGCAGCTTTGCTAGGTCAAGGGACCCCTGCACCCCCTTAACCGTAAAAATACTCTGAAAGCTGCTGCCCTCAATTCGACTGGCCCAGTCTTTCAGTCACTCGCTGGTTCAGTTTGGGCGAACCAAAATGGACCTGCAAAGAGCTGTCATTGAAAGTGAGTGGGCCTGGCTCATTTCAACACAGGTTGGGAAGCAATCAGAAAAGTTACACTGGGGGAACCTGGGAGGTGGAAAGCTATGGTGGGGGTGCTAATGAGCAGCTGGGGGTGCCCCAAGTGGTCTTCACTCAGCACAGCTACAGCCAGAACAAGCTGTGTGAACACAGAAACCTGGCTGCCCTGAGCATCCTCTTTAATTGATGGATAGAGTGGGGCAGCTGTAAGAGGTACTTCATCCTGCTAAGGTTCTGAATTACCCTTTGAAATGGCAAAACCCACATAAGTATTGGGAGGAGATTCATAAATCTACGTTAATATTTTCCTGATAGTATCGAGTAGCGTTTCCATCACTACCATGCTTCTCTGAAATACTACAGCTACTTGACTGTTATGGTTTGTTGTCGTGTTGATAAAAACAGGAAAAAGTTTCCTTTAAACTTTAAAATCAAGTTTAATTTTAAGGCAAGTTTAGGTAACTGATAGGTCCTCTGTTAATACACAGTGAGAAAAACAAAACAAAACACCTCCCCCCACCCCCAACTACTGACTTACTTCTGTTCCACAGCATTAAGCCCTGCTGTCCATAATCAGTAAGAATTTATCTGTAGGGAGTATTATAAAGGGCCTAATTGGATCAGCTAAAATTTAATAGTTGTTTAAAGAATTCTCTAAATGTGCTGATTATCCATTTATTTACTTTGATAAAAGGTAAGTGGGTTTTTTTTTTTGTGTAGACACTATATGAATTTCATCTTAGTTGAAGATGTGACGAGTCCATCTTGACTAATGACAAAATGCTGCTACAACACAGGAACAATAATGTTTCCGAGCTTGTTCAATGATACTTTGAACAGCTCAAGCCAATGCTCTTAATATTCTGTTGAAATTCTGGACCTCTGCATCCCCTATGACTAGTTCTTTTCAATCTTTGCTTAGAGTTTCTCTGCAATCAATTCATCTTCCACAAACTGGAAAGGCAGCAAGCATGCAAGAGAACACAGACTGTAGCTGCAGTGGTCTGGCACAGAGTTCCTGAGATTACAGCAATGAGATTGCTCTCATCTCTCCTTTACACTGAGGCTGCATCCACTACTGGGTTAGAGTCTACTGTTAGATGTTAAATATGAATCAGTTTTCTGTAAGTTTGCACTAGGGATGTAGAGGTTAGTTTATTAGCTATTTTGTAGCAAGGAAGTGGTGTAAATATATATCAAGTCTTTCCATCTTCCTTGCATATGTTTTCCTGGGCTAACTTTGTGTGTCCCTTTTTGTGTATATTTCATGATAAATATGTCAATAAATAGTTGATTGAGCTGGCAAGAAGAAAAAGACAATGCAATGGAAACCTTCAAATGAGGCCTTTAAATAGCCGGTGTAATTTAAATGGGAAATCCTAAATCAGCTGCTAGATAATGTAGTAAGTAAACATATTAACCAGCCACAAAGTCATGAATTATATTTGTTGATATATTGAAGTCTAGTCGTAGCAGTCAACAAAGGCATGAGGAACAGTTAATGAAACTCAGGAAGTAAAGATAGTATATAATTTTATGGACTTTATAAATTACAGCTTCTAAACACTTCTTTAAAAAAAAATTTCCAGAGCGCTGCTTTGGAATCATCATTGAAAAATATGTTTTGTTCTCAATTAGATCTAACCACTTAGGAGATTTAGAGGCATTAATACGCAAAGAATGCTTAAAGTTCAGGAATGCATAATAGAACTGTTATTGGAAGAGTGCTTAGTTCTATACAGTAAACAGCATATTGTCATTGTACTGAAAAAGCATTTGTTGCAGAAATTTTGTCACTATTTAAAAAACCCCTCAAACCTGTATATGCATGCAGGCAGGATGGTATGTTCTAATAAGATACCTTTTTAAAAATTTTGGTGTGTTAGATATGGCTGTATTTACAAACCCCTTTTTTTATTTACAGCATACTTGCAGCCATTCCTATTTTTTTCATTACATGCAGACCTTTTTTTTTCTCTTAATTAATCTCATAATTATCCCCTCTAGTAAAAACAGATATGAGACTATAACTATTCCACCCATTTCTGCTACAAGTTGGCTCTTAACACCCTGAGATAAGTAAAACCAAACAAAAATAAAAGAAGTACCATCACCACCTGCCAAGTCCACAAAAATTTACATCGTGCATCCTCTTGAAACCGAGGAGACATCATTGGTGGGATTTCCCAAAGGTTTGCTGTCAGCTGTCTGCTGCCACTGAAAACAATGAAACCATTGTCTTTGACAGAAGCAAAGTTAGGCCAAAACTGAGCGCTTTCCCTGTCAACTGCAAAGACAAAAGACATTTGAAAATATGTATTATACTTAAAATGTTTATAAGACTGTATGGCTAACTCTATAAATGCCCTATCGCAAACTGAGCTAAAATGAAACCAATCTTCCTGAAAATTTATATTGCTGTTTCTAATGCCCAAATTATAAACAATTAGCTCTGTTGCATGCATTGTTACCTTAGGGGGGCCCGTACAGCTGGGTGAACAGTGGAAGTCAGCAAATACAGTAACAAGTGTTTTCAGTGGGGAGCTGAAGGGGTCCTATAGTTGTTAATTTAGGCATTTGGAACTTAAACCAGGGAGAACTTTAGTGAGAAGAGGGTTAGCTGAAGTTGACTGAAGATCGTTTTTCATTTGTTTGGGTTTTTTTAACAAACAGGCTACCCATAGCTGAGGCTATGTGCCTGGTATGGCTGTTACTGATGTAGCAATCCCAAAGTCAGAGCATTCTAACTGAGAACTTCAGAGGTCTACAACATATATCAAACATACTGCCACTTTATAGAGTAATTTTCTTTTTTCCCCCCAGTATGGTGATGATGTCAAAGCCTTAAGATGTTTCTGGCATGTTCTAGTAGGTGAGGCAGTCACCCCCATGGGGATCAGCTTTGTATGTACAACTAGTGTGACTCCTGGGTTTAATTTTCTTCATCCTAATTGCCAGCAGAAGTTGTGATGATTGTTTTTTTGAGGGTTCACAGTAACAATCGTCTCCAACGAAGCCATTAAAGTATTAAAAGAAGTTGGTAAGCTGAGCCTAGATGTACTGATTAAGTGAATTTCTTCTTAACTCCTGTGAGAAGAAATCAAAGCTGTTGAAGCACAGTATGCTAATGTACTCTGAAAGCACTTCTACATTATACTTTGTAAAGTTGAACTGCCTCAGTGTTTTACTACAGTATCTCTATATGCCAGAGACATACAGAGACATGTCTTTAAAGGGGAGGAGAGGTGAGGTTGTTCTGCTATATTGGGTGCCATTTATGTTAAAATCTTTCCCTAAGTTAAGAAGTAAACTCAATTTTGTGTTTATACATATAATTATATATATATTTACACACACATATATAAAATGTATAAATAGGCATGGAATATAACATGTAATAGAAAATATAAGACAATATACATTACCTCATATATTGTAATCTATTACTGTAATATATGTTACATATGACATGTTATATTTTATATACAGAATAAGACATACATTAAAAAGTTATGTTGTTGATTTAAGGTTTCTCTGGCTTCTTCACTGGAAGTTTGTCTTGGTCCTTACAGAAGAAATGAATGGGGTTACAGCCTCAATCCTACCTCTGCAGCTTCATACATCTGGCGTTCATCTGCTTCTTTCTTTCCCTTTAAATACATTATCTAAAACTATGTATGCAGGTAGATTATGAGAAAGAAATTTGCTAGAATTACTGTTATCTTGTAATGCAGCTGTAATATCTCTGTTATGGAACCAGTGTGCCTGAGGGGTGCTGTAACACACAGCATGTACTTCATGCTTCAGCGTGAAGCAACCAGCTTCAGTCAGCTCTGCTTGGTAGCCCTTTGTAACACTCTTCATTATGTACTATAGACATGCTTTCCACCGCTGACTGACAACATTGCCAGGTTTGGCCATCACGCTGTGAGACACAGAAAAGAGATGTCTGTGAAGAATGGAAGCTTATCCTTACTGAAACTAAGGGAAAAAACACCCAAAACCATTGGATTACTTAGGGTCAAAATTTCAAAACACAAGATATGAAATGATCATCCTATTGTCCTTGGAGAAGATTGTTGCAGTGTGGGGTTCAGACACATTGATGGATGGGACATATCAAGACATGAAAAGACCTGGAGTTCTTGCCCTTGAAATCATACATAGCAAGATAAATGCAATACAACCACCATAGCTGAGATATCAGTGTCTTTCTTGGGAGCTTGCATCTATGTCTAAATGTGAATATCACAACGTTGAAGGTTGCAATCCCTTTGATCCCATGCAGGATTTATGAAATTTCTTTATAGAGTCAGTTCAGGTCACTACACTATGTGTGGTCAGAGGAAGGTAGCACTAAGGGAGCATTTATGGTCAACACACTCCTCAGGTTTTGGCTTGCCTATACCTAGCCAATGCTGACTGTAATTCCAGCTCTGCTCTGGGACTGAGGCATTCAACATTATAAGAGGGATCTCTCCTTTCCTCAGGCCATGTGGCAGCAATGTATTTTTAAGAATAGGAGCAGATCTACAAACTTGAGATCAGTGCTGGTTTTGGCTAGGATTTCTGGACATCTGCAGCCTGTTGAAGCTGCAACCGCCAATATTTATCAGCACCAGAGGAATGAAAAAAGTCTTTGAGTTCCACCCAATGAAAAAGAGGGTGTTATCCTAGGCTTCTCAGCCTTAGGGTCTTTACCCAGGAGAGAGGAGATCTAGTTTTAGCTCCAAGAACTATTAATGAATTTTCTTCACTGACTGTTTCTTATAAAATGCAGAAATGGTCAAAACAGAACTCAGATGTCCCAGATCTTTCTCTGAGGCCAACCAGTCTTCCTGCTTGTATTTCTTCTTTCTTCTCAGGGAAATAGAGGAACATCTTGATTTTGGTACCTCAGCTGGTGTGGGTGGGAGATAGTTGCCGAGATGCTTCGCAAACACCTGCAGAAGAGAGCTGAGAGATTTGCAGAGATCTGTTCAGAATGAGCAGAGGTTTTCAGTTGGTCATTTTGAACTCTCATTTAGGCTCCAGGTTTGGAGCCTGAAATCATCACTGTCTTTTTTTTTTTTAATGTGCATATCAGTATTTGATTTGATGGATGTCAGCTAGATTTAGCCAACGTCACACAATATGGATGAGATGGCAGAGAACAGAAAAATGAGACAAACACAATTTCAGAGCTGAAAGCTGAAGTCAGCAAAATACCAATGAAGATCAGCTCACTTATGGAGCAGGTAACTGAATATGTCCTCCAGTTTCAAAACCAAGAACAGAAGTTTGCCAGAAAGTATGTGTAGCCCAGTGCTGAATTGATAGATTGGGGAACAAGAACTCCAAGATGAATTTCCATGGTTAAATGCTAATATTAATTTAGACTTTTATGGACAGTGCCCCGCTGCGAATCTAAGACCTGTATACTTTTCAAAGGAGACACAACTTGCTTATTCTGCCAGTGCCTGGAATTGTTTTTCTGGTCTCTTCTGGTTTTAACTGCACAGTTGGGAGCCTTTACTCTGGATGGGCATGAGTCAGCTCCAAACCATAAACAGTGTAGCCATGGTTAGTAAGCCTGAGCTACTAAGCCTTTGCTGATAGCGTGGGCACAACAAGTTGTGTCTGCTTGGAGCACAACCAAAGCAAGCTCACATCT
>VYXH01000029.1:629437-719036 GCA_013397275.1 Burhinus bistriatus | reverse complement strand
AAAAAAAAGTGTAAACATATCTTCTCTGTTCTTTTCCTGCTTCCTCCCCCTGCCTTTCTCTTTCCCTCTCCCTTTCTCTTACTCTCTGTCCCACCCACACACATCCACAAGAGCACTCACAGAAACTCCACCTATCTAAGCCCTCCACCCAGATAGTTCAAATTCCTGAGTGGGATCTCACAGGGCACACATTTGTTTAGAGTGGTAACAAGTGGCTGTGTTTTGGTATGAGGCCCCTTGCGCAGTTCCTTACAATGAACTTGAACAAAGAGCAGTTGTTACATCTGTCCCAACAAGGTTTTACTCAACCTAAGAAGTCTTCATTTTTGCCTACTACTGCTGACTGAACCCAGAAAAGGGTACGATAGGTCATGGCGGGGGAAGCCACTATGCTGAGCTCCAAACACTTTTTTGGGAGTGCCCCGTTCAGAGGGGACAGACTCACCGTAAGTTTCACTAAACCTGCTGTGGCAGGATGTCACTGCGCTGCAGCTCACAGCGCAGCCTGTGGCTGCAGAAATGTCAATAGCAGCCCTGCTTTGTTGTTGACGGTGGCAGCCCGTGACTTAGGAATTTTGAGTGACTTTTCATGTGGCTACGAGATCCAGGTTCCATTGGGTTTTCTCATGCACAGGGTAAGAAACAGGTTACTCTTTCTCTAAATGTTCTTTTAATCTACCTTTTCTTCCACTAGCTAGGTACTAATTATGTTGTACATCATCTGCCATTTTTCTAGCAAAAGCAGTATACTGGGACAAGTCAGTGGAAATTCAACATTCATTAAGATTAGACTGTATTTCCTGTGTATCTCCACTGTTGTCTTTTTTTTTTCCCCTAAGATGATCACTTACAAGAATGAGACTAACACTTCACTTAGTTTTACATTTACAACAGGAAGCCCTCCATGTTAGATGGCAAAGCTACAAAAGCTGCATCTTGGCTATCATCATCCTGATGCCTGGGATTTAGTTTTTCTGAGATTTGAGGATTTTTACCAGTAGGTTTTGAAAAACATAACAATCTTAGTCACCTACACACTTGCACAGGGACTGTGTTCTCAAAGAAGCAGTACTTTTTGACAGAACAACTATGAAAAATGCTGAGAACTAAAAGGATCATCACAGAACACCTCTCTCTCTCTTTTTAAAATGTATAATCCTTACAGGAGATTACTGATGGGTGAATATTAGAGCTGATTTGCCTTCTAGCTTGAAAGCTTGTTTCTCAGGGAAAGCTGTCTTCTGGCAAATTAAAGGAAATGGACTTTCTCAGGAACCTATTTCCCCATGCACAGGAGAACCTGATATAAAAGAAAGGAAGCTTGCTTATTCCTGTGAATTATTCATCTACGTATGTGTGTCTGTGTTCCTGTGTGATATTTTTAGCTCAGTGGTGAAACCCAAACACATCAGGTGCAGACCCTAGCATTTTCTTTTCTCATTGTGCTAGTTTTGTCTGGGATAGAGTTAAGTTTTTCCACATTAGCTTGTATGGGGCTGGTTTGGATTTGTGCTGAAAACAGTGTTGATAATACAGGGATGTTTTAGTTACTGCTGAGCAGTGCTTACACAGAGTCCAGGCCTTTTCTGCTTCTCACACCACCCCACCAACAAGTAGGCTGGGGGTGCACAAGCAGCTAGGAGGGGACACAGCCAGGACAGCTGACCCCAACTGTCCATACCATATGACATCATGCTCGGCATATAAAGCTGAGGGAAGAAGAAGGAAGTGAGGGACATTCGGAGCGATGGCATTTGTCTTCCCAAGTAACCGTTACGACTGATGGAGCCCTGCTTTCCTGGAGATGGCTGAACACCTGCCTGCCGATGGGAAGCAGGGAATGAATTCCTTGTTTTGCTTTGCTTTGCTTGTGTGTGCAGCTTTTGCTCTACCTATTAAACTGTCTTTATCTCAACCCACGAGTTTTCTCATTTTTACTCTTCTGATTCTCTCCCCCATCCCACCAGGAGGGAGGAAGCGAGTGGCTGTATGGTGCTTAGTTGCTGGCTGGGGTTAAACCATGACACTCATATTATCTACATCTCAGGGAAACATCAGGAAGCTAGATAAATATGGCTCTTGCTCTGTCACTTATTCCTGCTACCTGCTGGATGCCACAGGTCCTGTAGGTTTATCCACATGCTCTATACCTTGGTTATATGTGGGAGGAATATTAGCATCGCTCATCCAGTTGGAAGATACTTACATAGCTCCACTATTACAGCATAGTCATGAGCTTTAACATACATATCTTCCATAGATCCATTGCAGTCCAACTAACACTGGTATTCCCATTTGAAAAAAAGGAATAGAGAAAGAAAGTCTAAATGACTTGCCCAATGTTACATATATCCATGGTCACGCAAAATCATATTTGTTCCCTGGCAAAGCCAGGCTTGATTTATTTCACAAGCCAAAATAATGCATTAATTTGTTTAACAAGCCCAAAATGGTGCCTTAACCCTTTCATCTTTAGATCAGTACCTTGTTATGGTGGAATAAGTATCATATAGTACCTAAAACAAATACAGATTTCTCCTATCTGCCAAGTATATACAGAAACTTCACAGTATTTGGGCTAAATGGGACAGTCACAGATAGCAGATGGAATGCAGAGCTCCTCACTTTCAAAACAGGTTTTGGGGCTTGGAAAGGTCAGTCAAAAAAAAATCATCAAGTCCCACATGATCTTACCTGCTGGAGAAGGTGAGAATTCCGTTCCTGTATCTTCTTCAAGTTAATTTCCTATTCCTGCTTGATATCCTAAATCTTCACAGCCTGCACTCTAGGGCTATGCTATGCTATGGGGAGGGAGAATCCAATTAATTATGTCCTACCTTGCATTCAGCTTTCAGCAACCAATTATTAGACAAAACCTGGTTGAGGCCCTTATTTGATTTAGGAGGCTTGTGTGTCTTGGCATTCATCAGGATTTACTGATGTTGATGAATTGCTCTCCTCTGTCATGGCTCTAAACAGATATATCAGGTTTGTCCAAGGCTTCTTGCTGAGCCTTGATCAAATGGTTTTTCATCTAGGAGTATGGAGCAGTTGTTCTTTTATCTAGAACTGCGATATGGAGGTCAGAAGTAATGAAACTGGCATTTGTCTAATTACGAATTCCATTATTATTTTCTATCCTCAAACAGCTGGGGGTAAATTCACACAAGTCTGCTTCAGTAAAGCTCTCCTGAACTAGCATAGTAAGATAAATTAAAAGTAGCATGAGCCAAGTATGTCCTAGGATATCTTTACATGCAATATCTAAGAGAGCCTAGGTTGCAATCTGCAGATATGCTGTTGCTAGATCCAGTGCGAGAGAATTGAAAGAGGTGGGCTGGGAATATATTCTCTATGAGGACTCTGGGATGCTGCCTCCTTCCCCCCATCCAACACCTATTTGTGTTAGCTGCTCTTTGAAGAGTGGCTGGAGGAGTAACACACAGACAGATGAATAGGGGAGTGTGCATACAGCTACCTGGTAGTACAGCATGAACAAGTATAAAATCTAATCTGTTTTGACCGCCTCTGTCCCTTGTAATATTCAAATTTGTGCCAGTTTTACATGAAAAACTACAGTAAGGGGCACATATCTTTCGAATTCCAAATAACTGCCTCGTACAACTATGCTTGTACCCCAACTGTCTTTTTTAAGTAATGGGTTTTAAATGCTCACCACAATTATTAGATTATTCCTCATTGATGTAGCTTTGTGTTTATAACAAGAAAGTCTGTTTTTCCACAAATAGTACTTGCTATCCATTGTTTACTACCTGTTTTAAAAATTCGCTGTCTGATCAATAAGTAGAAAAGATGTGAAGGGTTACTCATCACAAGTGAAAACTAGAGAACAGCTGAGCTTGTAAGATTGTAGAAAAACCCAGACACAATTTTGATGCAAAAAAAAAAAAAATCAGTAAGCATTTTAAAATAAGTACCCTCTGCAAATATTATAAACATAAATATTGTCATGAATGTTGCTCAAATATTCACAAGGACAAGAAGGGCTTGAACTGATGAAACGTGATTACCTGGGAAATGCCATGACTGTACAGCTCAATAGTCCGTGAGCAACTTTCCTGTTGCAGGACTTCCCATTCCTGAAATGGAAGTGGTGCTCTTTCCTTCTATCACTGCACACCACTTTCCAGGGGAAATTCACCTTCACCTCACCAGACTATCGCCTCAGCTGAGCGTGTGGAAATCAGGTAGTCTTTTGGCACTGAGTATCTGTATATCACCTTAAGCTTTCTTATGTCAAAATGTCAGTAGTACTAGATATTTTTATACTGCTTGATATCGGTATTGTTGTTCTTTTATATGTCAGCCTGAAGATATAATAGTATCATAAAGTGGTCTAGATGCCAAGGTATTTCATTAGTATATAATAGTCAGTGCAGTTTTCTCTGCTCTTCTTTTAACCTTACAGTAAAAGTTGACATCTTTCCTTAGAAATCATTTATTACTTTACATATGTGATTAACATAATAACACACCAGGACACGCATTTACAGAAAAGGTATGTTGGACTTAACAATTAAATAACTAAACAAAAGCAAATACCTAATAATTGAATTATTTGCTGTTAGAGTAATATTTTCAGTAGTAAATTTTTGTACGGACAGAGGAAAAGCCATTCCTGACTTGAAGGAAGACATTGTCAATTTCTAATCTTTTATTGACTGCTTAACTAAGAATCCAGGAAAGCAAGGTTAATCAGGATGACTCAGTGTGAAGAAAGCAATTGTGTGCCTTTTTTTTTATGGCCATGCAAATTTAAGCAAACCATATGGTTTTAGACAAATATGTGTACGTTTATTAGCACATCATTTTTGCAGTGTGTGACAATTGAGTAATTATCTTCAGTAGATAACTTTGTATGAATATACACCAGCCTATATGCACCACCTAACGTAGAGGTCTCCAGAAACTATAGTATTCTATACAAACCCTAATATATAATTTAAGGCAGATACTCAGATCAGCACTTCATTTTGAGCAGGCATTGTCTTTTGAACTTACTATGTAAGACTATGGAGGGATAATACTAATTATTATCTAGCAAGTGAATCTCACTACTATTAATTATCAGTGAGCTAAAATCTAAGTGACATAATTAGCTTGAAAAATGTCTGCAATAAGAACACGCCACGCTTTATCATATCAAAGGTCCCAGTAACCCAGTATCCTGTCTGCAGCAGCAGTAATAGGTAGCAGAGATTAGCACTGAAATGGGTGCAATAGTTTGTTTCAGAAACAACTGGTTGGTTAAAGCACAGCAGTTTGATTTATCTTCTTTAACAGTAGTTATCTCCAGTGTAGATGGCTACATCTGAGCTAACTGTCTAGCCTCCCTATCCAAAATTAGTCACTGGGAGGACTAGAATTATTCATTTCTGATTTGCAACCTTAAAATGTCTGCTTCTCTTCAGGGATCCTAAGAGGAAGCTGCAGTGACTATCTCAGACATAGACATTTACATGGCTCCCTCCACAGGACCTTATGTTTTAGAGCACTCAAATGTTTATACATGCAGGTAGGAGAGGAAAGCCAGAGGCGCTGCATTCATCTTCTCTGCAAACAAATGCAGGGGAGATGCCTCAGGCAACAACTTCATTCAAACTCATTCATCTGGACATGTAAACCATAGCCAAAACTAAGAGAGCTCATAGTCTTTTTGATTAAGAGAATTCACCAAGGAGCTCGTTGTTGTCTGGCAAAGAATGGTGATGAAATGGAAGGATTTACAGAAGTGATCTGTACCTACAGTGAGGATTTTAAATGGGCAAACTTTGATCAACTGGGAAAACTATATAGTGAAGCAGGCTGGACTGAAGTGCTTAGGGAAGGGAATGCTTGAACTGGATTTTTCTGAAGTCAAACCTGCCAAAAATAGTATGGAATTTTTATCCAGAAACCGGTATGAACACATTCAGAATCAAGCTGGACAGTTAACCACCTCAAAAGCATATTAGAAATAAGTAGGCACCCTTAGTGAAATACAAAAAGAGACTGAAGAGTTTCCCAGAGGGCACAAAGTGTAGAGCTAAATTAAGAATTGCTAAAAGTTAAGATGAATTAGATCCTGTAAAGGCAATTAAAATAGTAGATTTCAATTTTTATCTGTGTAAGCAAAAAGAGAACCAGAAAAGAAGAAGGGGGGTCCTATGTAGCAAAGCTGAGCTTACTTCCTGTTTTGCCAGTATGTCTGGGATAAATGGAACAAAATCTGTTTTGTGTTCACCAAAAGTAGATTATATGATAACAACACAATTTTTTAAAGACAAAAATATTTTCTCTGTGTTATCTTTCCCTTGAAATTCAATAGCTGTAGTCAACTTGGATGTTGCTTACTCACTTGGTATTCCACGCAGAGAATCATCAGTTTATGAAGAAGAGGATATATATACGAACTGAAAAGAGGGTAGTTAGAACACAGATGACAGGAGTTTGTGCTGAAAACACAGTCATAATACTAGAGGGAAGTATGTAGCAAAATTCCTCCAGGAGCAGTTTTGGTCTGTCTTGATCACTAGTTTAATATTTTCATGTAGTATATATTGTCATGGGAAAATGTGCATATCCTAATGAAATCTGATGATGATGCAAAATTGAGAGGCAATGTTAACATAGAAGAGGATTTGGATATCGAGGCTATGAAAGAAGATCAGAGGGTGTAAAAGAGGATTGGAGAAGAGTTTGAGGATGGAACGACTTTTAACAATGCCAAGTGCAAAGTGATAGACTTAGGAACAAAGAACAGGAATCTCTGTGATTACATTGGTTGTCATCAGATGATCACAGAACTATGTGGTGCCAAGATGATATGATCGTAAAAGAGGCAAATGTGATTCTAGTATGTGACAGAAAGCATCAGTACCATATGCAAAGCTGTCCCTGGACTCTCTTTTGGATGGACCACCATTCTCTGATGCAGTTCTGGCAATCATTTGTCCTATGGATTGTTCCCTGGAGACAGAGATGGCTTCTAGTTGCCGGGTTTTGCTCCCTTGGGCCATCACATTCCTCCAACACTAGCCCAGAAGGCTTAAGACACCCTTAAACTCCGCCGGGATGATGCCAGGCCCCAGAGTAAGCAATACATACTTTCACCATCATGCTATTAGAAGAGCACTCTGGTGGGCTCCATCCAGCACAGTCCTTACATTAATTTTGAACTCAAACCTCCTCCCACCACACACACATGCATGCAGAGTTATTATTTTAGACCCACAGGGTCCCTGTACTGTCCCCAGGGAGACCCAAGTCAAGTACTGTGCAGTACGTACAGGAGCAGTCTGTGCTTAAGGAGGTTTAATTTTGGACAGTGTGGATGCTGGCTTCTCTGCACCACTGGGTCTGAAGGTCATCTGGGAGGACGTCTGCAAGCAGAAGCATTGACACAAACTGCCTGTGGACATTCAGGACCAGCATCTACTACCTTGCTACAGGCAAGACAGCTCTTCTGGCTGTCACTGGAACACACTGATTCCTTTCCTGATCTTGTGATGTGAACTCTCAAAGCAGCTGTTGCAGCTGCCGTGGGGATACATTCCTTTTTCCTTTGGCTATCCTAGGAAAGCTGGACAGTTGCTAAAATCCCAGTTTAATCATTCATTGCCCCTTTGCCAATCTAAAGGAATGTCTTGCTAAATGAGAGAGGTGTGGGACCAATGGCTCTTAGCCAGTTACATTGATATCATACTTCAGTCAAAAGAAAGAGAGATAAAGTATCAATTCTGAATGTAAAGTGGATGTCAGAATTGCAAAAGTTTATAGAAACAAAAAGAAACTAGTTAATCTGCTGGTACCAAGATCAACATCTGGAAAAAAAAATCTCGCTCCTTCTCTGCAGCCAGTGTTCGTAGCCACACTGGGTACCTCTGTTCTGGTAGACACACAGGGCCAGGGAGTGAGCTTTAACACTAGACCCCATCGTTGTCCTTTTAAAATTTTAAGGAAACTAAGCAACTCTGGCATGAGGGGGAAGTGCCTGCTTGGATATATAATTGTTTAATTGTCAACTTACCCCTGGCTCTGCATTCGACCACTCTAACTTATTCTCTGCAAGACAAAAACCCAGATGCAGTTTTGGCAGTAGCTCAATTCAGAAACCAGTTCTAGCAGGCAGTTCGAAAGAGACTATCAGGTTCAACTCCCTACACAATCCTCCATTAAGGTCTTCTAATAGGCTTTGTACCCTTTTGCTTCATTGAAAACACAAACCCTCCAGTTTCAGACTCCAATGATACGACAGTGATGGGCTGCCACACAGTCCTGAAGTTATTTCAGAGAATTTGTGACTAAAAAAAAGAAAAAGACACAAGACAATAATTATGTCTCAGGATCTTGGGGGCAATACAGAGGATCCAGAAGAGACTTGGTGCCAAGTACTCTGTAGTGTGGACATGGCTGATTTCTCTGAAGGGGACTAGCCCTGAGGAGTGGGGACCTTTGCTAATCCGTGCCATCTGGCCTCAGAGTCAAGCATTGGCCCCAGACCTCTCTTACTTACCGGCATAGACATATCCACCTCATCATTGATTCTGTCTCCTTGTCTGCCCTTCTCTCACATTATGTCCCACAGTGGAAACCACCTCCTAGTGTAGCATCCTAACCTCTATAGCCAATACTGTTTCTTTAGAGGTTTCTGGGGAATCCATTCAGATTCAGTCATCCTGCCCCGAAACTTCCTTGCACTTAGTCAAGAGATAATTTTCCTCCTGTTGATTTAAGAATAGACTTGCTTTTTCAGGGATGGAAATGTCACATTGCCAGAGCAGGTGTCATCTGTACTTGGCTGACCTTGACTTCGCATGGAGTAAAACATCCTCCTCTGTTGTGACTCTGTGTGTACATTTCAGTCTGAAGTGTTTCCATCCACCGAGCTGCTATTTTATATCAGCCTGTAAATCGGATAATGTACTTCTTACAAACATTTACATGAGTTTAGTATGCCCCATTCATTATAGGTTCTTGACTGACACAAGAAAAGATGATAACCTACCACTTTGGATGAAAATGAGTTTGAGGTTCTCCTTTTTAATGAGAGGAGACAAAAAGGTTTAGCTTGGGTAGCTTAACAAAATGGGAATCGAGACAAACAGAACTGTATGATAATTCAGTTCGGAAGGGATCTGTCGAGCTCATCCAGTTCAACCTCTTTCTCAAAGCCAGACCAAAACTCAAAGGTAGCTTAAGTTGCTCAAGTATTTTTTCAGTTGAATTTAGAGTATATCCAGGGACTGAGATTCCATAGCCACTCTAGGAAACCTGGTCCAGTACTTGGCCATTCTCCTGTGAACTATTTTTCTTATTTTATCCAGTCAGAATTTCTTTGCAGCAGTTTGTGTTTGTTGCCTCTCATCTTTTCTTCTGACTACTTTGAAGAAGACTCTATCTTCTCTATAAGGCCCTAGCAGTCCCCTAAGCCTTCTTTTCTGGCTTAACAAACCCACATCTCTCAGCCTGTCCTCATACGTCATGTGCTCCATGTTGAACTTGAAGATACAGGGTGTCCCTTTCTCTCCTCTGCTTGATATTTGTAAAATCAGTGTTAGCATTTTTGGCTAGGGCAAATTTTTCCAAGACTATCTTAACCAGTTCCTGCCCTCAGTGACCTCACCACTGTGGACATGAGAGCTCTGAAGATTTGGGGAAGATTTGTGAAATCATTATTCTGAATAAGAGTCGTATATTTTAGCTGCCCTTAATTCTAACCAAACATATGTAAAAGTTCCCCAATTCCTGGCATTCAAAGATAAATTTTAAAAAAATATTTTTTTGAGTGGCTTCTAAAATTGCTGGATGCATTCAGGTCTTGCTTTCAAGACTTCTCTGTACAACCATGAGTATAAGAAATACGCATTACAAAAATAGAAAAAAATGACAACTGCCACATCTCAGTCCAATTCTAGTAGCTGATGCCTCACAGCAAGTCTCCAGCTTTGGCAATGCTGTACACATAAACCTGAGAAGAGGAGAAAAGTGTTTCCGCCTGTCCTGTTGCAGAAATTAAGTGGTTTATTCTGCTCACTCCTAGGATCACTTTATATTTTCACCGGTAATTATGAAAGGAAAAGAGAGAAATTAAAACTCACATGACTCTCTTAAGACTCCCATATCTGCAGTCCAGAATGAGCCGTGTGCAGCCCACCATTAAATGGACTATAAGCAAAAAAATGTTACATTTCTTGCATTAATTCTGTAGTCTGAAAAAAGTATGTGAAACAGAGACCAAGAGATTAAAATTCAAGAGCTATTGCTGAAGTGCAGATGTACAGACAGAGTTTGCTGCGATGGATTTCTAGCTCTTTTCTATTGCTATCCTCCTTTCTTGGGAAGCTCAGCCTTTGCTAAGCAAAGAGTTAATGCAACGCTCTGTGTTACTGTGTTGAACAACCTCTAGCAGCACAATCGGTTTGACATTAAAAGGAAAATAATTCAGCTAGTGAGCTGTAGAGCGCTATTCCCTGCTCTAAAATTGCAGCTATGCTTACTGTGTTCTCTTGATGTTAGCGATCAGATCATAGAGAGTCTACTTTTGTTTACTAATGATTTCTTCTTGAACTAACAGCATCAGTGCTGCTAATGTTTTTGGGCTGACTGCAGATATAATCATGTCTCTCTTCCATGCCTAAGCTAATCAACTAGAAATGAACTTTGGTGGGCAGGTTCTCTAAGGTGATCAGCATAATGGACCCCCATCAGCAGCATGGATTTCAGAAGCATTTTTCATGCATATAACGCTCAGTTGGTATAGCTCAGATTGTACAGTTAGGGTCTATGATTTTTAGGGATTCAGACCTTGTCAGTAGGAAAAAATCATTTCTCTTTTCAAGCAAAAAGAATTCTACTGGCGTGTTCTGAAGAAAGCCCATTGAACCACCTTGTTAGCATCTCTTGATGACTTTCTTACTTCTTTTGACTCCCATAGTGAATACTTTTCTTCCTAAAGAAGAAATGGATGATACTATTTTCCAGCAGATACCTGCTTTACATTGGGAAGAGAAGGATTAATTACACAGTAGAACCCCAGTATCTGAAAACCTGTGACCCAGACTTCTCCCTCTAACGAGCTACTTCTCTGACTATTATCCTCCACTTTTGTATTTATTTGCAATTAGCTGCAAATCCTTGATGTCACCTGATTCAGACAACCAGGATTTCATTGCAAAGCAATGATGCCCTTGTAGTCTGTAACATGTTAGAGTATTTTTTCTAGAGCCACATTAACAAAAGAAACATGAACTTGCATCTGTAGTGTTATGGCACTGTTACACTGTGCGTACTCTCATGTTATATTGCATTAATTGATTTAGGAAGGTTAAAAAAAAAAATGAACCAACCTATGAACAGATTTGTGAAATAAATATTTAGAGTTCTTGAGAAAGACAAGATGAACTCCCACAAGATAATTATATTTTCAGAGCTTGTTCAGCTTAACCAGCAATTTGGGTTCAGTGGGACTTTAATTTATTCCTGAATTGTTTGCTCATCATTTGATATTAAATTGCCTAGTAATCCATTATTCTCTGGTTTTTTTCAAAATTTGAGGTCACAGCTCAATATATACTGAATGAAAAGGCTCTACCAAGTGTATGTTCTCATGTCACTAGGACCAGTAAAAAAAGGAAGAAATGCACAACACAACTAACCATGCCAGGCAGTAAGACAGTAAACCTCTTCCCTCTGTTCTTGGGAGCATTGCCTTTTTGCAGCACTGTACCTACATTTTAAGTCATGATAATTCTTTTATTCATTATTTTCCTTCAAGTTCCAGTCACTGGCCACTTCCTCATCACTGTTTTTGTATTCCTGACTTCTTGTATTACAAGATTCCTGAAGACAAGGCAGGAATAGAAACAGCACTTGAATTCACCAATGACTGAAGCAACCTACTAGGCACTCATTAATTAGAATAATCAAGGAAACCATTAAGGAAACATTTGTAAGACTCTTGCTTTTGTAAATGAGGTACTACAGATCCATTGACAAATACAGGCAGATAATTTTGCTTGGAGAGGACTCCGTCCTCTATCATCTAGTTTCCGTGTGCATGCATTTCAGCTCGAAACTTGGGCCAGGCTCTGTCCAGCTTTTCACCCACTTAAACTGTTCCTTATTTATTTTACCAAAAATTAACTAAAACCCAGCAAGTGTTGTATTGCCCTTTGTCAGTTCTCTAGCCACACCCTCGATGCTGTACATCCCTCCCAGCAGCATTGTTGATACTTAGCAAATATTACAGAGTGGTAGAGGATGTTCACGTACTAATTTTCAAAATGCTTTTGAGAATAACGTGCTCCACTTGACGGGGCATTCCTACTGAATGAAGCTTGAAGGAAATAATGTCAGCTCTTGCTCTTTGTCTTTGTTAACAGTCCCATGTTTTCCCTTAACATTAGCTGTGTACAAAGCTCAATACTGAAAGATGAGTCTTTGCTGATTTTCCAGACTGACAAGCAGAAAATTGGCCAAATATATATTACTAAGCACATATTAGACAGTGTTAAGCACTAACATTTTAAAAAATTGTAAAGATAAAGAGGCACATCCATCTTCAACCGATGGACTTTCAAAAGATGATCTATTGCTGAGGAGTCTCACTGGCACTCAATGTCACCCTTGAAGAAAGCGCTTTACATGAGCACCATCACAAGTAGCTTACAGCCCCGGCATCAGGGTATGGGTGGGGAAAGAGTGCATTGAGCCTCTCACTCATACCTATGTCAACAGTATGGGTTTAAGGAACTGCCTTGTCACAAATCCTGTGAGAACAGCAGTTCTGTGGGGATAGCTGTTTGCAGGGCTTAGGTAGAGCTTGGGATATGTGCAAGAGCCTTGTCAACAGCCGGGCTGTCCCCACAACCATAGGCAAAGTTAAACCTCTTTATCAACCCCTGCCTCCTACTCCCTTCCAGTAGCATCAGTGCTATCTGTGTTTCCATCACACTTGGAGTGAGAGGAAAGGATGGCCATTCTGGAGTGGGAGACGTGACAAGACAGAGGGTGACTCGCTTAAAACCTTCTGTTCTTCCCTTTCCAGAGGCTGGAGATAGTGCAAAAATACAGGACTCTTCAATCTAGAGAGCAGAAAGCTAAGGGGGATTTAAAAAAATCATGTAGGTGGTAGATAAACTGAACTGTAGTTCACCAAAACGTGCAATACTGTAACGAGGGAAATTCACTGAAATGACTGATAGAGCATTTTAAAGCACATATAAGACAGTACATCTTTACAGAGTGGATAGTGAACTTCTGAATTTGTTGCCACAGGGGGCTGTGGGGGCAGATGGTATCAGCAGCTTCAAAAGGGGCTGGACAAATTCGTGGCCAATGGGTTGATAGACAGATACTAAAGAAAATGAGCAGGGATGTACCCTGTGATACAGGGAGTGTGGCTTATGGTGACGTGTGAGGGAATGAACTCAGAAGGTGGCCAGGCTCCTGTGCACTCTCTAAACAGCCTCTCCTCCTGCTGTGCTCAGTGACAGAGTACAGGGCTAGGTGGACCACTGGTGTGATCCATTTCTTATGTTCATACCTAGAAGGAAAGTAGCAATGGAGGAACCCAAAAGCCATGTCCCACACTTGCAAAGTACTGGTATGAGATAGAGTTTTCAGAATATATCTCGCTCCATATTCCTGAGAAGTCATGCTGCAGGCTTGGGGAAGAGTGGCTGGAAAGCTGCCCAGAGGAAAAGGACCTGGAGGTGTTGGTGGACAGCTGGCTGAATATGAGCTGACAGTGTGCCCAGGTGGCCAAGAAGGCCAGTAGCATCCTGACTTGTATCAAAAATAACGTGACCAGCAGGACTAGGGAAGTGATCGTCCCCCTGTACTCAGCACTGGTGAGGCCACACCTTGAATACTGTGTCCAGTTTTGGGCCCCTCACTACAAGAAAGACATTGAGGTGCTGGAGCGTGTTCAGAGATGGGCAACGAGGCTGTTGAAGGGTCTCAAGCAGAAGTCTTATGCGGAATGGCTGAGGGAACTGGGGTTGTTTAGCCTGGAGAAAAGCAGGCTGAGGGGAGACCTTATCGCTCTCTACAACTATCCGAAAGGAGGTTGTAGCGAGGTGGGTGTTGGTCTCTTCTCCCAAGTATCCAGTGATAGGACAAGAGGAAATGGCCTCAAGTTGCACCAGGGGAGGTTTAGTTTGGATGTTAGGAAAAGTTTCTTCACTGAAAGGGTTGTCAAGCATTGGAACAGGCTGCCCAGGGAAGTGGTTGAGTCACCATCCCTGGTGGTATTTAAAAGACAAGTAGACATGGCACTAAGGGTTTAGTGGTGGACGTGGCAGTGTTAGGTTAACAGTTGGACTTAATGATCTTAAAGGTCTTTTCCAACCTAAATGATTCTATGTTTCTATGGTATTTTAAGCATTGGCCGTTCAAGACCAGGAGTCTGACATAACTTCTGATTTCCGCTCGGCAGCCAAGCACAGCTGTGGCAGCAGCTGGATTGTAGTTTGGAAATGTGCCTGCGGGGACTGGCCCTACTCTCATTAGACTGAGGAGACAAGTCTCTGTGCTTGATGAGGTTGCCTTAACAGCCACACAAACAGCCACAAATGATTATGTTTACAAAGGCTGTGAAGGGAAGCTACAGCCGACTCCTTGTCAGTCTAAGTATGGAGAACATCCTTCCTGAATGTTTCCCTTGGCCACAAGAAAACTGTGAGTTAATGCGATATTTTAATGCTATACAGCTCCGCTTTGTAAGATTGCTTTGAAGCAATTCTGATTTACAGCAAGTAATCACATAGCTAATGAATTTTTTTAATTGAAGAGAATGAGCATAATCTAGTTATAACAACTTTAGAAGAGTGTGACCAGTTTTTACACTAAAGCCAAACAGGATGACCCAGCTAATTATAGTTCTGACAGCTTGATATCAATCCTGGGCAAATTAATGGAATGACTGATACAGGAGTGGATTCATCAAGAATTAAAAGAGGGGAATATAATTAATACCAGCTAACAGGGGTTTACTGAAAATAGATTGAATCCTACTATGTTGATTTTTTTTTTTTTAAATGGGATTTTATGTTTAACCTATAAAGGTAATAGGATAAATAAAAAATACATGACCTGGTATGTCACAACACTTTGAGAAATCATACACATCTAAAGTGTACTGATATGTACATGATACGTAATAAAAGAAGGATAAACTGTTTAACTGACTGTGTCCAAATGTAGTCATAAATTTGGAATCACCAGTGACCTGGTGCTACTTACAGGTGCCTTAGGGTTCAGCTGGGAGCCCGGGCTTCCAACAAAATTCTGATGCTAATGATGTTTGATGGTCACACAAGAAGGTGTGAAAGCAGTAAGTAACAAAGAGACTAAGGCAGACAGCAGTGTGGATTGCTCTTCAAGTGTGTTGAACACATGCTTCAGGACAGTTTGAGGGAAATTGTACGTCTGTGGGACAAAAAATGTAGGCAACACTTGAGAATGGAGGAATTTATCCTGCTGGGCAGCGGCTGTGAAAAGAAGTGGTGGATTGGAGTTGCAAAGACGTGACTATGAAGTCTGACTGTGGCCAGTGGTGCAAGCTGGTGAGAAAGCTCGAGTAGCGTTGCTGCACTGCTTAGTCTCCCTTTCTTGATTTCTTGATTTTGCTTCTGTAGAAATAGCTTTTCTATAACGTGCTTTCATCTGCTCGTTCTCTGTCGGCTGTATCTCTTTTACCCTTAGGAGCCTCATCAGCACTGGACTCTTTCTGGAGGAGCACAGCACAAGTTTCTAGGACAGACAGGATGAAACACGTTCTGGAGGAGCTCGTCTCTCTTCACTGAAAGAAGGTGAAATCTAGAAACTGGCTTAGACTAAGCCCCTTCCTTTTAGAGGGCTAAAATTATGAATAAAATGAATCCTCCCTGATAAGCGGAGTTTTAGACATGCTTAGAGACCACAAATCCTTTTGAGTGTGAATGGTGATCAGACTATCTGGCACTGCAGTTGATTAAGCTTGCTTTCTAGTCAAGATAAAATGACAATACTTATTAAAATGGTTTGAAGTGGTTGTCTCTGTTCCCAGGAGCTGTCTATGATCCTTCAGACCAAAAGAACTTACAATATTGAAATTAATATACTTTGTACCACAAGCACCCGCCATATGACATGAAGGGCAAAGATAATGTGTTGCAGAAGCTAATACGCTGCAAATTATTTTCAAGGGCTTGAGTGAGTTCAGCAGCAGAAACAGGTAAATTAGAACATTTTTAGAAATACATTAAAGCGGTTTTGAATTGAGAAGCAGAATTCGGGGAAACAAATGTCGGTTATAATCAAAGCTATGTATCATAAAAGATGAATTGCTGATACAATCTGAAAATCTGTGTGATCCTGTTTGTTGTTCTAATTGGCTACATCTCGGTTAAATACCAGGAAATGATTGATCTCTCATCACAGATGCTTTGTGACTTTGGTTTTGGTGCATCGTGAGCAATTCTAACAGCTGGGTATAGTTATTACAACTCACTAACTGGAACAGCAGTTTTCTTTAGATATCTCTGATGACATAAATTAGTTCTGTGGCTAGAGTATTGCTTTTCCTCAGGTATATTGCAGGTGCCTAGACCATGTAGTAGAAAACATCTTTCTTGCACTTTGAGTGAAGTCCTGTCTCACTGTGGTCAATATATTATGTTCAATAGAGGGGGATTTTCATCTACTCTCTCCGGTATTTGTGATTTTTATGAACATTGAATAATTACACTGAACCCAGTAGTAATACTTGCCTGCACTTGCAAGATGGGACCTATGTGTAGAGAAACTGGAGATCTCTCACAAGTGAATATTTATGGAGCTTGCTAGGGGTTGTTAAGAAAACTGTTAGCGTTAGCAGACTTTTAAAACTCTTTTAGCACGAATAGACTGATTTCACATGAACAGTTCCAAATATACTGAGAGGACATTTGAAATATTTAACTGCATTCTTTTCTCCTGAATATTCAATAACTTCAGAAGCAAAGTTCATAACATAAGATTAATGGCATAACCTTAGGACATCCATAGCTTGCAATGACTGACTGGTAAAATGGCAAACCATAACGTACATCTAGTGATAAACATTGTGAAACTCTACTCAATTTGGCCTCAAACTTGACTGCGTTAATTCAGCCTCCGTGTAGAGCCTCTACTACAAAGATATTGATACCTAAACCATTCTATGATTCTGTGATAAATGTTAAATAACTATGGTGACATAGATTTCAATGATGTCTTTAGATCCACCTTCCTACCATTCAGGGATCAGAAAAGTAATGGCTAACTTAAGACAATGTATACATTCAGTGATTCAGTTATTCAGTGTATTGAACTACTTGTACCAAAAAGTGAACAGCAAGTAAATTAATGGGAGGGTTTAGTAATAGAATAATAGAATAAATTGTGTAGGCACAAGTAAAACTAGCCTGTACCATCTTCCTTGGACACAAGACCCAGAACAGCGGAGGACAAAGAGTAAGTACTAAGGACAAGCTTTTTTTTTTGCTAAAGGAGACAGCTAGATGTAGAGATAACAGGCCATGCAGCAGCATTTAGATTTTTAAATATTTTGGACATAATTCTATCATCAGTTTGTTGTCCTATGCTTAGCTTAAAGGATGCTGGACCACTAAGGAACGTGTATCTTAGATGTATGGAGGCAATGTTATTGAAAGATTGTGAGTCTGAAGAGGGTATAAATATAAATATCAGGAATGTCAATACTGACATGTGCACTGAAAGCATATTACAGGCAATCTTTCAGAGGTATGTATCGTTTCATATCTCATGAGAAGGAACCAGGCGAGAGGTTTTTCTTCTAAATAAAGCAACATTGCATGCATTTAAAATAAAGGGTCCATATCTTTTCCATATTAATCCCAGCTGGCAAATAAATTAGTATGGGAAGTTTAGTTACACGCCATGAAAACAGCTGATCAAAACTTTTTGGTAGCATGGAAGTAAACTTCCTACCACCATTCCTCCATGCTCCCATTCCTTAATGTAATTCACCACATTTAATGTAATTAATCTGGAAAGAAGGAAGAGCAGTTTTCCCAAAGGAATTGCCTGACTGACAGCTGTTTTACATAATCAGCACAGAAAGAGTGGTGGTGGAGCATGCTCCAGCTATTACCTCCTAATGGACATTCATTTTGCTTTACTACTGTTTTCCTCAGCAAGATAGCTAGGGAGATTCAATTTAAATTCCTTCCCCTATACAATTAATTCTTTAGCTAAGCGTGTATGTTACAGAATCTTCTGCTTTGGGGCAATAATGAGCACCCAGTGCCTGGTGAGTCTGCAAGTCACTTAGGTATTGCCCAGAAATATCAACATCACAAACCGAGTATCAGTTCAAAAATCCTCCTTTCCAATAAGAAAATGGTAACATCTTGGATACTATTAGCTTGCTGTAACTGTGAAGTAAGGGAAAATCAAGGACCCCAATACTGTTTGTAAAATTATTTCTGAGTGCTTAATGAGGGAAACTATTTTAATAATCATTCAAGCCTATTTGACTGAATTTGTGAGGTGAAATGGAAAAGCACTATGAAGAAAAAGCAAATAATCATTTGGCACTTTTCTGTGGCAAAGGGTAGTGAAGAAGGGGTGGACAGTAGTAAATATGTAATAAATCAAATATTTGATTTGTCCTGACTAAAGTTTACCTAATTTGTGGGAGGAAAGAATCACATCTTTTCCTTTTGGCTCATATAATGTACAGATGACTTGTGGCATGTGTCTCTAACTTTCCATGCTTGTTTTAAATGAAAAGCTGTGTATTTTTCTAATCTAAATTTGGGAGGAACCATCAACTTGGTAGGTTTGCCCCCACACACACTGTACATGTAGATGTTCAACAGTAGGTGGTGCTCCCAGGGTAGAAATGTACATAGTCTAAAATGCAAATTAAAGAGGGTTTACTGAGGAAGGAGAACTCTTTGGGGTTTTCAATATGGTAACTGAAGAGTATTTAAAGTGCAAAATCTCTAAAAAGACATTAAATATTCTGCAAACTGATTTTTAAATCCTGTGCAACTACATGACCACTCAAACAAATATGGAAGACGCACATTTTTCAGTCTGTTCTTTTTCTTCCAAATATTCACGCAACAAAGTGTTGACTCAGCTTATACCCTGGCTATGGAATTTCTGTCCACGTGCTTCATCGCTCAGATTTCATTCATATTTGCTGAGAATGTCAGTATCGAATCCAAATTACCTATATGGTTTTCTCAGTTGTTAAATGTTTAATCTGTTTTATTAGCAATCGTGCACTTTAAATATTCTTTTTGAATTACATCCCAGATTTATAGCATATACCATGGGATTCTTAAAAATCCTAGAATCTTTTCAAAGTTACAAATAGCAATAGGACCTAACATTTTCTGTTGGGTTTCTTTGCTGTAGGCAATCTTCATTCAATATATATTTGCTTTTCAGTTTTGTTGCTTGAATTTTGTGATACAAATATGGTCTCACACATTCTTTATATGACCAGAGAGCATCATATGGGGGACATAACTTAGTACACTCAAATTCCAGCTTGAATGGCATTGGCAGAGCATCCTACAAATTTTTAATGAAATAAAGAACTAAAGTTAAAATTGCAGTTGAAAACAAACCATACAGATCAAGTGCCCCAAATAGCTTTCAAAGAGGAAGGTGTTGGTTTGAGTTTTTTTTTAAAATGAATATTGGATTTTCTTTGCCTATTTACATTTCCGTAGGAATTCAGCAACATTTGTATAATATACTATTTGTTTATACGCAATCTGACAAATCTGGTAATTTGCAAACAGTGTATTTTGTTAATTATAGTAGGTGCTTTGGCTATTTATGTATTTGAGCAGCTTGAGCTAAATTGAGAGAATAAAACCAATGAGGCAGGAAAGTCCAATTAAAAGTACATTAATCAAATGCCCCCCAAATGCCTTTCCTCTCTCATATGTGTTGTTGCACTTTATGTAGAGTGCCTGTTTGATGTCAATTGTCCTTCTGTATCTAATGCAGTATCTTGCTCAGGCAACGTGCAGTAATAAATGCAACTGTCAAGTGCCTGGTTTTGGATATTTCATTTTACGTTTTTATAGATTTTATAGTTAATTTAAATTTTAAACCATTCTTCTTTTTAAGATTAATTATAACCAAGAAACAAAGGGAAATGTTAAGAAATGACTGTTTAAAACACAGGCTGCTTTTGATCTACCATAGTTGCAGTAGACTATCTTCTCATCTGCACCGGAATAAGTAGAAGTAGACTCTATTGGTTTTCACATGAAATTCAAAATAGAAAAGCGCTGCAACAGAGCACTTAAAATTTGTTCCCTTGGTATCTGATGAACAATATTAGCTTGACTCAGCTTCTAGTATAGTGCCATAAATCAAGAATAGGTCTGTGGGAGCCCATATGAAAAGTTTATTTTGCTGTACTGATGCATCTCTCAATAAAAAAATGAGGACTTGCAGTTGTTCTGAAACACAAATTAGGTAGTCAAGTAGTCTGAGAGTTGAACATAGAATTCCACTTCTTGGCTCCGTTGCAGAATCTTTATGTGATGCCAGGCAAGGATTTTAGGACCAGATCTCAACGTGAGAAAAAAAAAAAAAAAAGGAAATTAAAACAAGATTCAGACAGAATTCAGGATCTGAATCTGTTCTGTCTAATCCTGGGAGTGCCTCAATCCTGTTACGCTTTTCAGTTCCTTATATGCCTAAGACACGCACCTGTTTATTTTGAAAGTGGCCCTACTTCGAACAAGGCTGAGCAGTTTGGTGTCTGCCCAACTCTTAAGACTGTCCAGGGAAGAGGCCGTGTTTGTCCCTGAGGGGAGGGTTTGTCTGGCAGGCATTGTCAGCACATACTGAAGGCATGCTGACAAGACTGGGCTCCCTACAGAACCCCGCTGCGCTCCCTGTCGAAACACAAATCCCGCTGGAGGGTGCTCAGATGCTGCTATAGAGAAAGAAATAGAAGATTTCCAGAAAATGGTATATCAAAGTTCAAATATTTCTTTATCCATACAGGGCTGGAAGCTCCTGAGACGAGTGACTGGAGCTGAAATTCTCTCAAGCTGGAGAGACATCTGGAACCAGTGCTTGGTTTAGGTTTCTCACCGTTAGATGATAGTAAAAGGTGAGTTCCACGGCGTTCTCCTCTTCGGGTGAGAAACAGAGAGAGAGATGTTCTTTGAGTGAAAGGAGTGTAGGAGCCTGCCTGCAGAAGGTGAGCTGTGGGTGCCTGCATCTCTGGATGAGGCATGGGAACCAGAGAAACGGCAGGATTGCAGCCACACACGCTGCACTCATCATCTCCTGTATGTTAGTGCTACCTGGTGCTGCACTGAATGTGACAACTTTAGATAAGTGCCCGAAAGCAAGTTCCACCAAGTTTGACCTTTGGATCTCTTTCTGAGCTACCTTGCCATGGACACATCTGCCTCCAGTTCCAGCTGAGCCAACTGGAGATGTTTCACTCCCCAGCTAGCTTCTCCCACCCTCATTCTACCCCCTCAATACAGACACACCTCCCTTTCTCCCCCTTTCCCTACCTCCTTGCACCAGAGGTTTCCATCCTCCTCAGCCTCCCAGCTGAGCTGTTTATAAGCTGTTTCTGACAACAGGAGTCAAATTGGCAAAGACCTAAATTAATTCTGCTCAAGCTGTCACAGATAATTGCACTTAAGACAAACTGAGGAGGGCTCATATGAGCAGGTCAGACAGACAGAAGATTTAAAGCATGAGGACCCTGTAGGCAGCCCTGCTGGTGGCTAGAGAGTCCTTGCGGACAGAGGAAGGAACATCCAAATGAATTTTGGTAGGAGACTAAAGGTATTGCTTCACATGGGCATTAAACCTGGGCTCGACTTTAATGTTCTTCTAGCAATGGCCATTTTGCTGTACAGAAAAAAGAGGAGTCTGTTCTTTATTTCTATTCAAATGACTTACACAGTTGTTTGCAATAGCTGGGTATTCAATTACATGCAATAATAGTAACTATTGAATTTCCCTTCAATGAGAATATTTTCAGGAGGAGACTTCTGAATTAAGTTAAAGGGGCTTCATCATAAAATTTTATATCCCAAGCGATGCAATCACCTTTGGTGGTTGCATTGCCATAGAGTATTTATAACTGGAGAAGTAGCATCCCATGTTAAGCTAAGCCTTCCATGGTAGCAAGAGGGTGTACTGGAGTACATGTTCAATATACATAATAGATACCATTTCACAGGATTAAAAATGTGGACTCCTGAACAGTAAACTTCAGCCTTCTGACTTGCTTTTCCTAGTTACCTTTGGCAGCTATCTTAGGAGTAGTTCAGAGACCATCATGTCCATATTCCCTGGTTACAGAACATGGAAATTGGGCAAGTTAAAGGAGAATAGCCGTGAATAACAAAGCTTGAATGGCACCTTCAACTCAAAAAGCCCTTAAAACAATGATTACAAAAATCCATGAAGAAATAACAAGAATGGCTCATTACCAATGAATTTTCTTTCACTATGTGAAATTCTAAATAAAAAAGACAGGTATATTGTGTCCTTAATGAGGAGTAAATAAAATACACTCAGGTATATGATTGCCCTTTTCATTAGTAATGCTTCTCTGCAATCTGGCATGTATTAAAAAACAGAAAAAAATGGTTGATAGTACTTTATGCCTTGGGCTAATTTGTTTAAATTTAAAATATTGTACTGAGCAAAAATTAAAACATATGCTCTGTGCATATGTTATGCAGGCACAAAACATTTTATACATGAAGTACTGCAGATATTCTTCTCATAAGTAAATGAAGATGTTTTAAAAAATGTATATCTGATTTCTTTCTAGAGATATGCATGCTAAGCAAATGGGACTTGCCTCAGTGCTGCTTTAAAAGCAGATTCATAGAGAACCTTGAATCAAATATTTGATACAAACCTCTGACACTCAATGAGATATGTCATAGTAGCTTTTAAGTTTATTCTTTCATTGCCATGTCTTGAAAAAATAGCAAGAACACTGGCAAACATTAAAAATATATATATGTGTATATATATATTATATATATTAATCCATTCTGCCTCCTAGCAAAAAATAGAGCTCATTACATATTTATAAAGCACTGCATCCATTCCTCCAGCATTCCAGCAAGGCAGTTTGATTTGTTGTTTTGCAGAAAGGGAAGACTGAGGGACTAAGAAGTTAGGAGGACTTGCCCAAAGTCATGGAGTGGGTAAAATAATAGAAGCAGAAAGAAAACAGAAAAAAACTGACTGCTTATCTCCCACAACAAATGAATAATTCTCTCCAGTGCTGTTATTGAATTATAACAGAGCGTATTATATTCTTAATTTTCTTACCTTCAGTAGGATTCCCTCATTGTCTGGTAATGTTTTGCTGCTTAATTAGCTCAACGGTAATCAGAGGCAGGAACTTGTTCCTCAGCCTATAAAATCCTCCTGTGTTTAAACTGAAATAAGAATCATTTAAATGAGAGAGAACGAAAAATCAAGGTTTCTCTCACCAGGAAAAGAGACACTGTAGGAGGCAATTACTGAGCAATACATGTACCATATATGGCTGTAGGCTTCAGCTGTAAGGTTGATTTTCCTTGTCTAGGCATAAAAAAATACCTAAAACTAACATGAATTAAAGATGTTAAAATAAAGTTATCATCTCACAGAATAATTCACTTTCCACAGGATTTTCTAAACCTTGCACTGTAGATCAATGTTCTCGGTGTGCCTGGAAACTTTAGTCTCCGAATAGGCTCCTTGACCACCCCACTACTTTATTGAACTCCGTTATCCTACTAAATAATATATCCTCCCACAGAACATCCGCTATTTATTTGGCCTGTAGACCTGTGGGATTCATTCTTTTTCCAAAATTGTAAGTTATGGGGTCAGGTACTGATTATGGAGCATAGCCAAGAGCCTAAATACAGAGCAACCGAAATTAGTTTCTGAGAACATATCAATAGGATCTAATCCCTTTACTTGATTCTTGACTACCAGGTGACTCCAGTCTATATTTAAATACAAAAAATAAAAGCTTCAAAGTGGGTTAAGTGTGGTTTTTCACGGTCAGCCAATCTTTAAACCTTGGCCTATGCAGAGCTGTACATCCATGCGAGGATCCTGGCTGTCTCTGCCACTGGCCCTGTCCACCTTGTACCTGGCAGAACTTCCCTGGCAGCATTTTGAGCCCCAGGCTATGACCCAGTACCAGGCATCTGTTCCTCTGGGCAGACTTAATTCAGCTAAAGCCCTGGATGCCTGCTGCTGTGTCTGTTCCTGAGGCAAGCAGTATCAGGGCTTTTTAAAGGAGGTCCCACTCTGTCTTCTCTCCTCATCTCAGGCTATCTTTTCTCCCCCTCTTCTGGACTATGGCAATTGGGACAGCTGGAAAATGTATGGAGAAAGCTCAACTTGATCACATGACAGACAACTGCACACTAGAGAACTTTAAACAGAAATGCAACTGAGATTTCTCCTGGAAGTAAGGAGCACACTGGGTGTTTCTGCAACTAACTAATGTATTGGATACCTATTTCGGCTCTGAGCTCATCCTAGGAACCTCAGTGCAACAGTGTAAGGACAACCATTGGCAAACAGAGGTCCATATGTTCTACCCACCTAGAAATGGGGATTTAATTTCTTTTAAAATCTTAATCAGGTCTCCAAAACCAAATATCTACTCTGTGAATTGATAGGAAGTGTATTATTTTTGGCCTAGGCTTGCATTAACTCAAAAGTTGGGCAGAAAATAGTTCTTTTTTTTGTTTCACTATTCAAATTAACAGATGCAGTTCCTATCATTTGGTACTTTTTCTGTCAATAACACACAAATCCCATGGAAACATGCCAAAGATTTTCTTAGCAACCAAGTCCTTTGCCTGATGTACACGATTAACTACAACAGTCTGTTAAAAGCTTAAAATAAACCTGTCTTTTTATTTAGAATTACATACAGTAAAAGAAGATTCATTGGTAATTAATTTAGCACAATTTCAGAAGAATTTATTTATTTTTATGGAGGCTGAGCACTCAAGGCATGTCATGGTAAAAGCAAGTGTCACTGCAAAGGCAAATCCACTGGGATCAGTCCAATGGCTGAGTTCAGGTAAAGTAAAAGCACTCTCACCAATTGATGGTATTGGCTCCCCTACGATTAAAATGTAAATTGATTCATGCCTTGTTAGTGCATAATACTGCTGCAGAAAGCATCCTTCTCCACCAAGAAGTAGTAAATTCCATTACGAAAGATGGGATTTTGACAAGGTATTTCTAATTCCAAGAGGGTAGAAAATTTGGAGAAGAGCACGTGTACTCTGGGCACTGCTTTCTACTTCCCTGGAAAATGAAGACTAATCACATTTTCAGAAAACAGAAGTTGTAGTTTTTACGTCTTCGCATTCAGATGAAGTAAAATACAACAATATCACAAGTTCTATCCTATTTCTAGGGAATGTTTTTTATCTTTGCTTAAAATAATCTCCATTGGCTTCATGGTCTTTGAATTAGACCCAGGGTGCAGGCTGATGGTATACAAAAAAGAATTCTTTTTAGAAGCGGTGTACATAACTCCTATCAAAAGAAATAAAACAACAGTATCTGAGGTAAAGACTGATGCTCAATTGAACTCAGCTTCTTAGATGCTCACGTGGCTAGTGTCACACACTAACCACCCATTTATGTTGCAGCCATCAAAAAACCTAGAGACCTTTAGGTCTCTCTGTAGGTATTAGACAACGCTAGTATTTAAATATCCCATTTCTCCAACAATTCTGAAAGTAGGTTTCCATGACCAGAATTGTTTCTGGCACTGAGAAAAAAAACACTAGATTTAGTAGGAGAATAAGAAACAAAGGAACAACAAAACAGCACTAAGCATTATCAGCTGAAGACCTTAAGTAGTCCTTTATTCTGGTCTTTTAAATAGTTTATGGACAATGGCAGCCTTAGTGGTCCCATAGGAAGAATGACTTCTCCAGTAAACCCGTTTGTTAAAATTTAATGATATGCCTGCAAGTACAATTCTCCTAATTTGTGCCTGCTGTTGGCAAGCACAATGCATCGTAACAGCTCTTCTCTTCACAAGTGACCCACAAGATGCAATGCAAACAGCTGCACTGTAGTAACGTGGAAGATCTAAGTGGCTGTGTTAAAGCTTACAGCAAGTTAGACATTCCTAATGCTTTGCAGAGCTGTGCAGACTAGTAAAGAAAAAAAAATTAACTCTTGTTTTAGCAGGTTTTATAGCAAAAAGTTATTAGAAAGGTAAATATCACATGTAACTTTGAAGACAAGGAATACTTCAGTTACCTGGAGCTGAGTGGCTTGAGCTGTGCCCCACTGCAGTCGTTAGAGGTCTGTGAAATCATAGTGGTGCCAAATGTTAGCATGGAGAATCATATTTGTCTGTGTTATGGCATGGTAATAAAACGCAATGACCAGTACCAACCATCTCTGTTATTCACTTCTGCTGCCAGGGGATGGGAAAAGGGCTTCCTCAACCATTTTGACAAACAGACTGGTGTGCCTCAGAGCACCGTGCTTTTGCCTGATGCCATTCCTAACCTCTATACCTTTGTCACAGAGGTACAAAATGACCTTGAAATAACAGTCGTTTTGGTTAAGATTTGGTTTATGCATAAATTTATGAAGCAGTATTGTAGAAAATGATCTTTAGGTAAGGAACGTCTTTTCAGCTCTAGTCTCCCAAAATACACATCGTCATAATTTCTTACGGTCTGATAGATACAATAGGGAAAACAATTCTGCAGGAATCAAGAGAAAAATCTAACTTTTTACTCCATGTGATATTTGCTGGCTGTCTGAAATAGGACTAGTTTTCTGCAATAAAACCAGTGTCTGAGGTGGAAAAAGAAGATAATTCAAACTGAGCCACGCCACCCCTGGAGCCAAACGCTTTTAGGGCCGGGGAAGAAAGCTCTTCTTTTATGCACAATGCAGTAGTTCAGTTCTCATTAATTTCAATTAGAAGTTGATGAAGTTCTTTCATTTATTACATTGTCACTCGCACTACATTTTCAAATTGCAGTAAGACATTAAATATTCTCACAGGTGGTAACAGCTCACAGGGGATTTTATGCAGTGCAAGACACGTAATGAAACCCAAGTCATTATTATTATTAATTATTTCTATTACTTTATTGCTTAGGAGTTGTAATCGTGGATCAAGACCTCATTGCATGATACACAAAGCCAGAAAAAAAGGCCATTACTCCCTTAATTTTTACACATCTGAAGTCGTTAGTGGCATTGCTTGGCTTAGGAGCTTGAATTTGAATTTTCACCTTCCCAAAACCTGGGCAATGCTATGAGTCAGTCAGGTTGGCTGATGAGTATTCAAACTGCCCTTGCAACATCTGTTAGGAATCAGTGCTGTCGGAGCAGCTGTCGTCACTCAGCTGACCCTGGAGGAAATGCTCGGGCTGAGCAACGTTAGTCCCCTGGTGCTCCTCTGCCCGGCCTCCCACAGCCTCCTCCGTCCTGAAGAGCAATGACACCTCACAAGAGCATCTCCCAGCCCTGCCTGGTCCATGCCACTTCCTCACACAAAACTGGCACCAAGATTTTTTTTTAAGTGGTAAGAAAATGCTGAGACATCTTATTGTATGTAACAGCCTCAGGAAGAAAGGACAGTCGTATTTGGCACCTGTTTGTGACTTCTCTCCTGGCTTCACCATGGAGGGTCTGAGAGCCCTTATACTCGCATCAGATGGCTTTCCCGGGACAAAAGGCTGCTACTGGCCCTCCGTGGTCTAAAGCGGGTGCTAGGAGGCAAGATTAATGCAAAAGCCACCTCCAAAGCAGTGTTGCAAGGGCACAGCTAACTCAAGGCCAGAGAAAAGGATGCTGCAGGCATCAGTGTGACCCTGAGCAGCAGTTCTGCGTAAGTGGTGGATAGTGAAACTGCATCTCCTAGAAGAGTTAAGCCACAAATAAATATATTTGATACACACGATGTCTGACATGTCTATATCTATATTTGTGCAAGTTACAGGAAGAGTCTGAGGATGAAAGCTGTAACTTGAAGCACATCCTCAGTTCTAGGGCCCTGACGGCCAGCAGCATGGGGTGGCCAGCATAATCTTCCCCCACAAAGAAAGGAGGCCAGGAGAAGGGTTGGCTGAGACCTGCATTAGTCATTCTGGGAGCTGCTAATCATACATATCAGCAAAATAGGCCTGGACTGAACAGAGGAGGGAGCTCCAGAAGAAAGTTAATCCAGTTCTATCACCTGCCTAGAGATATTTGCTGATCAGTCAGCAGCTGCACACGAAGAGAAAAGTAGAGAGAGAGGAGCACCATTGGAGCATCCCAGAAAGAGAAGTGGGTGAGGAGGATGGCCTGAAAATCATGTTAAGGCTTTTGAGAAATAGAAGGAGAAGGAGGAAAGAAGAGGTCTAGAAGTTGGAGGAGAACAAGAAATTTATCTCTCTGTAAAAGGAAGCATTTGTTCTGCAATGAGAGTTGTCTCATGTGGGTGCTGCAGCTGCTAAATCAGCTTCCAGGTATTTGTGCCTGACCCGAGTATATGACTCTCCCTTTTCCCAGTGGATCTGGAGGGGTGCTGGTTTGTCCTTGTCCTTATGGACTGGCTCTGCCAGCAGACCACATTCCAGATGGCAATTGCCCTTAGGACAAAGCATATATGGAATGGGGTCAGGGAAGAACAAAACAGTGGGAAAAAATTCAACTCATTTCAGTACAGAGGCTGTGCCCTTAAGCTATATATAGACAGCATACTTCTTAAATGAGAGAAAAAATCCTAAACCTTCCCTGGCGCAACTTGAGGCCATTTGCTCTTGTCCTATTGCTTGTTACTTAGGAGAAAAGATCGACCCCCACCTCTCTACAGCCTCCTTTCAGATAGCTGTAAAGAGTGATAAGGTCTCCCCTCAGCCTCCTTTTCTCCAGGCTAAACAACCCCAGTTCCCTCAGCTGGTCCTCATAAGACTTGTGCTCGAGACCTTTCACCAGCTTTGTTGCTCTTCTTTGGACATGATCCAGCACCTCAATGTTTTTCTTGTAGTGGAATGTGGAATTCTGTAAATGTTCCCTGTTAATAGAATGAGAAATTAAACAGTTTTCTGAGCTGAGACATCTCAGAAGCATTTCTGAAAGTGGAAACATCAGATTTGCCAGGGTATAGATGTAGCAAGGTGATGAATTTATTCAACCTTCAAAAACAGGAAAACAAAGCTGTCCTGATGGTTAACAGAGAACTCTAGCCAAGTAGTAACACTGAAAGGATTTGCACTGGGGTAGGTGGATATATAATAGCAGTTTGTTTGGGCTGACACCTTCCTAGACATTTTTATCCAAAGATTGTAATCTCAGACAGTAAGGAAGCAGAGGGGGAAAAAAAGGGGAAAAAAAAAGATGTATCCTAACCTGCAGCACCAGGGCCATTTTGGACCCAGAAACCTCAAAAGCAGAGTAGTTCCAACAGGGAATGAAGAATCATGCTGAACTTGGGGAATCACACAGAAATCACTGCTTAATTAATAGAGAATCACAACAGCTAAGTTAGGACGTCACCACAGAGGGCATCTGAGATCACTTGAACACCCCATGAAACCAAGCAAAGGGTTTGCATTCACTCCTCACCCAAAAAAAAAAAAAAAGGTTTGGGTAAGAAGTGATGTCAGGAGAAGTGGTTTTGTTCATTTTCTAGTGGAATTAAGTCAGAAAAAAAGCCAATGGTTCTAAGGACAATAATACGTAAAGTGGGATTTTGGAAATACAGACTTATCTCCAAAACTCCATCTTCTGGGTTTAGGTTGAAGGCCCCGGCCCAATGCCATTGGGGCTGTTTATTTAATGCAAGGGTTACACAGGGCTAGTAGACATGACACAGGAGATACGGGAGATGTGCATGCTTGCAACGCTGGGTGGCCAAGTGGGTAACACCCGGCATTTCAAAGGCAGATGTGTAGGTGACTGTATCAAGCACCTGATCAACAGAGTTCAGCTGACCTGGCATGAGGCACCTTCTTCAGAATGAGTTGAACTGGCTCCATTGATATCCATCAACTAAAGCAGCTCAGATATCTGATGTGCTTCTGTAACCTACGGCCAGATACCTAAACTCTGCTTTCTTAATCTGTACCTGCCTTGTGCTCCTTCTCCATAGAACTGTCACGTGGGCACTGCAGAGGACTGACCAAATTCCCATCCTGGATGAGGGTTGCAGAGTCTGAGTATGTGTGCCATATGCCAAACCACCTCCAGCTCTCTCAGCCTGTGTGTGAACATAAAATACCTGGAAAAGTCTTGGGTTTGTCCCAGAACATGATAGGGAAGCTTTTGAAACCTGAAATAATTTTGCAGCAAGGGGAAACTCTTTCCTACCTATCTCTAGCTCCAATCTTACCAGGTGTCCGAGACATTTTTACGTGAAAGGAAAACCTCGCGATGTGTTGATGAGAAAAGCAATGAGATCCCAACCGTTTTCTCAGATAAACAAATGGGGTCTTGCCAGGATTAACAAAATAAGTCTCAAGAGAGCAAACCACCATAAGTAGCAGGAAAGGATGCCGAGAACAGAGACAAGAGCAGCAGTCACCTGAAATTAATGAAGAAAGAAGAGTATGTCAAGGTGGAGAAGCATCAGTGTAAAAGCACAGCATAGTTACTGTACCTGCAAGATGAAGAGAAGCAAAGGGAATTCTCTCATCACTAAAGGATAGTCCCTGAAAATAGATGGACTCGGTATACAAATACATATAGTCTGTTCTGGAGGCTTCACTCACATTTTCGTGTCTGATTATAGAAAACCACTTTGGTAGTTTCATCTTGTCACAAACTGAAAAGAAGGCAGTAAGATGGCTTATACTAATGGTTTTTGACATGCAGTTTTTTGAGTCTAAAAGCGCTTTTAATAAGAGCAGCAGGAAGAAAAAATGCGTAGCTATGTACAAGAATGTAAAAGGCATTAAAAGGATTAGAAAATTAACCATTCTTCTGTCAACCTAATATCAGTTCTAGTAAATATAACAAAAGAGCAGATATGGGATTTCATTATTAAACAAATGGAAGGAGAGATGTACAATCAATACCAGTAAGAAAATAAGACAAACAGATTTTTTTCCAAAGCAATTCAGTACCTTTTTGATCATGTCACAGATTTGGTTGATAAATGCCTAAATGCCAATCCAATATATGAAATATATGCATATAGGGGAAATTTCAGTTGTTATAGATTATATTTCTGCTGATTCATCACTAAAATGGTAGATGATAAAACCAGTTAACTGACCAATTTCAAACATAAGTGTACCTAGGGAATCCTCACTAAGGAAGCGTATTTTTAGTGTGTTGCCATGTCTCTCCAAATTATTTAACTTTCCTCAGTGAACTGGCAGGAAATATAATACTGCTGATAAAGCTGGCAGATAAAGCAAAAATTGGAAGATTTGGAAGATTGTTAAATAACAAAAAGGACTGGTCTTCCCTCCAGCGGATGTGATAAACTGAGCACAAACAGGCAAACAGAATTCACTTACAGTGAAGCCAAATAGTTACATACTTGGAAAAAAGAACATAATTTGTGCTTATGGGAGCAGAGATTATGTCCTGGGGAAAAGAAAAGAAGTTGAGGAGTCACTGTAGATGGTGAGCTAATCATGAAGCTTCAGCACAGGGTGATGGCTTAAAGGGTTAACATGATCATTAAATGCATATGGGATGGCACAGAGTAGGAGCAGGGGCTTCTATAAGCACTGTATTTGGCACCAGTTACCTGAAAAATAATGTTTCTGGCCTCAACAGAAACAATGGGAAATTGCCCCTCATCTTATCAGTCCTTTGCCTTCGTGTTAGCTAGGTGTGAAAGGCAGTTAGTCTGAAAAATATCCGGGGCTGTGGCTGTATGTTGGATGTATACTTTTGTCTATAGGTCCCATCAGTTATCAGCAATACATTGGATGACAAATTTAATGGTGATACATGTGAGTAATTGCCATAAAATTTTAATATAGCTCCTAATCAAGCTATCAGCTTTTTGGAGCTGCAGCCGCATTTTCATTAGGGTTTGGAGCTATACTATAATCAATAATAAATAATAATTATTAAGAGATGAGGCACAGATGATATGCCTGGGTCCTAGCTCCTTTAGCTTTGAAGCTGCTCACATCCACGTGTTAATTACAACTCAGAATCACACCTAATAATGATTCCAGCAGACACCCGCACCCGCCTACCTCTGCCTGACGAGCTCTTAAGGAGAGGGCTTCATAGAAACTTGGCGGGTATAAGGACAGTAAAGGGATTGGAGAGTCTGTATTTGTGGAGGAGATAAGGGGAGCCTGACTTGGTTAGCATCATGAAGGAAAGCAAGAGTAGCTCCTTTCAGAAATACCTTGGAGCCAGTGGAGAAGCAAAAAAAAACCCCATCAGGGTAATTTTAAAAATCAGAGGCTTTCTCATCGCTAAAGCAGTGAGAACAGCTTTCTAGAAGGACGCATGGGGCACAAAAGCCAACTTACATTAACACTGAGCTAAATCAGCTTAAGTCAAGGATTATATGACACGGTTTCTTGTCTGAGCGTGGGACTGGGTTTCATGATGAAGAGGTCCCTTCTGCTCCTCTGCTGTTACACTGAAATAGAGGTCGGGGGTTAGGAGTGGGTGCATCCAAGCTTTGTATGAAACTTATATGAAGGTCATAAAATGCAATAAAAACAAAAGCTTTGGGAAAAAAAGTGAAAGAGCTTGAGGAGGCTGGGGTTTTGCATGGCTGCAGTGGGGCACAGCATCAGGACTGAGGAAAATGTCTAAAATGAGAGAGAGAGAGAGAAACAGAATGCTTGAAAAGATAAAAAAAACCATATGACACTGGCACTCCTTTAAAGCAGGACTTCCTGAAGGTACAGCCATATCAACCAGCCATTTATTTTCTGTTATAAAAGTCAGAAGTCACCCTAACGATACAAAAATGTCTGAAGGAAGTTGAACCCTCAGAACAGCACACAAAATATTGTCCAATGTTTCTGTTAAAGCAATAGCTAAATATTTCGGAGTAACTGGGGGTGGCCACAACAAAAGTCTCTTGACCATCACTTTTATAAATGATGGGAAAGCTAGTGGTTTGAGCAAACAGGGGTTTGCCACTGAAAACAGGGGGAGGGGAGGAAGCTGTATATCAGGTACATCGGATGTTAATGGTAGTGTAGAAGAAAACGAGAAGTCAACTTTGTTTTTCAGAAATAAGATGATTTTACATGATATATATATATAAAAAAATGCACACTGGTGGCTCCACATGAACTATGGGCATGCAAAAAAACCCTGGTACTGAGCCCAGCCAAACAAACGCTAACATGAGCTGAAACAAAGCACCACAGTGACAGCAGTGACTGAGACTGGTAGCCAGAATTGATCACTGTCCAAACCCTTCAGGAAGGGCTACGAGGAACAGGACAAAATTTGTGCCCATGGTGTGATCTTTCCTATGGCACCTCATGCCAAACATTTTGCATTTGAGGGCCTGTCTGATGACTTGCATGGACCAATCCTCCTTGGATATATTTAGTCCTGCTATAACGACATTTATACCCAACATCCTTTAGTAAAAACTCTAGAGTTTAATTAAGCATTGCACAAAAAAAGCACTTCCTTTCATTTGGTTTAAATATGTTGCTTTAACGTCCTTGCCTCACTTCTGATAATACTGTCACCACCCATTGTGTCAGTCACTGGTTTATAACTTCGGTGGTACCCCCACTCCATCCCAGACATTTTTATGAGGGCTTCTGACCAACAGAGCAGTTGTGGAACAACATGCAAAGTACAAGGAGTAAATTGTCTTTGATATAAGATGGAACTTTATTGCTGTCTTAACTACAGTCTCCCTTTAAATAAAGAAAATGTAGGTGAATTCTGATTTTCCAAGGAGGAAGCTGACTGTGTTTTACAAAGATAAGTCTAGCTTAAAATTCAAGCAGAACCCATTATGGACATAGTGACAGAGGTAAAAATTCATACTTTTACGTCAACAACTGCAGACCATTCAGTGGCAGCACTAACAAAAATGGGTCTTCAAAACAGGAAGATCAGGAGCACATGCCTTTTGGAGAAGACCTCTCTTAGGCTGAAGCAGGTGAAGTGCTGCTGTATTTGGGACAAGCCTCCAGAAAGAAGAGAGCCAAAGTGTACTTGTAAGAAGAGAAGTAACCTCCTCCACTGCTGAAAGCCTCTCTCATAACTGCAATGAGGATGCAGCCCTGGACTTGACCTCTCTTCAGTGCTAGAATTGTCTATGCTGCTTTGCAGTAGAAAGGTGAATTTGGAGCCTATGAGGTATCTGGGGTCCCAAGTACTTTCTTCTTTTATGTCATAGCTGAGCCCGCAGCAGGGAGCTGCACTGAAAGGGGAAGATGTCTTATGCCACGAGCAGTGAGTCAGCACAGAAACCGACTTCAGGCTTCAGGTTTAGTTTGTGACTGTGACCACCTTCTCCTTCACTAGTTTTGCTTTTTGATAGCGGGGAGCCCGTTCATCTCATGAAAAGTCATTACAAACAGCAAGCTAGTGAGATAAACCTGAGATATCACATACAGCAACCCTGGTCCACCCACACACTGCTGCAGCTTGCCACGCTTATCACACTCAGAGGTGCTCCAGACTTATGGTCTGGATGCTCAAGAGTATTTCAGGACCTACTGTCCACTGCTTTACCTGCAGATCAGGTGCCTGAGTGCTCTTAAACTTGGTTTAAGAGTGAAGTGTTTTATAAATGGTTTTGAAACAGAGAAGATCAGAACATCGCAGATCAATAGGTAACTGATTTCCTTCAAATTTGAGTTGTACTTCAATGGAATGATCTTAACTCTGAGGTGTCTCAGACCCTTGAGCTTTGAGAGGAAGAAGATCTCAGAAAGGGTTACAAGTAGTTGTAAGTTAACTAGTACCTCTCTGAGACGCATCACTGTTCTCACCTTTCAGAAGAGGAAGGGACAAAGGTGCAAGGAACTTGTGGTTACAGCGAGGTTGTCACCAGCCCCACTGGCTCTCGTATGAACTGAGATTAAAACACAGCACTCCTCAAGTCTGAAACTGGACCAAGCAGGTATAGTTACTGAGCGGGGCTAAGCCTCCCTTAAGGTACCTGTGAGCCAGACATTCTCAGCAGCTCTGGAAGAGTCAGATTCTGTGTATGCATTCTCCTCCTGTAAGGCGGAGATGCCGATAATATATAATTATTTAATTGGATCGGATTTAATTGGATAATTCCTCTCTTATTCAGGAAGAATACAGCAGTCAGTGTAACAGCACAAACTAGCCTGAAACTCATGGTCATCTTAATGGAGACTTGAAGAACTGTTTTTCCAAGCAAATCCAAACTCATGAATTGTCATCTTCTGTCATGAAAATGAAGATTTTTTTTTTTTTTAAATACAAGATGAAATATGCATTTGGAACTTCTATTATTTTATCATTTATTTCTATTACTTAAATGTACTTCCCTTTTTCTTTGAGGCCTCTAGCTTCTAACTTTCAAGGTTTTCTCCACAACCATAGGAAAAAACCACCCTGAAGTTTTAAAATGAAAGCTAAAAATCTCATGGGATTTGCAGAGACTCAGCAGCCCTGAAATGAAATGTAATTCCCTGAGGTTTAGGATCACAGAGATGTAAACACGTGGGCCATAGAGGACTACCCAAATAAACTAGAAGTTTGGGAGAACTAAATTTCTCCCAATTTGGTTCTGCCGATGTAACTAGGAAAAAACATACATTTTATAACATTGCAGAAGAGATTTCATGTTTTCAATGTGTTGTAATAGTGAGGTGGCATGCTTCTGGGGACTGATGCATAACAGTGAATCCCACTAACACAACATAAGTTTATGTTGAGTTTCCTGACTATCAGGTCCATCCAGGAGGTTTAATCTGCTGTGGCAGAGATGGAAGAAGAGATAAGTGATGGGTTGGTGAGGTTTATAGGGTTACATACATAGGGACTTCTACTGGGCTGCCTTCCAGCTATTGCTGCTGCCCTGTGAGCACTTCACGGTGCTTGCAAAAATCCTTTGCAAGCCATGAAAGGACGGCTTTTCCACCCTCACACGAGCTTTTCTTTGTCTTTCTTCAACCCAGTCCTCCTACTCTGCCTGTGCCAGTCAACCTGCTCCCAATGTAGGCTATAGGTACCTTTTAAGCCAATGAAAGAAGACAACGTTATGAGCGTGATCAAAGATTTGGTTCAGGGGCTGCAAATGCACTAAACAGTCCCCAGTCATCTGCAATGTCAGAGAGGGGCTCGCTGCAGCTCTGCAGTTAATTAACCACTTAAGTATAAAATATAAACCCACATTATCAGGACTATGTTGATGCAATTGCACAGAGGAGTATATAAGCAATCATAATAAGGAGCAGGAGAGAAGGTAAGCATCTGAATGACCGTTTTGCTGGATGTTCCTTCATCTCCATGAAATTACAATAATTATCTGGACAAATGAGATACATGCTTTTGAGGGTTCAATTCTAAAATTAAGCTCATTTTTTGTTGCGGAGCAGACATTTATTTACACAATTATCCTGTCTACATCACTGGACTTCCCCTGAACCGTGCATTGCCTCAAGCTGGGAGACTATGGTAGGCACTTTCTGTACTTCCCTGATCTCTGCGCTTCTTCATTAAAAAATAAGAAGCAGAATAATAGATTAACAAATCTAAAAGCAATTTTCTTCATTCTAGAACATAACTCATGTCACCCATTGACCTCCTAAAGCTGCACCCTTTTGGCATTACTTTATCAAGCAAGATGACCACACAGCCACATCCTGCTCTACCTTGGGTACAGCATACAGAAAAAGAAAGTGAGAGTGAAAGAGAAAGAGATGGAGTGATAGATCTGGCTGCAGAAACATCACTTCTGCTGGAAAACAGATAAGGTTGTAGGGAAGGGGAATCCTGTATATCTCTCTACATCCAGTGACTAGTCACACAGGATGGGAGAACCCGCATCTCTGAGATCACACAGTGGAAGTGAAGGCTCACTTATGTGTATGCTGGCGTCTGTAGCTTGAAGCTGAGCCTTCCTGTCCTCTGCAGAAGACATGGTTCAACATCCTGGAGTGTCTGTTCCTTCCAACGTTTTGCTTGATGATTAAGAAAATCATCATAGCCAAGACCTGAGAAGTCTCCTGCAAGGTGTATTTTATGTCAAATATTTGGGTACGGTAGATAATGTGCACTAGCCCACAGCATCCCAAATATTTAGAGCAATAAATATTCAAGACATGGACCTCAGATGTCCAGATGTGAGTAACAAGCCTCATTAACAGCAAGTACAGACATTACGTAGACTTCAGGGAAGTCAATGGTGCCCTCTAAAGGAAACTCATGTGATACACAGGAGCCCTTCACAGCTGTTGTACCCACTGCCCATCCAGCCACTGAATAATCCATGAACTATTTCTGAGCAATAACTTAAATAATCAATAAGATGACAAAATACGGAGTCCTTAATATCCCTTTCGAATTTGGGAAAGACAGCCTGTGCAAAGGTCATTTTTTTTCAAATATTTATTGTCTAGGGTAAGAAGTCCCAAAACATACGTAAATATTGTTGGGAGCAAGACCTCAGATCACAGCTCAGAAAAGAAAGCTACATCAAACTAGCAAGACAGTGTGCACAAGTGAAAGCGGGCCACGATATATTTCATAAAACTTCATCCTGAGCTAAATAGCACAAAACAGCAGCAGGTGCAGAGAGGACAATTACAAAAGCTACTCAGGAATGAAGTGTGTGAATAAACAAGCACCGCAGAGGAACTAGGGCTCTTTAAACAGTGCTTTGTCTCAGCCTTCGCCAACAGGAGTCTGCAATTACTCTGTGACTTGCTTATAAAATTCAACACATTCTCTTTCAAGAAATACGAAGTACCATGAACAACAATGCCTGCTTTGTTTCAAAGTTTCAGTTGAGCTCTGGCTGATTGTGCCAGCCAAAGAACATTGTTTGGCCAAATCAGGGAAAGAGCTATTGATCTCCAATGTACTGATGGTGCAGATCTTATACAGGGGTATACGTTATTTCAGGACAACAGCTGCTGCCCAGGAAGGTTAATCTTGCCTTGAATTCAATATGCACTGCAATGCTTTGCTGCTCAGAAAGTCAGGACAATTATTCCCAAGTTTTTTGAGTGCCACTCAATAAAGTCTGTATTTACTTGATTAGGTTTTGGAGGAACTCTAGATCTCAGAGCGTAATTTATAACTGAGAAGAACACAAAAATATTAGTATTACTTGGAATTAGGTATTTCTAGTGAATGTTGTAAATGTTGCTTATGCTTTATCTGTGCTTTTTTCTCTGGATTGCAGGTATAGTATCATGAGGATGCTGTGATCTATCAGTTAAAGCAAAGTTACATTCTTTGCTTACAAAATTTACACCCATGTGCCAGCATACACAGTGTATTCACTAGAAACAAATAAGCAAAAGTCAAAGAGACAGGATTTTTAGAAGACTTTAGAATATTCTTGGGAATGTTTTCATCCTAGATTTATGCATTTATTCAATAGAAGAAATTACACATTGCAGCTCATTCCAGGATTAAAGATTGATTGAATGCCTTTTTCAGTAGAATACCCGAGATGTGGATAGAAGATGCCTATACACACACAAAAATGGGGAAGGTGCCTTAATAATGTGTGAGAATGTGGAAAGTTCTAGCCTAACTTCCATCACTGACCAGTGTGACTCGGAGGAGGTCTTTTGTACCTCTCATTTCCTCAGGGTTTCCACATGGGTGGCGTGAGGCCAATAGGCTTAGCAAGCACCTTGAGACAAAAACGTCTCTGAAACCCAAGCGATGTTGCTGGTACTCTGTACGATGGGTTATGAGTCAAGGAAAACCGTGTACCAAGCAAACAAATGCTTGCTAGTTAAACAAGAATCATTCCCCATGGCTCGGGTTCTTGGTTCACACAGGCAGTTTAAGGCTTAGTTTTGTGCTTGTTTCGACTGAAAATTCAAAGCCAAAGTTGGCTTTATAGCAAGAGGAAGGTCAGGTACAGGAGTTCAGTTTGTGCCCTTTGCCAAGCCAAACATGATTTCTTCAGGCTTGAGTGCTAGTAATTAACTGATCTCTAGTGAATTACAGCACCTGGGTTATCCATCCTTGCTACCATGAGAATTATTAAGCAGCAAACTGTGAAGCTAACAGCTCATTAGAAGCTTTCCAAAACACAGCAGTGCATAGCCCAAGTCCCACAGACTCCCAATATATCGCAGTGTAGATAACAGCAATGGAAACAAGAAGACTGGTAATAAAGAGAGAATGACTGGGAAGGTCTGGGATGTGGGAGCAGCAGGAGGATGGGCAGAAGGGCTGTAAGAGGCACTCAGATTAGCAGGTCAACAAGATCCTAGCACAGCAATGTGCAGCTTTTCAGGTTACTTGGAATAGAAGGAGTGGCCTATACCCAGATGAAAAGAAAGACTTAAGCCATTGAGGGGAGATGGTGGGAAGATGAACAGGCTGGAGCCCTTGGCAGCTCAGAGAAGGTGAGAGAAAGGACAGTGAGGAAATCCTAATGACTCACAGAGGTGGGACAGGATGGATACAAAAATCATGGGCGGCTCCTAAAGGGCACAAAGGGCACTTCCAAAGCCAGCCACCCTCCCCAGCCAACGCAGTGACCAGGAGATGTGAGGACTTCAGAGCAGGCGAGCAGGCAAGCCTTGTTCTCTGGGTCGCTGTAAGGACCCCTGACCAGGCCAACTGGGTACAGGTATCTTGGTGCCTGGCCACCAGACAGATGGCTCGAGTACAGGCATCTTAGTGCTCATATGTGGGTGTGTGAGTACAAGTGAAATCAGTTTCAAAATAAGATCACCTCCCCTTCCTACGAGGCGCTCCCTACTCTCTTGCAACATTACTTCCACCCATGGGTGAGAACAAACACAGCACAACATGGCTGGCAGGGAACTCCAGAATGAGAAAAGAAACTGTGGGGTAGAAGAGGAGATAAAGGCGATTTAGGGAGAAGATAACTGTGGTGCTTAGGGGACGAAAAACAGAAGACGGTTCAGACAGAACAAATGAATGATGGTCCACTAAGAGGAAAGACACAGTGGAAGCAGCAAAAGCAGTTTAGGAAAGTTAGAGGGAAAGAGAAGAAAGAGGGTTGTGGAACAAGGGAAGATTCACAGAAATAACACCAAAAGGTCCTGAAGACGAAGTTTGAATAAAATGTCTCAGGAAACAGGAAGATGCAGAAAAAAGGGTATTGGAAGGATAAGCATGCACAAAGCAGCTATTGTGGAGAAGGAGAGTTGAGTTAGGATTTGTGTCCTGAAAACAATGCTGTCATATTCAAGAACAGATGGACACACAGGAGGTGTCTGAGGCAACTTCGTGCAAGAAGCACAAAGGAGCTTTGTACAATGGAATTCTGCTGGAAGGGAGCATTAATACCAGTGGGACGTGGTGAGGATGACAGAATCATAGAGTAGTAGAGTAGTTTCGGTTGGGACCTTGGCAGGTCATCTAGTCCAATCGCCTGCTCGGAGTGGGGAAAGAACATAGGAGATGAAAAATTCCCTTGCATCTTCACAGAAAGTTAAGCCTTAGCTACATGCCAGAAACGCATATCCAAAGTCAAACCTTCCCTTGGTTCCCTACGGTTGATGTTCCCCTCTGGAAGCAATCTTCATCTTACAGATTACTGGAATTGCTACTGTAATTGCTCTGGATTCTTTGCTATGGAGCACAGTTTTTTTGCATATCAAAAGCAGGCAAAAGACACACATGACAATCAACCTGTAGCTTGCTCTAAACACACATGCACATCTGATGCACAGTTGATGCCAGCACAAAACAGAGATAGGAAAAATATTTCTCATGCAAACTGGGTTGGTGTTTAATCAAGTGAATCGTACCTTTTAGAGAGGTATCCTAGCAACTCCCCAGCAGCCACAAGTCCCGGCTGACAGTGCACACTGATGCAATTGTTCTCCTTCTGCAGACATCAAAACTTTGCAGCTAATCAAAGAGATAATTCGAAACAGGAGACCACGTTAAATTTGATCCAACAAAAGGGAATTTTATAAATGAGCAATGTCACCCAGGGCATCTCTTACGCTTAAAGTTGTCGTCTCGGAACAAGAGTAGGTCAGGCTTAGTGAAGCCATGCAACTCTGGGAACAAAACCTCCCTTCCTGCAACTGGCAGCATGATTCTCCTGAAGGTGCTCGCTTCTGCCGTGTCAAGTTTTGCTGGTCTCCACTTTAGAGCACTATGCAGAATTTATTACTATTTTCTTGAATAGCAAAGACTCACCCGAAGCACTCTCTAGAGCACAAGTGTCAGCAAAAGCCCTGCTGATGCTCTTGTAGCCATTTGCCCCAAGATGTTTCCCTGAACGAATTCCTACTCCTAACATGCCAGATCAGATATTCTTTCACATCTCCTGACAGGGCAGATAGGCTCTGGGCTAGCTGGATTAGACCTTCTGGCTCAGGACCAGCAATGAACCTGAGGCTACCAAGTAGCCTGAGCACATCCTATCCAAGCATCCCCATTTTGCAAGAATTATAGATTTGCAATTCACTTCTTTAGGCATGTATGCAATAGGCAAAGCAAAACCAGAAACACAGGATTTATTAGGGTTCTGAAAAATTACTTTCTTTTGGCTTACTCTGTAGCTAGACTAAAGCTACCACAGATCTGAGAAAAATATTCAATATGTTTAAGCATTTCCCAGTTCTCTTTTCTTAACCACTGTAGCGTTCTTCAGGCTTTAGTTCAGAGTTGTGAAGGGCACCCCAAGTTCTCCTCCTACAGCTTACGTCTCTTCTCCTGGATGACAGAAGATCTGATATGCTCCTCCACCATTCATCTCCTCTCTCAAAAAGAAAAATCTTCGTTCTTAAAACTTCCTGTTTTCTCTGTCAGGTGAGCCCTGACACCTGACCACCTTCATCAAATGCTCCTCAGATACTTTTGTCTGATGACCACTCACCTGGGAATCAGAACTGGAATACCAGTTTTCCCGGGGCAGTAACAATCTCCCTTAATATTCTACTAAAATAGTTAATCAAGCTTTAATGATCTTTTCTTGTTGGAATGGAGGAATTTCTCCCACCACCTTTGGTGGTTCAGAAGGAAAGCAAAACACAATAGATATGACAACGATATGATCCGAACACCTAACAAACAGTATCTACAACTGGACATAAATATCAAATTGTACACAAATCATCATCAAAGCACATGACCTAGTTTTTACCACAAAAGATGGATTCTTTTGCAGTCAATCAAATGCTACTAAACCCTGCCACTTTTAAAAGCAATATGCAGACTATTGGGATACAGTAGTTGAGAGCAGCGGTCAAGAGGACTCCAGGGGATCAATGTGCCCAATCATAAGGTCCACAGACCCTTTCAAAACCTTGCAAAAATTGCTTCCAGTCAGTCAAAAACTGTTACTCAAAAGCAGAAACACTGCTTACAGATGTTAGAAGGACCCAAAGGTTTCCCCCCACAAACAGAAGATTCCCTCTCGAAGAGCTGGCTTTATACGTTTTAACTGCAATGGTATTTGCATACAAGTAACTCTGAAACTGGAAAGCGTAGCCAGAAAACAGAATAAATAAGCTGTAGACATAGAGAACAATAAGGGGAAAAGGGAAACTATAGCTGTGATACTGTTCCTGGAAAATTAATTTATTTTCACCTTCCTAATGCAGATTTTTTCTTTTCTTTTTTGGGGGATGGGGGTGGTGTGCAAGTCACCACAGTGCTTGCTTCAGGAAGAGCCTGGTAACAGGATGTGAACATTTGTGATCTTAAGAAGAGGCTGATAATACAAAACAGCTTAGACACTATACATTTGTACTTGAAACAGCAGGGCACATCAGTTCAACACGATAGTTAGAATTTGCCAGATGTTAATGGGTTGACTTGCAAAGAAACAAAAAACACAACCCTCCATACTACATGATCCTTAACAACTGCAGGAGCCACATCATTGTTTTATGCCTTAGAATCCTCAACCACAGGAAACAAAAATAAACAACCCATTCCAGCAGTATCTTCAGGACAGAAGTGCCTTCTACTAGAACCACAGCAGTCACCCACAAGTCGGACAAGAAAGTTAAGGCAAATAACCAACCACTCACAAACACCTACAGTGTTGACTCACAGACTTCTACCTCTTACACCACAGAATCCCCCCGCAGAAGCCATTGCGGAAGAGTAACACAGATAGTTAAATTCACTGTTGCTGGCCATAATTGTCCTGATATTTTGACAATGTGCAAGCAAAATGACCCAGCTAAATTCTGTAATATTATAATCAATATAATTGGCACTGTAAGCAAGCAGGTGAACATCAGTTGCTCTTCACTACAGGGTGCTGAGTGAGAACGGTCCCACACACTGGGTCTGGATCTGTGATTAAATTGCTTTCTGAATGGGGGAGCAAACAAAGTTATTGCATGATGCAGACAACAGCCTTTCTTTTCAGAAGAGTCATTGTCTTCAGAGAAATCTTGACTCAAAGCATCTTGAAATCATGAGAATTCTTCTCTGTATTTTAGTATGTTTTGAATCAGTCTCATAAGGAGGCACTTCAAAATCTGTTGTTCTAGTAAGGAATGACCTTCAGCTTATTTTCTGGAATGCCTCTGCTAAATCCTTCATTGCCTACCTTTTCATTTGTGTACAAGACACCATCCAGTGAATAACATCACTAGCAATGTTGCTACCCCCCGCCCCATATCAATAACATGATATAAAAAGTCAGAACTTTGTGTTAAAGATGATCTACACACAAAAATGTTACTCAACTCATTTAATAAAACCATTTTGTTAAAAAATGACTTAGTAATGATTGGAATTTTACATAGAAAATTCAGATATTACAAAAAATGGCATTATATAATAAATATAATCTGAATATATGAGAAGACTTAGACAAATTTGGTAGTGAGGTCTACAGAAAACCTATGCAGAAGGGAGATCAGCTGTTCCTGAGTTAATTCTTCTGAGATCACATGATTGCAGTGTAGAATATTCTCTTTCAACCTGACCCTTTGTGCTAGGTATGTCTCTTCTATCCATTTCATGACACTGTTGTTACACATGCCTTCTCCTGACACAGTTAAGAGGCTCTCCAAATGCCTGAGAAAGAAAATGTCTGAGGTCTGAAAGAAGTACTCCAAATGAAAAGCAGTGTACTGTGAGCAACCTACAGGTAAAAACACCCCAACACTTCCTATGCTGGCTAGCCAGAGATGCCCATCTAGTAGCTGTCCTGAATGTCAGGGCTGCCACATAAAAGCTTGCCGCCTTTCTTAGCCAACTCATTCTGTAATAAATAATAATGCTCCCTTGTGAGAAGTATAATTTTACTTAACATACCATTGCACATCAGTAAGTCTTAAAAAAAAATAAAAATGTAGAGAGCGATGGCAAGAGAGAGAGGGCAAGAGTAAGCAAAGGCAAAGAGTGAGAGAGAGAGAAGGATGAGTGGGGGAGAAAGCAAGCACACAAGAGAGCAAGAGTGAGAGGGAGCACGAAGGGTGCAAGACAGAGTGTGAGCGAAGGGCACAAGTGAGTGTAAGCCTTTGCAAGTCCTTCCATTCCTATGGCATCCCTACCAGCTCTGCGCTACCGAGCCTCTGGGACTCTGAGCCACTGCTGCACAAGTCAAATGGTGCCACACAGCAACAGTGACTGTCGCTCTGGAGCCCAAGTTGGGGCAAGAGTGTCTTCTCGGATTGACCGAAATGGCCAGTCAGCGCCTATCTCCCCTATCAAAATCTCTCAGGACACCTTGCCCTGTCTTTCTGCTGAAAGAATCACTGCCAGATCTCCAAGGTCTGTATCTGGATATTACATTTTAGAAGAATTTTTCTGCGTATAGGTTAGGCTGTTCTATCAAAGTGCATCTTTCCTCTACACATATATCCACTTACGTAAATTATTCCTTCATAAGGCTTTACAATATATCTGAAATGTTTCAAATCTGTATCTAATAAATATGACATGAAAATATTTTTTCAGTATTTACATATGAAACATATAAAAATACAATCATTGTAAGATTACTTCTTCAATTTCATCTTCTAAAGAACCAAGGGTCTTAACTCCTTGCTTGCTTGTAGTGTGTTGTAAACGGTGTCTGGTTAGTTTTCTTCCTTCACCAAAAAGCTCACTGTTGTCTTTGACTTTACTGTTTTTATTGATCAGAAGAGTATTTCCAGAGTCCCAATCTATGTCAAAAGGTGTTGTATCATTATTTTTAGAAAGAAGGATGGTACTGGCACCGCTTCCAAAGAGTTGTTTCATTAAATTGGACTTCTTTTCTTTCTTACTATTGCAATCCATGTTTTCCCTAACATTTTCTTCTAAGTTGTCACTTTTTTGAGTAAGCCAACTCGGTCTCCCCGATCCTTTCCCAAAGGAAGGTACATAACTACCAAATGTTAACTCACTACTTAAATCTACAGTCCTTAGATTTCGTTGCTGCTGTCCTTGTGCTCTTGTGGCATCATCCTGGCTGTTATCTACAGGAAATCCATTAGCAACCCTCCCAGGAATCTCAAAGAATTGATTAGTTTTTTCTTTTTTCTCCAGCGAATCAGATTTTCTTGCTGTATTTATGAGCAGTGCTTGGGAAGCAGGTTTCATGTTTGTTACATTTTGAGTTTCTCTATCAACTTCCTGCATTTTAGCAAGCAGGAACTCTCTTTTTCGCCGCTCTTCCAGTGCTTCAGTGCTTTCGTTCTCTACTTCAGGTTTGTGGATTTCTGTCTCCATCTTTGCTTTCTCTTCTTTATCCAATAAAAGTCTGCTTTCTTTTTTCATTTTGTCATATTCTTCCCTTTCCCACTCTGCAGGAAATGTTTAAACATGACTTAAAATGTTTTAGTTTTAAAATGCCTTTAAAAGAATATTTTTAAAATAATGCAAGCAAAAGTTTTTAATATGCTCTTCTATGCATAAAGTCTCTTTCCCACTGCAAAAATAAATTCTTCAAAAATTACAATTAAATTCACACCAGGTTCTCTGCTAAGACATAAAAGTTTACTGTCACCTTCCACAGGGATTACGACATTATCCACATTTTAGAATTTTCAGAGGAATTTAATTTCTGGCAATTTTCTTCCTATTTCCTGGGTTTGAATGAACGTGAATACAACATGACTTGCACAGTACTTTATTTTTCCTTGTCAGCATCATTGACCTCAGGACGGTTTTGGAATATGTGTTTTTGGTTTGGTTTTCATTCCCCCCCCCATAAAGGGAACTACTCCTGTGAAGCTATCAGGCCCCTAAGTTCTAGCAGTCATTACCAGTTTCAAGCTGTGAATGATTTAAAATATACTGCATCTGCTGCATACAGAAAACACCTTTACACAAGTGTTCTGTGCACCACCACATGAACTCAATGAGAGTGTCTGTGCAAATACCAAATGTCAGTTTGCACAGCTATAAAGAGACAATAAAGGTGCAAAACAGTAATAAACTTCTAGATAGAACCTGCAAATACTTACACGTACAAGACAAAAGGAAGCTTCCCAAATATTTCTCTCTTCAAAATATTTTTCTATCCAGACAACAGACGTGTGTTTGGCCAGAAGTTGAGTATGACTACTTAGGCCCTTCGACACACTTTATTCAAGTTTCTGACTGATCTTTTCTAAAAGTTTCATGTTTTCTGTTGTACTTCAGATCAAGCTTACAGAAATAACTGCAACATTTCAGTTAATATATTTAATATTTTTTTTTTTTCCAATAGTGTATTTCTAAGTTAAGTAAGGAGCTACCTTGTATGTAAAGTGGGGAAAACACCAGCTTATACTGTAAGTTGGGAAAGGAGGTCAGAATCATCTTACTTAAGAGCCACAACAGAGCAGATTCTTGGCTTGTGTAAGTTGCACATTGATGCCAGTGGAGGTAGGAGATTTTACACAGAATTTACCTCTGAAAGCAGCTATAGATTTTTAGAATTTTTCCTTGTCATCTACAATAAGTGTTTCTGTTCATTAACTATAATCACTGAAAGAGTATTTAAACATGACTGGATGCAGTCCATCTAAAATACTTTAGACTATTACAAGACTTACAAATGTAAGAATGGTGTGAAAAACAAGTGAGTAAAAAAGGCAATATTAAAACATAATTATAGAAACTGACATTTCTCAAATAGCCAAATCACATGATTCATATAACCACAAATAAAAAAAGAGAAACTACAATTTCAAATTATACAATTGATGTAGATACGTACTGGAAAACCAGGCCATATTAAGGAAAGCATATTTGTTCTGTAATAGTAAAAATTTACTGCCTACCTCAATAACATCTAGCAAGCCAGAGATAACATCAGCATTTACCTGCTATGTCATCCTTGTTTCGTAAAGCAAAATCTCTCAGGCTTCAATATTTTTTAGTGGACAGTATTTTTTGCTGCTGCATGCTTAATCACAGCCGAGTACAGCATACAGATTACTCTATATCCCGTATTTCTTTCTGATTCTCTTTGCATAATATAACTGAAAATAATTTTCCACTGTAGTGATCTCTGCAAAATCATTTTGCTCTTCTCACAAGAAACTAGCAGCCTCACTTGATTGGTATTCCATGGTGTATTTTCCAGCTTTCAGCTGCCTGTTTCCTTACCATCATGTAGTTTTTGAACTCTCTCTTCTAAAACTTGTATTTCCTGAAAACGTTTCAGTTTCTCTTCACCTTCCCTGTCTTGGTCTTGTCTTAGGTCTGCTTGCTCTTTCCATTCTTTGTCTTGAGTTTCTTTTTCCTGAAATAAATTTATACAAAACTGAAACTGATGGGAAAAAATAATCAATAAAACAAAACATCATATGAACTTCTACATGATTCTGAAATCACATTCTTACTGCTCAACATAAAATCAAACAAGTCATCTAAACCAAACCAGCTTTGACAACCCAGGGGTTTGGCGCTAAAATCTTCTCAGCTCAAACATAGTTTCAGGCACTGGAAACAAAATGAAGAGACAATCAACTCTATTCCGTATTACACATTTCAGGAGAGTTGCATCTCCAATGTCATAACGCAAAATTATCACTGTTAGGGTAGGTCTCTTTAGAAGTCAGAAGTTGTCTTTTTCAAAGACTTTAATAGAAGGCCAGACCCCACCACCTTATTGTTGTGACAAGCAAGCAATTAGTTACCCTCCATGTCCACAATCTGATGTTTTTACTCTAGTGAGTGGGTTATAGATTCAGACAGTTTCACGGGGGTACTTCAAGTTATGGAGTATCAAGTAACAAACAGTGAAAGAGAAAGCATTAATCTTGGCTGAAAAATTCAGCTAGTGAGTATATATACACATTTAAAAGGAAAGAATCTGCAGAAAATGTATTAATGGCAGCAAAATCACTAACACAGAAAAGTAGTGGCAATGAAGTGGAGATAAAGCCAGTGTAGTCCAACATGTGGATGCTAACTTTGTAGCTTGTGCTTATTTTAGAGTAAGATAAGCTTCTAAGAGAAATAAGAGAAACAGTTACTACTTAATGAACAAAGAAAATACAACTATTAGCCAAAACAACTTCAGCTATTCTCCCTTCATGTAGAAGATCACCATCATTATATTAAAAAAAAAACCAAAAAACTTCACAAAAAGATGGCAGCCAGGTGTTTAAAATGCTTGACTTAGAGTTCTAACTTATGTTACATAAAGCAATAGCCATATACAAGCTAAAGAAGTTTGTAAGATGACATATAGTTGGATTCCATGAGCTGTACTTGTACCAGCTATGCAGTTCCGTAACTCACACACTGAAGAACGCATACATTAAACTACATCCCTACTTACAGGAAGGATTTTGGAAGAAAGAACATGTGAATGAAACAGCCATAAAAAAGCTTCAGTCCTACCAGGAAGACAGTCAAGACCATAATCAGAGCATTATTTCTGACATATAGTCCTAGCCTTATGTAACCAGGATTTGTACCATTTGTATCAGAATCTGTATCATTCTGATTTGTAATACCTTACAAATCTTTTTTTATTTTAGCCTGAGGTCACAGAAGTATTGCTAATACTTCTAATGGTACTATTTTGTAATAAAAAGGGAAATGGAAAAACAAAAACACCCAACCATATTCACAAAGCTGGAAAAACGACAGAAGAAATACCAGCACTATGACAATAAGAGGAAGTGTCAGATTTATGCATTGTGAAATAAATCTGGAAAGTAAAAGAAACCATAATTAAGACCAAAGCAAAATGACAAGGCAGCCAGCACTGTTACAACAGATTGCTCAAATAAGCATTAGAAATAAAGAAAAGGGGAGAAAACCAAAATGAAGTCTTAAAAACTTCAAAGAAATGACAGTGGCAGAAAAAGAAACAAATTGAGCTAATGATTATCAGCAAGACCTAGAATATGACGAACTAAGTGTCACAAAAATGGAGTATGATATTTCTGGAAGGGAAAAGTTTCTCTTAAATATCAGAATATTTTCTAAATTATATTTTCTATATATTTATCTATTTACACATCTTTTCTCAAATGTAAGCTCTGCATTAAACATTCAGTCTGATAGGTGAGTTACCTGGAGCAAGTCTCAAAAGTTTTATGGAACTCACTATTTTAGGAAGAATCCCTTCTTTCTTGTTTACTGTGTCACCACAGACAAGTTCTGATTCTGGAAGAAATTCTACTGGTGAGAAGTATCCACTGGTCTGTACGCCTTTTGTGAGCTGTGCTCCTTTTTTGATATTTTGGTTGTTGGCTGTAGAAAATACAGACTAATCAAATCATGTTTTCACTTGAAAATATCCCACTATATACCTATCTCTCATTTTTAATTATCTGCAGCAAACATAAAAGACTGTATCAGAGCCAATGGAAGTGGAAAGTATGAACAAGTTCCACATAGTTGTTTTTAGCATCTGTAAAAGCTAATTAAAAAAAATGCATGCAAAACTTCTACTGAAAAAAATTAAAAAACCACTTAAAGCTAGTTATAAAGTCATTACAGTATACTGAATATTTTTTAAAAATCCCCCAATATATCTCACTCATCTTACTGCTTGTGACAAAAGCTATGTGTAGAGAAGCAAACTCATAAAATTGAAATTCACTTATTTGCATCTTTGAAACACATACACTTATCTCTGCAGAATGACATTTTTAAAAATCTGAACCTAAAGTACAATAATAGTAGAGTATCTGTAATAAAATGAGGAACAGACAAACTGTTTGAAATGCTGGCATTAAATATTTAAAACAGTCCCATAAATTCCTACTTCTTCTGACAAGTAGATTCTACTGATCCAGTGAAAATAGGCTAAATACACACATATATACACACATATTTATGTGGGTAGCATAAGGCTTGAGGCTGCCTTGTCACACCAGAAGAAATCACTCTACTGATACTTTTAGAAGATTATGTTCTGGGACCTATGTACTCTTTGAGGCAAAAAAAGAGTGCAGCTCATCTGACAGACAGTAAATTTGAATTAGTAAAAAATAAATACAAAACATAAGCAAAATATTCGTAGCAGTGAAGCTACATATTGTTAAAGCGTCTGTAATTTATTGTCATGTACACATTATCCATGATTTATTACAGAATTTACTAAACAATATTCCCCTCTTCCTTCACCCATGAACACCTGGTATGAAAGGAGTTAAGAATGCTGTTTGATGAAGTTCTGAGTCTCGGTTCTGCTGCAGTTACAGAATAGTCAAAACAAACAATGTGCCCTTCTTTGTAGTCAGTGCTGTGTTGAAAGCAGTGCAAAAAAGTGTTCTTGAACAAGCAGTGGTAGGGTCAAACACTGAATGGCATGAATGATATAACCTAGCAGAGTAATTTAAAAGTGTCACTATTAATTTTTCTGCCTTAATTGTTTTATATGTTACCTCTTTTTCTTTGGATGATATCCACGTCTTTTCTTGGTGATAGCTTCAACATACGATTAGCATATATATTTTTTGCTTCAAGTTCTCTTTCTTTTTCCTGTGAGTGAAAAAGGTAGGTATAACAGAGTAAGTTACTAACATTTCATTTACTAGTTATTAGCAAAGCTGTAAATTAAATTAAAAATACATGTTGTAAATAGAAACAGAGTAAAGCAATAAATAGTTATGTCCAATGTTTTAAGGAGAATAACCACATTCCTAACTTTTTCTATGCTATAAGAAAGCAGATAAAACTCCCCTCCGCCCCCCCCCCCCAAAACCTCATTAGCAAAATACTCTTGGGTGGCGGTGGGGAAGCATCTCTGCAGTGAAAATTAAACTAAATGCTAATGTTTCCATAAACTTGAATAAGACTTACAATATAAGTATAGATTGCACAACTGAATTTTCAGTATTGTAAAGAGTTAAGCATTTCAATGCTAGCAATGTTACTTGTCACAGGGCATGTAAGTACCACTAAGCAGGGGCCCACTGCATTAGAGAGATATATTCTTCTTTCATGACATCTATTGAATAAAATATATGGAACAGTGAGTTATTAGAAATCATCTGATAATGAAAATATTTTCAAAATATCAAACTCTCCACAAATAAATCAGGTTTAAAACACTCTAAACAAGTAAGGTTTTGAGTTACTAATGCTACTGCTACTTGCTTGATAGCTAGTAAGGTGCACCATAACTGCTGCATCGCCGTTATATGTTTGAGACTTGGGGTTTCAAGGAAATTCTCCTAAAAACTAAGTACTTCAGTTCAAGTCTTCTTTAATTTTTTTTTTTTCTAAAGACAAACTAACTAGGTAGAACATAGCAATATTTTCAGTCCTTAAATTTAGAATTTGGGCAACAACAGGGTGGGGGAATGCAAATAAACCTCTGCACAAATTTAGCAACACATGTGGATATCACAAATACATTAATCTTTACACAAACCCACTGTAATGCAAGTACATTAGTAACAAAGTACTGTAGATACCTGCAGATTTAATTTAAAAAAAAAAAAAAAAAAATCAGGCCTTCAAAACCTAATTTTCCAGTAGGTCTCGTGGTTTAATGGCAATGTTTGGCTATGTACTTGATCTTGCGTTTCTTAACTAGTGCTAACAATAATGATTAACGTAGAGACATTCCTGTTATAAACACTGTAGGGTCAGAGCACAGAACATTTCAATTTAAAGCAGGAAAAGAACTCATATGTGGTATATAATTAAGTACATATCAGAGTGCAGTCACTGGTAAACTATTCAAACCTGATTACAGATACTTCCAAAGATAAAATGCTAGAACATGGTTAGCAACTTGTATTGCTTTGTGCTTTACCTTCAGCTTCTGATTTAGTTGATGAAGCTCTTCTTGGAGAACTCTTTTTTCTTCTTGAGCGTCATACATCTTTTTTTTCTTTGAATGTAACTCTCTTTGAAAACTGCTACTACTTAATTCAAGATTTTTTTCCAGATCCTTCAATTAAAACAAAGTAATATTTTTTTAATAACTGAAGTACTTTTTTTATAATCAAATTACTTAAATGAAATTACAGTAAACCAGCGTCTTGGATTCAGATACTGGCTCCACCATTGCTGTAACACTAAATACATTTAAACCCTTAATCCTAACTTTGAGGGGGCAGACAGAGCACCTGCAGATGCTGCAGCTCATCCTTCTGGAGTACTGAGAGGTGATTTGAGGACATAATGGGAACACACACCACCTTCTGCAAGGCTCTTGGCACAGTGGACCTCCAGATCTCCTACGACAAATCTGAAACTGATGGTTAAGAAACAGAATACCTCCCTGAAAGTGCAGTATTAGAAGAAGACACGAAGTAATTTTTAACATTTCTACTAGAAACAAATTTGTGATCATGCTTTCCTTTACATACCCTCACCTTGCAATAGCTGTTTTAAGTGAATCTGTGATGATGAGAAAAGGAAAAAAAAGCAGAAGAAAATCCCTTAGTTTTTAGAGCATGATTCATTTTAACATTATCCAGTACTACAAGTGGTGAAATACCTGATCATAAAACTACAGATGCCAGATGGTGACACTACAGGGTGAGGTGATTAGGGTAACTCTGCAGTTTATGTCTTGGTATTTTGAGATTTATTTTATGAAAGCTTAGTTTCCAGCCTAATCCTGTAGATTTCCAGATCTACTATCTCTGTAATGTAGTTTAGATTTAATTACTAATATAGACACTAAACTTTAACACCATTTTAATGGCCAATATAATTTCAGCTAAAAATCATATTACATGCAAGTACCAAGAGTTTAATAGTGTTAACACAATTGTTTTTAAATAAGATGAGTTTTTAGACACATTTACAATGTAGACATGTTTAGACATGTTTACAAATACGTAAACATTTTTGCTGAACAAAACTAAAATACATTACACAAAATTCTTAAAATGCAGACCTGCAAAACATTCTAAAGCTCATTTTGGTATTAAAAAAATTGCTGTTATTTTTTTCAGCTTAGCTCTCAGATATACAGAATAGTGGACAATCAAACACCGCACGAATGTAGTTCACAAAATTGAAAAATAGTTACTACATATATTTTTTTATAATTTTAGTATACAGTTCCCTAAATACCCAGAAAATATTTAACAAATGCTTCCCCTCCAAGAGGATAATTTAGATTGCATAGAGTTGTATTATAGCTGCATGCATTTCTGAAACATTATTACTAGTTATAAAAACACTTAAAAGCATGTCCACAGCGTATATTCTGACAAAATATACTTAATATATAAATAGAAATTTGAATGCACAATTACCAAGTATGTAAGTACATAATCACTTCAGAAATAATTTACTTGATTCTACTTATGTGTAAAAAAAAAAAAAAAGAATTATTTTCTATTTGCTCCACAACTGTGAAAAAAATACAATTCACGAAGCTCATTATGGTAAGAAATATCTGTACCAGAATTTCTTACGAAAAGAAAGTCCTCTCACCTTAATTCTTTTCTCACTCTCCTCTAGCCTGCTCTCTGCATACGCTAGTTTCTTTGCTAGGTCATCTCTTTCGGCAAGATGCTTATCTGCAGACAGCTTTTTCAGTTTCTGCAAGACAGTTTTTGTTCTGTACAGTTCATCTTCTGAATCTTTCAGACGTCTCTCAGTTGCACGTTCTCTCTCTTGAGATTTTCGTAGACGCTCTCTTAATATTCTAATCTCATTGTTGTGCCGAGCGAGGAGCTGAGAGATTTCATTTTCCGTATCTTCAAACTTATTCAAGGCTTTCTCCTGCCTGTGCTGAAGCCTCTTCAGTGCCCTGTTTTCCTTCTGCAGCTCATCTAGTTTGATGTGGAGTTCAGTCAGTTCATTTCGGAGCTCATTGATTTTCAGCAGCCTAGCAGAAAGAACTCTTTTGGTAACAAGATCTATATCTTTTGCAGGAGAATCCCTAGTGAGGCTCTGAGAACGGAAACCCCACTGTGTCCCTCTTTTGCTTGGTGCATATTTGGAACCCAATTTCTTTGTGGCTAAGAGAGGAAAAATAAAAAGCATGTTTACTATAAGACAATGCAATTTGTCTATTCAGACATCCTTCTTGGAATAAAGCTCTGCCTGAAACAATTTTACAATACTCAGCAGAGATTGCAGCTTTCAAACCAGACAATAAAAGGCATATATATGATAGACTTATGCTCCTTTTGATAGATAAAAAAATGGAGATTTACATTTATGATCTACTGTAAGAGGTAATATTTGCAGCCACCAATATAAGACCATTGTAAAGTAATCATCTGTAAATTGTATCAGAAATAAAGCATATTTTGTTAATATTTTATGATGTTTATTAAAATGTTTTAGAAATACTGTACTCATGCATACAATATTATCAAATGCTTTTAAAATGGCAACAATTAGCTGAGCGTTAGCTAGTTATGTATTATGCAAGATGTAATTCTCTCAGACAAATGCAGCAGTATTTTCAAATCCAGCTGCCATGCTTACAGACAAAACAGCAGATTTCAAAGGCTCAATGCAAAAAGCCTCCAAAGCAAAATTATAAACCCCATGAAAATTCAGTTTTTCCCTGAATAATTTATTCTTCTATCACAAGTTATTTTCCACACAGTATCCTTATTTGATTACTAGTATGTATCACTTGCATTCCTATTTGATATTATTATTTTATTATCATCCCCATAGATAAAAGCTAAACATTTTGTTTCTATCTTCTTTGTCTCTCTAGCCACACTCAAAGAATAAAGCACATAATCCACCCAAAATATCTCTTAAAACAACTGAATATATAGACAGTACATAATTCATTATGGTGCATCAGTGTTCAGAGGAACCATACTGAGCAGCAGCTTATAATTCAGTCTTGAAAGCTGGGACACAGCAATAGTGCAGCTACCTATACACAGATAGCGGGTGTGTGTGACAGCAAATTCTTCCTCCCCTTTAGTGTTCATCATGTTTCTATTCTACAGAGAATATTTTACAGCAAAAAAACTCCAGCTTTAAAATATCTTCTTACAATTTCCTCTAAACATTTTGCACAAATGCTCATTCATTTTCTGTTTAATGCTCATTTTTTCCACAGCTTGGGCAAAAAAAGAAGTTTTGGGTTTTTTTTCCCTTTACAAAGAGCACTTAAGTCATATTCAGGTGTGAAAAGATTATTTAACACATGCACTGCAGGAATGATGCCACTCCTATCACTAACTAAGGGAATTCCCATTAACCCTAGACTTCCAGCCGCTTCAAGAATTTTTCCACATTTAAGGCAGAACAGAAAATTCCAATACTAAGTTTGCACTTTTGACCATATACTTCAATTGGGGAATAGAGTCTTTCAAGAACAACATGACATTTGCAATATCTTCGTGTTACAGTTGTGTTCAATTCTGGCTATGTAACCAAAGAACTGTCATTCATTTGCCCCCTCCAAATTAAATAGCACGATTTTTATTTCCTAGAAAGCTAATCCATGACTGCTATGGAGAAGATGCCACTTCTGAACACAGAGAAGCTCGGCAAAACACCGATTGCACCAAGACATCAACACTGTCAAGCATCTGAAGAGATACCCTCCCTGGGCAACTTCAATATTTATGGTTAAATCTTCTGGCACACTCTAGATCATAATGTTGACCAAATGATTCATATAGTATCAAGCACTTACAAATGAAATAGAGCACTTGCTTGAAAAAGGCAGGATATGCTCTGACTTCACCAGAAAATGTGTGTAATTATTTAGAACAAGCTGTCAAAGTGTGGCAAAGAAGCTGCACACCCTTACTTCAGCCCAGGATCTGTACAATCATTCTCTCCCTTTTTGTAGTGATGTTCACTTCCCCACAACCTCAACCAAGAAAGCAGCTTATGTAGAGGAGGTGTGTGTGAGGGAGCTCAAAGTGGAGCTATTTCATCTCAAATTGGAGATATTTTACCCTCAAGGAAGGACCAGAAGAAACTTTCTTACGAATTTCCACATGCACCTAACCTTCACCAAATGCATTTTCTCTCTCTTGCCACATTAGTGGTCTTTCATTTGTTTGTTTTCTGAAAGTACCCAGTATGACACTGTAAAGCTTAGTCAACTAGACTTCCACAAGAGAGGTATCTTTAGGGGTATTTTGTCAGAGATATTTTAACAATTGCCTCTCTTTAACTGACTGCACAGTAAGGACTTGCCTTGAGTCCTTGGCCTCGAGTCTTTTTGTCAAAGACAGAAAGAGAGCATCAGCACAATCCAACAAAAGGCTAGTGTAAGAGCCGTGTTCACTGGTTAAGAAAAATATGAATAATTCTGAAAATGACCAAAAATCCTCCTTATGAAGGAATAGGTTAATTTCAGTTATCAACAGAGCAGTTACAGTCTACCTTCCATCTGTAACATAATTCACATGAACCTTATTTGTGGATTCTCATAATGGTAGTTTCCAACTTTTATTTCAGCTTGCAAAGATAATTAACTCTTTAGAGCAGTTACAAATCAGCAATTTCTGCTGTCTCCCTACCTTGGTAGTGCACAAGGCTGTTTGAAGTTTGTGTTTTGTGATCTCTTTTTTCTTGGCTTGTAGAAGGATAGCTTAGTGTTGGCGACTGGCCAGATGAATGAGATGCATTATCTTCATCTGAATAATAGGAGTCACTATTTTTATCCCCATCTGATTTCCTGTCGTGTTCAGAATCTGGGCTCCTTACTCTTTCTCCCATTTTTCAGATTTAACTGCTTTCCAGATTTTTCTCAAAGAATGTTCATTTTGACACAAAGGACCTTTCAGTTGTCACAATGGCAGCAGCTGGGTTATTTCCTTGGATTTATCATCTTCACCTCCAAAGCATGAGATCTTTGCAGTTCAGTCCAGCAAGCAGTAGTTATCATTCAGAATGCATTTTTTCTGTAATAATTTAGAGAGACAAAAAAAGTGAGAAAGGTTTTGCTATTTAGTTAAGAAAGGTAGATTAAAAAAACCCTGTAAAATTATTCCTATAATCTTATGCCATGTGCTGTGCTACATTAGCCTTATCATTTATATTAAACGCGACAGACATCACTCTAGGAATGCTACTAGTATTGCCCTCAGTAGTTTGAGGCACTTCATCCCCAAACGAGAAATCAGAAAATTAACACAACTAAATCTAGAATAAGAAATTAGTCCCAGCTTAGAGTGAGGGGAAAAAGAAGCATTTGGAAAACAAAACAGAAGACAAGTGAAAGCTTGATGCTATTCAGGAAAATAATTAAAACATATTTTAAAACTTTTTAACCAAATAAATTAACAACTAATTCATGTGACTAGAATTGAGGTATTTGTAGAATTTTACTAAATCTTCCATGTCTCAATTTCTGACGCTCCAATGATGTTAAATAATGGGCCTGAAAATCAGTTTTCCCATTTGTCTGGAGGACATTCTGTCCCTAACTGCAAATGAGACTGTACCTATATATCACAGCCTTTGCCCTGGAAAGTACTCTCATACCCTATGATATGTAGTGTTTCATGCCTTCAAGAACTGGCAGGAGCACATGCATGTGTTATGTGCTTTATAGGAAAATGCAAATACAGCCTTTTAGTTTTTTTATATCTGATAAGAGAGACCACAGTGCTGTTATATGGTAAACATCATACCTGCAGCAGGTATAAAATGAGAAGGGCTGCTCCTGCAGCCTGTCTTCTGCTGTAAATTGAAATCTTTAGGGGTATATCTAATATATAGTATACCCTAGTATACCCTAATCTCAAGGTAAAATCATCTTATTTTGCATTTTTTGAGACAATTCCTGAGCAAATATACCTAAAATTTTCCTCATCTTCTCAGCCAAAAGAATTTTCTCATCAGTTTAGGAACTATTTTACTGACTATGCTCAGCCTCCCATGTTTTTTGTCTCTCTCACCACTCTTCACAGCTTTCAACCTTATTTCACCATCTATCTCCCTTCAGTCCAACTTCAGGACATCAAGCTTCTAATGGGTGAGTACATGCATCAGAGCTCATCAGTTCTGCTGTTGAATGACATAAGCTCCTAGCCCATTTCTACATGGTAAAGCAACTACACACAAAATATCGAGCAGCATTCAATCAAAACTCTTTTACACTGCAGGCCATACAACATACCTGTAAATGAGCTGTAAATTTTTCACTGTATTATTTCCCTACAAAATAAATTTAGCCTGCCTCTTGGCCTTCTATTCCACTGTCTATATATGCAGAATTGTATAGCCAAGGAGAACAGAAGTGTCAGCTGCCAAGACAGGTTTCATTACAAATTCAAGCTTTCTGGCCCAGTTCACTGTTCAGCACAACTCTGTCTCCAGTGACTGGAATCCGTTTGCCCTCATAATCTACACAGCAGGAATTAGGGGAATAAATGTCCCAACAGATTTCTAAACTGGGAAGCTGCCGGCAAATGAGTACTGAATTATTTTGAGGGGAGCGACCTTCGAAAATAATGTTTTTTAAGCATCTAAATATTTTCGAAGTCATTCAAATAAATTACATGCCTGAAACTTACGTCAGAGGGGATTCTGACGAAAACTAAAATTGCACTGCAAAGCCCAGAAAGAAGACAAGCTATGCTTGAGATCACTTATCCTAAGATTGCTGAACACTTGCTGGAACATTCAAATGATCAGTAATGACTGTTCTTTTTTCTCCTGAAATAACGCAGTTATTAAAGATATTTCAAAAGTATATATCTAACCATAATTGTATTATCTTGTTTGTCTTTAAGTGTAATGAAGACCCTCAGATATGTTCATTAGTGCAAAACTAAGATCATATAAGAATATTAGAACATATCAGGGTGCATCCCTACTTCCAAACAGCTCCACTCCCAAGTCCTGGGTCACAAACATCTGCATAGAATATGTTATTTTACTCCTTGAAGAGCAAACTGAGCTCAAACTGAAACACAGGCAGAATTTTGGGGACCACCTGTTCTCTAGAGGGTGCATAGGCAAGACTGCATCCATTCTGTCTCCACAGGACAGAATATCAGGGAATGCAAAAAATATAAAATAAAATACAAACTAATATATTAAAATACTAAAATAATAAAAAAATATAAAAATAGTACTCTGGAGGGATGTAACACAGACCTCATATTACAGTCATCCTGACTGAAAAAAACATTCAAAACAGTAGTTGTGTTTGTAACCCACACAAAGCGTGGTGGTGCCATTCACAGAATACCAAGTTGGAAGGAACCTTAAGGATCATCTGGTCCCAACTTTCTTGCCAAAAGTATGGTCTAGACAAGATGGCCCAGCACCCTGTCCAGCTGAATCTTAAAAAGTGTGCAATGTTGGGGAATCCACCACTTCCCTCAGGAGATTATTCCAATAGCTGATTGTTCTTGTTGTGAAACATTTTCCTCTTGTGTCCAATTGGAATCTCCCCAGGAGTAACTTGGACCCATTACCCTTCACCTTTTCCATCAGACTCCTTGTAAAAAGGGAGTCTCCATCTTCTTTGTAGCCACCCTTTAAACACTAGTCTTCCCTAAGCCTTCTTTTCTAAAGGCTGAACAAACTCAGTTCTCTCAGCCCTTCCTGCTATGGCAGGCTTCCCAGTCCTTTGATCATCTCTGTGGCCCTTCTCTGCACCCTCTCTGGCCTGTCCACATCTCTTTTTGTATAGCGGAGACTGAAACAGAACACAGTATTCCAGGTGTGGCCTGACAAGCACTGAATCGAGTGGGATAATGACTTCCTTATCTCTGCAGGTGATGCCCTTGTTGATGCAACCCAGCATCCTGTTGGCTTGCTTTGCTGCTCCAGCACACTGTTCACTCATACTGAGCTTGTTGTCCACCAGGACCCCCAGGTCCCTTTCCACAGCGCTGTTCCCCAGCCGGGGAGATCCCAGTCTGCGCTGCACTCCTGGATTACATTTTCATTGAAGCCAAAGACTTCACTTCCAGCTAACAACATGGGCCACAAAACTTGTCAGACTGTCTGAACTCATCTTGGGTGCCTGGAGCTTTGCTATAGCTTGTTTAGCTGCAACAAAATTAGTTAACCACGAGGGAACTTACCTGATTTGTTCTAGCATTTTGCTTTGTACAGTTGTCTAGCACCTACTGTTACATTCATGTTTATAACTAACAGACAGCAATAACAAGTAGTTATTCTCTGCACAATGAATGATCTACAACTCTTGCAAAAATGCAGCATAGAGAAGTACAGGCATGGGGTGACTGCAGGGGCCAGAAAGCATAAACACAGGGCAATACTGGGCCTGTAAGCTGTAACAGCTCACCTGTGCTTAATTACTGGTCATCAACAGGATGCAGTCTCGGGAGCTCGGTAAAACCAGTTTTATAGGTAATATATAGAGCAAAGATCAAGTACTCACGTAAAACACACCACATGTAGTAAATTCAGATGTAATGTGGAATCACAAATCAGTGAACAGAATTGAATAGAACAGAATAAAGAGCAAGGTGCACAGTGTGTTAACAAGCATATAAACATGATCCCAAATGGACCCAAGGCAAGGAGGAAGAAACCATCGCCATCCTCTCCCTGCCAGGGAAGGATTTGGGATACTGATGATGTGCTGTAAAGACTTCCCCCTCCCAGCTGAAGCCAGTCAAGTCCCAGAGGGAGACTGGGTGGGTGAAGATAACACCAGAAAAAGGGTTTGGTACTAGAGTTTGTGCATATATCACTGTAACCATATATAGCTTAAATTGTGTTAGTATCTGGACTAATACTAAGTTTTTTATTAGACTGCTAAGATTTCAATTAGACTAGCAATCAATTGTTGGCTCTGCATCTAAGATGTGTTCTCTGTTTTGCTCCTAACAACATGCTGAATAAAACAAAACGGTGGGAATTCAAGCAACCTAGCCTGTTCCTTGGATGCAAGTCTACCTCAGAGCCACAGGGGCACACCTGGCATCCAGAGGAGTCCTGCACTCCTGGAGCGGGCACATCAGTGTTAGAGACACAACCACATCTAGAGGTGTTAACGTAGCCCTGTGTGGAAGCAGGGATTATACTATGAGGCAAATATCTTCAACTGTGTAGATATAGCCAAGATACACCCAAATTTTGTCTGCCTTCAGGACACAGGACAGAAAGAAATCATCATGCATAGACTTTTTCTTGAGAAGAAAACAAACATGAATGAAAACAAATGGGACTGCATTTACGGAAAACATAAATGCCTACAGTTCAATCATCAAGGTGTCTAATTATACATATGTAAAACAAGAACACTCACTTTCACTTACTGACAAAGCTGATCAGTTATTTTGTAGTCACACAAGCATTCACTGGAGAGGCAATAATTTTTTTGAAGAATGCTTTTCATAACTCACTGTATTTAAAACAGGCAAATTGTAAGAACTGGAGGATTAGAATTATTCATCACTTCTGTACTGGATATTCCCCACTTTTGAGAATATTTTGCTGAGTATCACTTCGGGATACAGCAACACAAACGAAGAGTAATTTGTGATACATTCTGGAAGTACTTTGAAAAGAAATGGACTTGGAAACAAAATGAAAAAGGTGAACCAATAACAGCTCCCTTGAGAAATCATAAAAAACATTTTCTGAATCTTCAAATGGTTTTCAGTTTTATAAATTGATAATATTATATTTGCCATACAAAACAAGAAATCTTAGTCTGTCAAGTCTCACTAAATCCAGTTTTCCACCAGTTTATAATGTAATTTGATTAACATGAAGAATGCAGAGTTTATCTTGAGAATGAATGAATTACTAGAATATTTAACTTTTTACTTGTTAGCCTAAGGACTGTCTAATTAAGAAACGTTTTGGTTCACTGAGTTTTCAATTGTTACCAACCAGTTTAAGTTGATTATAAAATAAGTTCTACTCATGTAAGATCCACAAAGATATCGATTTTCCCCTGGTACATTTAATAAGTTTATGAGTGAAACACTGGGTGTTAGCAGTGGGTCTAAGCTCCCTCTCCCACCAAACCCCCAAACCTCTTCCCCTAAAACCTCCATGCATGCTTTTAGAAGCCTAACGCATCAAGATCAGACCAGTACAGAATGGCTGAAGTAAATCTGGGACTCATACAAACTTTAGAAACAGTTTTGTTTCCAGAACTTCATACTCCTTCACTTCAGCAACTTCTACTATTGCTATTATTTACATATTTTGTATTGAAAACATGCTTATTATTACTAAAAACAGTCCAGCTCCAAGTCACTGCAAAGGACATGACAGATAAAACAGAGAACACAAAACAACTGCAAGTGTCAGAATACTCTCTCCCTATCACTCCTAAGTAAATCACAGAAACAGAAATTGAACTACTGGATTCCAGGTATTAAGCAATAGAGAGGAAGCAAAATCACTCAGTAATTCTTCCCTCACAGTACACCCAGAGCTTAGTTCTGTAATGCAAGACTCATAAAACTGTTAAAGTCATTTTCAATCATAATACCCTTCTAAGACCAGAAAAAGCTAGATGTTTTGACTGGTCACCACATGACACTTCCTGAGCACAAATGCTGACCTCTAATGGTCCACTCATTTTTTTCCACCTATTCTGAGAGAGGGACAGCTCAAGAAAGAGCCAGCATCAGACAAGGAAAAAAGCATCAATCCAAATTATTAAAGTACTGAATTTAAGAACAAAGAATAACTTCAAAAGAAATTAGTCTCCCTCCTCTTCTTCCACCTATCTTTTCCACATCCCAATACTGTGATTTTTCCAGAAAAGAGAGGAACAAAAGAATTTACTTGTATTGCATCAAAACATATTCACTAATGAGGCTTTAAGGAGGAGCAAATATTTTATTAGGGAAGCTTTCTGTAGCTGCTGACTCAACTGTATGCATTTCTTCTAGGTTTACCACCTTTTGGTGAATTAAAATGTTATATGGTTTTAAAAGCAAATGTTAAATTTATCTGACTCTGTGACAGTAGCGCTTAGTGTTACTTTCCTCAGCAGATCTCAAAATTAAAAAGTTGCTGTAAGTCCCAGGTCAGAGATGAGGAAAAGGTAGTCCAAATAGGTAATGCACAGGCCAGTTCTACAACCAGAAAAACAGATTATGTTTCTAAATTCTCTACCAAGGAGGCCCATGCCATCATTTGTATTTCCACCTACACCTCCAATGTGTGTAGACTTACCTAGTTCAACTTAGCCATTCCTGAAAGCAGCTCTCCAGTTCCCAAAGCACAAGCAAGCAAATTTCCTTCACTGGGGAGTTCTTAAAGAAGATATCGAATATTGTTTTGAATTAATACTTTTTAAAACAAATAACGACTACACATGAGAGTACATTTTAAGTGCAATCATTTAACCCTAGAATAAATGACTTCTGAGGAAAGCAACTAAACATTTGCGGCCTGCCATACAGCACTTTTCGGAAGGCCTGCTGCCTGAAACCTGCCAGTGTTCGGGACAAGGCCTCATCCTCAGCGCCCAAACTCTGCTGCTGGGAACCCAGGAGCCCAGCTGCCGACGTCGCTACCTGCCCCGGGACCGAGCCGGTCAGCCCAGCCCACAACAGCACGTCAGGAGTAAGATCCGCAGCTACGGACCTGAGCACCGCCCCCGCCCCCCCCCGGAGGCTAGGCCTAGGCCTAGGCCCAGGCCCGGACCCGCTCCCAACTCCCACAGCCCCCAGGAACACCCCCACCATCACCCCCAGCTTTTCCCTCCGCCCCGCTACACCTTGTCACCCCAGCCGCCCCTGGCCTGGCCCGGCCCGGCCCGGTCCAGCCCCGCCGCCATTACCTGCCCGCCCGCCCGGCGGACGCGCCAGCGGTTGCCGCGCTACGCTTAAAGGGGCCGCCGCGGCGCGCGGGGGCGACGGACAGCGGCTGCCCCAGCAACAGGGCGGAGGAGGAGGCGGGCTCTCGTCCTCAGCCATTGGCTACCCGCCCTGCCAGCTCGACGGCGCGCGGCGGCTGATTGGTACGACCAGATGGCGGCAGCCGAGGGGCAACTTGTCTCTCCATTGGTGGGAGGCTACATTCCGGCTGCTGATTGGTTAAGACGCTGCAGGGGCGATTGATGGGGGGCTCAAGGCCCTGACGCCGCCATCTTGGTTTTGTAGGGAGGAGTGTGTGAACTCGAAGGAGGTGGAGAGCGCAAGATCAGAGTGGCGCCCGGGAGCACAGGGGGTGAAGGCAGCAGTCCACCTTTGAGCTAGCACCCACCGTGTGGTAACGAGCCGTCCCCTTCATAACCCCTCCGAGGAGCTGGGTCGAGAGAAACCTTGGGTGGCCTTGGGCACTTCCCATCATTTGGGGTTTGAAAAGGAGGCTTTGGGTCAGAGCAACATCTGGGAGTAGTGACAGCAAAAGGGAAAAAAAATACTTTTTGCTTTAATATTTAAGTCGGATGGGAAGCTAGATGAATAACCAATATATGACGGCTTTTATGCATATATATGTGTATGTATGTGTATATATATATATGTATCCGCACATGCAGTCTGTGTGACGTAATTTAAAAGCAAAACTTGCCTAAACCGTGAGAAAAGAAAAAGAATGGTATCGAATTATAAAATACCCGAGAACTTAAATGAAAATGGATTATACTGACAAAAGGATAAAAGTACCGTGTACAGCTAGCAAGTAAGCTTGAATTAAAGGGCAGGCCCAGTTTACGAGGCTGTTGTGTTTTATTCCTCAAAGAAGGAAGAGGGTTTCTAAACCTTGGCTTTTATTACTCCAAGTTACTGCTATTCTTTTTTCTAATGTTAACCTTTTAATAATGAATGTAGTCAAGCAAACTTCTTTCTGGAGAGAGGAAGGGAAAAAGAAACAAAAAGCAGATACTGCTTGCCTCACTTAACTTACTGATGGAATATGTTATGATAGCACAGTGATGAAAGTGACATAAGAATTTGAGTGGAGTAGAATAAAACAACATTTCGTATGCAAGTTATAACCTGCCTGCACAGGAACGCATAAATGGGACATTCAGGAGAGGGAGACAGATTTGCACTTGACAGAACCATCTCTGCGCAGTTCCAAATGTTCAAAACTAACACTCATTGACCACTAAATGAAAATAAAAAACTGGAGGGAACAGTGTTGTTAACCAAGGTAATGTTTTCAGGCAAAACCCCTCAACACCTTCACAATAAAATACAAGGAAATATGCGAGAAAATACAATTTTAATGCACTTGAAATTAAAAGATTTCCTTCTAAAATTTATATTCTGAGGAGATGGCAAAATTATATCCATTTCAATGGAAAAAGAAAAAAAAATGATTCATGATTCTGAAAGTCAGAATTGAGAGATTCTCAAAACTGACTTAGGCATTGTGCACAAGAACTCTGAATATGCTTAATTAAATCTATTGAAAATACACTGAGTAGGCTAGAATACAGTCATAAAACATGTGGGCATAAACTCCTGTAAAAGAAGAGGAGACGGGAACAGGTATTTCAGAAGCATGAAAGCACCTGGGAGGCATAGAGCTGACTTGAAGTCTCCCAAGCTGAACAGAGCTTTAATTTTTTGATCCTAAAATCCCAGAAAACAGGCATGAAGCATGCAAAAAATCCAACAGCTAGTCCGTAAATTTTGTAATTTTGATTGTCTCCCTAATTGCACTTAATATTTTTGCTATATTTGCATTGCTATTATGAAATTGGTTTAAAAAAAAACAATAAAAACTTGTGGATAATTTTTTAAATTCATTCTCCTGTGGCTTTGTATAGCTCACCCTTGTGCTAAACAGCTAGAGCATATAATTCATCACAGCAGTGCTGGCAGGGAATCATTGATGTCCTTCAAAAAGATCCAGAGAAATGCGGAATAACAAAGACAGAATAATTTTATTGCTTGCAACTGGAGGAAATGTATTGCTTGTATCTGGCAGCAGGCCAGGCCAGAATCTGAAATGCTGTTGCTGCTGTAAATAGGATGAAAGGGACGCATAATCCATCTCCATGCCCACTGTAGCTAGGAAAATTATAAGCAGAAAAAGCAATTAAAAAAACCCAAGAGAAAGCATTAAAAAATGTGGAAGAGACTTTTTTTGTGTTGATAATTTATAGACTAGTTGTCATGACTAACCATTTGGGGCTTGATTAGCAGCTAACCATAAGTTATTCAATATAGGTAATATAGGTATTGAATTTAGGCAGTATGTGTATTTAATACAGCTGTTGAATTATACTGAATACAGGGCTCTTGTTGAGAACAAACAACATCTCACCAGACTTCTCCATCAACTGCCCCATCCAGAATAGTGCTAACATACTTGAATCAGCTGCTGAACTGGAATAAGTTCAGATATTGTCCAATATTAGCATAAAGATTAATTGATGAAAGTTTGTTAATCTATAACTTACAAGTAATGTATTTAAGGTATTATCCTCTATGTAACAGTTGAGCAGTGCAGATAAATGGTGTGGTATTTCAGATTCCCTTGGACAGGACAAATATATGAATCACCTGAGCAGGAAATAATGTTTTGAAGTTTCTTCTGTCTCTGTAAAGCAACTCTGATGTCTTAACTGCTTGCTTGGATGGGAAGGTCACTGAAACAGAGCTTCACTGTGCGGAGCGCTGCTTCAGAAAGGAGGGTGGAAGCCTTCGAAAACTAAATCAGGTTACATTATCACACAGTTTGATATTCCCAGAGGTACCAACAGGGATAAAGCCCCCGGGCTTATTAAGATGAGTGGAGCCTGTGCTCATTTAATTGTTATACATAAATATCGATGGGAAATGCCTGATGTACAGAAAAAAGGCTATTGATTTCCACTCCACCGTAGCAATGGCTGTGGCATACGGGGCGGGAACTAGTACAATGACTGTATCTAATGTGATGGATAAAACAAATTCCCTGAATTGCCAGAACAAAGATGGCATTCAAATTTGGAAAGGGAAAATGTTCATGGTTTGTTTTGAATACCATAACTTGGTGAAGAAGTGGAGACTTAAAGAACGCACAGTGATATAAATGAGGGATCCAAAGCGATGCGCTGCTTGCTTTAACCAGGAGTACGGCACGATGTGACACTTGGCTGTGAGATTCAGACCTGGACACTCAATTTCTGCAAAAGATCAAAGGCTGGTGAAAACCATCAGATTGAGCGTGGAAAACCAAAGAAGATCCCTTTTGGCTCCTTCAGCTTTCACATACTCTGATGCTTTCCCTCAGAATAGGCTGTATGATACTGCCTTGCACATTGGAGCATATGCATAAAGATTTATACACATCTCTCTACATAAACACCAGAGGTAGTAACTTGCATCTGCACTTGCAGAAAAACTTTGTTCAAAATCTAGGAATTGATGCTGAAGAGATTTTGGCTCAAAGCAGTTCCACAGATCTGGGTAGACAAGAGTGCCAGTTCAGGCTGCTGTTTCCAGTAGCAAGGTTCCCTCTCTACGCTGCTATAAAGGCGACTGATGATGTGAGTAAGATCTCTGTATTACAGCATGAGTATGGATGTAGTTACGGTCCAGCTGAAGGTTTTTCCTTAACATATGTTGGAATATTCTGCTGCATACAAGATATGTTGTCTATCAGCACATACTTCCCTTTGCTCTCAATTCTCTGCAATCATGTCATAAAAATATTTTAAATTCTAATGCAAATAAAATTAAATGTCAGTCTGTTTCAATGCTATAAATATTCATGATCTCCTTGTACTTTTTAATGCATTTGTCAAAATAAGCTGTGGTTTTGTTGGAGGCCGGCTGCTTTTCTTACTGCATGCTCACCTACCTTGATAAATGAGAAGCCTGAGACCACTTTCAAAGCTCCATGCCCTGGACTCTGAAGTGACCCAAAATCTTTCCACTGTTTCTTTTCTCAAGTGTTCCCAAGTCATCTGCTGAGAAGTGACCGCTCACCTTACACAATTTCGTGTTACAATTCTTTGAAAGAATGTCTATTGGTGTCACTTCTCATACTGTGACTAGGTGCAACTCCCTCAAGGGGATTTTCTTGAGCATTCTCTGACTGCGGTGGCGTTGGAGTTGTTACGGCATTACTGACACCCCTTTTGTGTCTCTGACAGGCAGCGGAGAATGGGCTTCCGTGAACTCAGCTGAACTTGATGATGTATAAAAGAAGCACGTTGGGCATTGTTCATGCTGAATTGTTTTTAACAATACAATTTTCCAAGGCTGTGAAATACTGAAATATTAAAGGGAAAATATAATGCAATGAAAGAAACATTTACTTATACTTCACACCACTAGTTGATTTCAGAGATTTTATGAATTTGTCAAAATTCTTTCTTTTAGTATACTTGCTTGGATTTTGAGCTCACAACTGCCTTGTGGAGAGATACTAGGTGAATAACAAAAGTGGTTGCTGGTGAATCACAGGAATATAACTTACAATGTGATGAATTAACATTCCACAAAATAAAGTACAATGCTCCATTACTACAATATGAAGCTTTAACTGCTTATGTTGTGGATATAGGTGTGTTTTGAGAAGGTCCCAAATTAAAACAATGTAATTACTGCTTATGGGCTAGCAACAAATATTTTATAAGCAATTTAAATAACAAAAAAGCCAGTGAAGCCTGGGAAGGTGGGGAAGATGCTGAGGAAACAAGTATTGAATGTTTGATTAGAAAAAGATACTATTTGAAGGAGACATTTCGGTTAAGGACATCTTTCTCCAGAAGACATATGCTACTGGGAGGAAAATTTCACGCAGATTGTTCAGAATTTGGCAGTTTTATGTTAAATGCTGCATTTGTTCTTAGCAGGTTTTAGTAACATTTTTCCAGAAAGCTGCTTTTTGAAGGACAAATGCAGTATCTGTGGACTTGTTTCTAGTGCTTTTGCATAATCTGTAATTTCATATTCACAATATGTATATTAGTCTTTGACAAAAAAAAATACAGTGACCAAATAATTTTGACATATTCTTTAATCAAAAGCAATGTGTGTTGCTTCTGAACATCCATCTCTTTTGGCTTTAAAATTCATTTCTATTGCTAGGATAGCAAATGAATTTTGTTATGTCTCTGTAGAGTTTAGTGATATAAATTATGTTGTAAAGAAATAAGGTCAGATGTATCTTTGAAACCAGTAAAGAGAATAGATGTTCTATCAAAATAAATTTGGCCTTAGTGTTGAATGTGACTGCTTTGAAAACATTTTTATTGTCTCAATTGCACAAGTGTTGTATAAGGACGAAGAAAAATCTTCCCCTTAAAAAAAATATTCATTCAAAATATAAACACATCTTATTAGTGTTAGACTTAGAAAGAGACCTAGGCAACTCACACCACTTTTAGGCACCTGATTGTATTATCAAAATCTTATTTATTTTCTTTAATGCAAAATGGAACACTTCCAGTGAGGGGTGAGAAGCGCCACCATCTCAGTCTACAGTCTTACGTATCACAGCCTTCGGGCAAGTAGGAGGTAGGGATTTGTGCCCACTCAGAAGAGAGAGTTGAAACTTGGGTCCTTGGATTTCTGGATGCGCCTTCCAAGTCAAACTTGTTGGGGGAGTGTAGGCAGACAAAAGTTATCCATGAGATATACATCCTGAGCTGGCCATCACTGCAAAGGCTGAGAGGCCTCTGAGCAGAACATGTGCCTTGGGAACTTTGGGCACCACTGATTAGGACAGAAACTTGGAGACAGCATTCTTGACTTGATTACCTTAATTTGTTAAAGTCCTATTTAGGGTAGGTCTGAGCCTTAGCTTAAAGTGTTTAAACTCTTGCAGTGTATGCATTGGCTTACTGGAATTCTCTTTATTGGAATTAAATAACGTTAAATCAACATACTTTTCATCTTTCCAGGATTTGCAGTATCACGGGATCACGGGATCACAGAATCACAGAATGGTAGGAGTTGGAAGGGACCTTCGGAGCTCATCTAGTCCAAGCCCCCTGCCAAAGCAGGTTCACCTAGAGCAGGTTGCACAGGATCACATCCAGGCGGGTTTTGAGTATCTCCAGAGACAGAGATTCTACAACCTTTCTGGGCAGCCTGTACCTGTGCTCTGTCATCCTCAAATAAGTTTTTCCTCATGTTGAGATGGAATTTCCTGTGTTCCAGCTTGTGCCTGTTGCCTCTTGTCCTGTTGCTCCGCACCACTGAAAAGAGTCTGGCCCCATCCTCTTGACACCCACCCTTTTGGTACTTATAAGCATTGGTGAGATCCCCTCTCAGTCTTCTCCAGGCTAAACAGACCCAGGTCTCTCAGCCTTTCCTCATAAGAGAAATGCTCCAGTGCCTTGATCATCTTCGTAGCCCTCCGCTGGAGGCTCTCCAGTAGTTCCTTGTCTTACTTGAACTCAGGAGCCCAGAATTGGACGCAATACTCCAAATGAGGCCTCACTAGGGCACAGTAGAGGGGCAGGATAACCTCCCTGCCATTCAGCCAGTTCCCAGTCCACTCATCTGACCCACACTTCCTAAGCTTACTTACGACGATGTTATGGGAGACAGGAGTAGCAGTTTAACTTTTTTTTGGCAATAAAAAAGCTAGAATATTCTATTATTCATGTTGAGTCTCTATACTGTGCTTCAAGGGTGCTTTGATTGATGAAGACTGCTTTCTTGATGGTTTTTCCCTTTCTGTTTTTGTAACCAAAACTGTCAATCCTCTCCTAAGACCTAGTAAATAGTGAGATCAATTACTGTGTAGTTGGCGGAATAGCAAAGACAGTGACTGAGCCAACCCTGGACTGCAGGTCAACAAACAGGGGAGGGATATTTCAGGTAGTTAAAGCATAATCCTGGGCCTGCTCAGAAAGATTGAAGGACTGCATGAGGGATGTTTACAAAGGCTAATGTTAGGCTCGAGGGGCTAGTCCTCTGGACAACCTGTATCATGAATAAAAAGGGAGAGATGCCCATTCAGACAGAGCAGATGAAGTAGGCTTTTCTCTCATTTGCTTTGTCTCTTTCTGTTCACCACGCAGGGAACCTTCTGGTAGCCCAGCACAGTGACATGAACTGCCTCCGTGCTTGATGCACCATCTGAAGTATGGCGAGCCAGCTACTTCCAAGATGGGTGAAGGTGGTGATGGGGGATGCTTCCACAAGAAAGGATTGGATTCACCTCTACCCCAGAGCAGATTCTCCTCCTTTCTTTCTGTCCTGCACCTTTTATGGTCATGAGTTCACTGCAATTCTGGAGATGGAGAGGCGATCAATTTGTAATTGGGGCTTTTAGTCCATTTTAGTTAAAGTAATAAAAAAAGATAAGAATTATTGATTGTTGGGGTGTTTAGTTTGGAGAGGAAAGTGGCATCACATCTTTCTGTGCCACCAGTGAAACCTGCCAGCTGAAATAAGGTAGGCAGTCCTGGTGTCCACACTTGAAGAAGGGTGTTGAAAAACTAAAAAGGCTTCACAAAAACTTTTCAAGAATCACTGCGGTCCATAAAACTTGATGTTACAGGGAGAGACACCCAAGAGAAGATTTGATACAAAAAAAAGTTGAGACGTCATTTGATAGTGAGTTTTGTTGTTCGTGGGGGTAGATGGCTTTTAGTCTAGCAGTAAAAAGGTGCAATGAACCTTAGTGGTTAGAAGTTGGAGCTAGTTCACAGCAACAAGGTGCACATTTTTAACAGTGAAAGGAAGTGCTTTTACCCGGATGAAGTGGGCAGAAGAGATGGGGGAGTTTTAAGTTGTGGATGCCCCCAGCTGTCTCCTCTGCTCCACTGCTGCAGGGGACTGCTGTTACAAGAGCCTACAGGTGAGGGGCTGTATCCAGTACTTCAAAGCCTGATGTTTTCAGTCAAACTCCTCTTCACTGGTAGCTGAAGCTGCTGTTCTGGGAAAGGGCAAATTGTATCACGCTAAACTACCATAGCACTGTTTGCCAGAACTGGTGGGTTGTGTTCTTGTTACACCGTGAGAACAATGTGAAAGGCCTCATTTACTGTGACAATGTGTCACATAAATAAGCGTGACAAAGCAGGCTGGAGTAGTTCTCAAAAGCAGGATGCTGAAATCAGCTAACCTCATGGCTTTAACTGGATCCTCGCTCCAAGGTAATTTCCAGTCTGGACCAGCCTCTATGTGACAAGGATAGCTGGGTACCTGTGCCAGGGAGATAATTAGGTCCTGATTGCTTGAACATAACATATAACTAAGTGGTGCTAGGATGCAGCATGCGTGATGTATGAGCGTTAACGTAAGCCAGCAATGCACCCTTGCGGCAAAGGCAGCCAATGGCACCCGGGACTACAGGAGGGGGAGAGCTGCCAGCTGGTGAGGGAGGTGACGCTTCTCCTCTGCTCAGCACTGGTGAGGTACATCGGGAGTGCTGGGACCAGTTCTGGGCTCCTCAGTACAAGAATGGGTCCAGTGAAGGGCCATGAAGGTGATGAAGGGGTTGAGGTATCTGACGTATGAGGAGAGGCTGAGCAAGCTGGGAAGTTCAGCCTGGAGAAGGCTCAAGGGCGGGTCTCACCAATGCCTATAAATACCTGATGTGTGGAGTAAAGAAAACGGAACCAAACTCTTCTCAGTGGTGCCCAGAGACAGAACAAGAAGCAATGGGCACACTTTGAAATACAGGAAATGCCATTTAAACATAAGAAAACACTTTTTACTGTGCTGGTGATCAAAGTCAAGAAGTTTGCCCAAGGAGGTTTTGGAATCTCCATCCTTAGAGATACTCGAAACCTGACTGGACGCGGTCCTGGACAGCCTACTCTGGCTGAGCCTGCTTGAGCAGGAAGGGTTGGACTAGATGATCTCCAGAGGTCCCGGTGACCTCCGCCATTCTGTGATTCTGCGATACCAGGATGTATATTAGATGCAAGGAGTGCTGGGGCTGATGATGCTGGTCCTAATAAGATACTTTATCATTTGAATTCTCATGTATGCAATGTTTTGATTAGGGCTTTTCACTGTGGCATCAGTACCCAACTGCTGTTGATTTCTTGGGATTTCTTCTGATGAGTTTCTTTCTCCACGTCCTATTTCATTTTAGGACCTGGCCTCAGATGTAGAAATTTGGTGATGTTTTTTGTTCTTAGGTGCATGAGCTTGCATTTGGGTTCACATCTGCATTAAAAAAAAATGGACATGTTTTTCCTCAGCAAATGATCAGACAGGCTGTATAATAGAACTGTTGTTTTTATTGTTGTCCACATTAGCAATTTGTGTGTCATATTGCAAATTTTATGTGCAGTAATGCTGTTTTCATCAAGGGCATTGATAAATGTATTGGAAAAATTCATACCAAAACAGATCCCTCTATAAGATCACAAAATATGCAATCCCTTGGAATGAAAAGACTTCAACTACGGTATATTTTTATGACCTGGTTCTTAACCAGTTTTAAAAATTATCATTTAATATGTGTTACATTGATTTTGTTTAGAGTTATTTTTTAATGCAAGATTATGTCATATGTTTGGTAAAGACACTATTTCAACCACAATCTTCATTATCAGTCTAATGCTTTATCTCATTAAAACAGTATCAAATTTGTTTGACAGTCTGAGTTCCTGGGAAACCGTGTCGACTGACATTAATAAATCCGTAATCCGTTAATTCTTTCATTAGTATCCCATATCAGCATTTCTATTAGTTTGCTTGATGACACTTGCTAGCTAAAGCTGCCTGTGCTTACCCAAGCGATTACATTTATTGTCTGAAAATACTGGTTCAACATTAACTTTTTCTATACAAAGCCTGAAATTCAAATAAATGAAGTACCATTGCCAAGCGACCTGACAGCAGAAGCACAGCATTGGCGTGCAGACCATTTTGTCTTCAGTTCCTTAACCCTTCTGCCGTTCCTTAAAGGCGAGGGACGCGTTATTTGTCGCTCCCCTCCCGCGCCGCGGAGCGCTGCCGGTGGCCGGTCCCGGCGGAGCGGAGCGGGGCGGCGGGCGCAGTAGCGCGGCGATGCTCTAGGTGGGGCTTCAGCCCCGGCAGAGGCAGCGAGCCGGCCTGCCCGCTGCCCCGAGAGTAAAGCCAGCCCTTAAAGGCGGGGGAGGGGGTTGAAACAGCTTTGTCCAGTCTTTAAATTGTCCTTGTGCCTTTGATGTCATTGCCTTTTTACACCAGCTTGCTTGCTGTGCTGCTTCCTTTTCAGCGTGCTTAACGAGAAAACCTTTTTGTCTGGTCCTGTTTATCTTCCCTTAAAATTCGTACGTGTGTGACAACCAGGCAGTGTGCATGGAGGAGGTTTGCACAGCAGTGCAAGGGTGTAGTCTTGTTAGCAGAAGATACATCCACAAGTCCTCTGAACTTTTGAACAATTCAACCTCCCATCTTACTGCACTAGTATAAAATCATAGAATAGTTTGGGTTGAAAAGGACCTTCAAAGGTCATCTGGTCCAACCTTCCCTGCAGTAAGCAGGGACATCTTCAACTAGATCAGGTTGCTCTGAGCCCCATCCAACCTGACCTTTAATGTTCCCAGGGATGGGGCATCTACCACCTCTCTGGGCAACCTGTTCTAGTGTTTTACCACCCTTACTGTAAAAAATGTCTTATATCTAGTCTAAATCTTCCGTCTTTTCGTTTAAAGCCATTACCCCTTGTCCTATCACAACAGGCCCTGCTAAAAAGTTTGTCCCCATCTTTCCTGTAGGCCCTCTTTAAGTACTGAAAGGCCGGCATCACCTTGGTCTGGCATCGAGGTCTCTGCAGGCAGAAGGAGCGCTGGCCCAACATGCGATTCAGGGTCTGGGCTATAGGCTGGGACTCTGCATCTGCAGCAGTGGACTGAACCATGCTGGGAGCCTCTCGGTGGCACAGCTGCCAGTTACTGTGGTCTGCCCACTTCCACACCTTTAACTCTCTTAGCTTCCATAGAACACTTAAAGCCTGGTGAGAGGGAGGCTTGATAAGGTGGGTGGAAACCACTAGACTCAGAAGATTATGATCACCAGTAAAAAGTCCGGCTGTCAGCTGGTGACTAGAGGCATCCCTCAGGGGTGGATACTAGAGCCAGTATGGTTTAATGTCTTTATTACTTAGCTGGACAAAGGGATGGAGTTTGTCAGGGCTTTGGGTATATACTCGCTCTCCTGGGGTTTAGGTGCTGGGGCTCAGTGCTATCTCTGTGCCTGTGCACCTGAGAGTGACCCTGTATCTCTGGGGCCTTTGGTGGGACTCCCAAGTGTGCTATGGAGTGATTCAGCCAGGACCAATCCCTGCCAATGGGAACTGCTTCCAGCTGTGTGTCTTGCACTGAGGACACTGACCTGTGAACGGGACCTCTCAGCTCAACCACAGGCAGCTCCATGGCTGTGGACCAGCCTGGCGACTGCAGGGTCTGAGCTGACCCCCTCACCACCTCAGCCTGGCCCTGCTCACCTTGCAGGCGCTGTGGGGCTGGCCTCAGCCAGTGAGACCCTCAGGGATAAAGTAACCCCATCCAGCAGTGCGCGCTGGGCAAGCACAGGCCAGGAAGCAGGTCTCCAGAAAAAGCCCTGGGATCCTGGTGGACAACAGGTTGAACACAAGTCAGTGATGCGCCCTGGGATCCCCAGTACCAGAAAAACATTGAAAATCTGGAGTGAGTCCTGTAGAGGAGAACTAAAATGAGGAGCTGGAGCACAGAATGTTTGAGGAGAGGCCGCTGGGCTGCTCAGCCTGGAGAAGAGATGATTTGCAGAGAACTTACGCTGTCTACAGTTAGTCACCTGCTGGGAGGGTGCAGAGAAGATTGATCCAGACTCTTCCCCAAGGTGCCCGGTGAAAGACAAGAGGCAGCTGGACACAGGGTGCAACATGGGGAATTCTGACCAGATGTTAGGAGAAAATTGTCCAGCACGAGGGTGGTCAAACACTAGAGCAGGCTGCCCAGAGAAGTTGTGGAGTCTCTGGTCCTTGGAGATGTTCCAAACTTGACTGGACAGAGCCCCGAGCAACCCAATCTAGTTGCCCCTAGTTTGGGCAGGTTGTCTGACTGATGACTTCCGGAAGTCCCTTCCAAACTATGTTAGTCTGTGAGTCTGTGATTCTGATATTGTGGGGCTGTAGCCAAACCAGCAGTGCTCCCTGGCCTGTGCTGCCTTGCAAACCGTGCATGGGGGTCACTGGGGAGAATGCTAGCTGACTAGGGGCAAAGCCATGGCAGTGGCCACGGTCACAATTTAACAGTGAAGGAGATCAAGTTCCAGTATCTGGAATGGTTTAAGTAAATAAACACTGTTTCCAAAAATAGAAACATAAAATATAAATATGGAAAATAAAAACACTGCTTTACGTTCTGTCATGGAAGGAGTGATGCACTTCACTCATAGAGAGAAGCAGCAATACATTTATTGATATAAAACAGGGATTTAACAAAGTTTGATAGTAAATGCGACAGTGTTTTAACAAGATTTGAGATGGCAAGGCACACTTGGTTATTTACTGCATAGATGACAGGGTCAGACAGAGCTGCCGGGGAGACCCTCCTGTTGAGTCAAGGTTTCAGAGAGGACCCCCTTGCTTTCTAAACTCCTTCTCAGAGAGGAGTCTAGGTGCCGCTGGATCCAATCCTAGCAATCCTAGTCCCAGACTTGGTCAATGGTTTATGTTTAAAGGAATATATATGCATAATCAATCCTTTATATCACTTAGCTAAGATTTCAAAGTTCAGCATGCTATTAGTCACTTACCAAGGATCTGTTGCGGCAAGAAATCTCTGAACCTTGAGGAGTAACCTTGAGGGCGTCCCAACTCAAGGGGAGATCCTGGTGTGCAACCCGCTGCTGTTCAGGAGAGCTCAAAGGGCTCTTGGGCTGTTTACTATTTATGGGGGTAAGATGATTGACCTATAGTCATATTTGCATATTGACCACAGAACCAGCATTGCTCAAGTTAGCCCTTGGCTATTGCGTTATCTGTCTCCCCGAAACCACGTTTAGCCCTGGATGAGTACCTGCAGCCGTTATGACCACCACGGGTGGTTATCGCTTGGGCAGGATTACAGGAGATAAAGATCAGATGGTGCCTGGAGAGGGGGGAGCACACCATCACGCTTTCATGCAAGCGCTGTTAGCTTGTTCATTCCATGCATTTCATTTATGACAATAGTTACAAATGTGAAATCCTGATCCTTCTCAGGCCGCACCCTGGACAGATATCACCAAAGGCTTGTGCACACCATTCTGACTATGTGCAAATATCTTTTCATTAGCAGTGATATTTCATTTGCACTTTTGTAGATTGAAAACCCTTTTTGAAACTGAAAACTGAAAATTCAGAACCAAACTAAGGAGTTCTTAACATTTGACTGATTTTCTGTAATAATACATATATATAATTATTAATTCCTTATTCCTGGTGAAGATCCATTCACATCAAGATTTATAAAACATGATGACTTTTAGGATTCCTCAATTTTTCGCATACAGAAGACAGTATTTACTTTATATTTATTTTTAAGTAGGTTTTCTGGAAAAACAGGAAGCTGAGAATCTTTCCTGCACCTTGCAAGTTCACAGTGTCATTCCTAGGTGGGGGAATATAATCCAAAGCAACTGAAAATGCCCTGCCATCAGCCTTTCTCTGTTTAATCTATTAGCCACTCAGCTTTATAATGTATTATCTGACACACAGTGATAAGCAGCTTAGCTGTCCGAGATCATATTAAATATGTTTGGTTTAGCCTAATTCTGCAGCGCTGCATGAGGAGACACCCTGATGTCCATCTGGAGTCCTTTTGAAATCAGTGCAGCCCTGCGCAGGGATGGGGACCCTCCTGCGTGACTCATGGCCTTAGAAGAGAATATACTTTCTGATTGTCTAGTCCTTCCTTGTTTTCTAAAACCCTTTCTTCAGCTCCTGTTCATGCACTTAAGAAATGAAACATTTGAGTGAGACCATGCCCTAGAAAACAAAAATATCCCTATAGCAGATCATCCAGAAGTTTATAGGTTAGAATGGAACTGCCTTGATTTCTCATTTAATAGTTCTACTGGAAAAAAACACATTGTAAAAAGAACTCCTACCCTGCATTTTCCATACTTTAAAAATACATCTTTTTAGTATTTTGTTAATAGTTCATTGGAAGATTGACAATCACATCTACTCCCTATATTATCTCTTTAATTACTTGTAAAATTCATGTCAGCTTGCAAAAAACCCTGAATAATCAGGTTTCTCTTGAGCCTGCCGAAAGCCGTGACACTAATACACAGGTGAGGTAGCAGTCTTTGCCTCTTTTTGACACCTCTCTGAGGTGGAAGGGATAAAGACTCTGTAATGACAGATCCTCTCAGCCCCCTCTCCACTGTGGCTCCAACTGTTCCTGGCACGGATGCGTGGACTCCTTTTGCTGTTCGGGGAGCTCCATCTGCAGCTCAGTGATCACAAAGTGAATTTTAACCAATAGATATAAATAGATTTGATGGGGACGATGAATGTGATAGTCATCCCTAGACAGTCACTCCCAAGAAAACAGAGATATTACTTAAAAAAAAAATAATCAAAAATGTTTGGCTTTTTTGGGGGAGGGGCAGGGGGAATGGGGACAAACTGAAGTGGAAGGAAGCAGTTAAGGCAACTGTAGAACTCAAAAATAGTGTTAACTGATATTAACATTGGCTAAATCTAATAAATACAGCATTGGCTAAAATGCAGGTCTACCAGTATTGGTGGGTGACCCTGAAGTAAGAATTGGTGAATACTGCGTGTGGTAGGCAAAGGAGAACAAGTGCAAGTTTCTGCTTTTTTTGCTTGACTTTTCTATTCATTCTTTGCATATTTTTAAACACAATCACAGCCCTTAGATCATAGTTTAAAAAAAAAAACTGCTCAAGCTTCTTCTCCTTATAAATTATAAAATGCCTATATTAAGGTGATTGCTTGTAGTCCTTTTGGTGGGAAATTACATTCGACATTGGAGTTAAAGGTCATGCGACCTCAAACAAGATGGGTGCCAGTGCTGAGAAAACTGAATAGAGTGGTACAATTTCCACAGGATTTAAAATTAACCTCATTGCATGATTGGCTTACATTTCTAATCCGATATATCAGGCTAAATATAGCCTTTGAAGACAATTTCTTTCCATGCAAATAATCATTGCAGGCTAAAAATGAGTAAAAATGTAAATTAAGAAAGAAAAATGTTAAATTAAATTATAGACAAACTGTCATCTTGCTAGAATATTGACCTGAAACTGCACATATAGAAGACACCTGCAAGGGATATGGAAAAAATAAATAGAGAAATTAGTATCTTTGAATATATATTTATAGAGGGAGAGTTTCTAATGCTGTCGGCAATTTCTGTCAAAGATTTACCTTCAGAAGCATCATTGTTGACTTTCAAACATTTCATGTTTTATTACTGCATTTTCATCATTAACTATGAATGGTGTCCCTGGATGGCCTGCAGGAGCTATGAATCATTCATTATAACTAAAACAAACTATTTTTTTTTTCTTCATTAAAATAAACAAATAGAAAATAGTTTCCAAAAATCAGGACAGCAAAACCTTTATTTTAGGAAATGCTACAAATCAATACTACAAAAAACTCCAAGGTCAGAGAAGGAACCAGAGAGTGGGGAGCTGAGATGAAGACTGTATGTAGGTTTTTTTGTTTTCTCCTCTAGTCTCCTAAATGCCCAAAGAATGTAAATATGATAAAATGCATTATGTAGGCAGGTGCAATTCCAATTTAATAAGTCCACACTAATATTTTGCGGATAAGAGAGCTGCTTCTGTGTGAGAACCAGCTCTGTGGCACTAAACCCATTTGGGAACAGTCTTTCATTTCCCATATTAGTGCAAGACATGAATTTCCATGTGACAGACAAAAAAGATTTACTTCACTGACAAAGGTTCCTATCTCTGTTGGAATTCAGTGAGCTCCAAACATAAGAGAAATATTATAACCCAGCTCACTTGGTTTTATTTATTTGTTAGTGTAACTTGTACCAAGAAGTATAAATAGCCCTTAGTTCCTGGGGAAGTTCATGGCACTGTTTTTGATCAGCCTCACAAGACATTTGCCCTAAATCCCTAAGGGGTTTATTCTTAATACATGAATTCCAGCCCATGAGAGAAACTACGTCTTCAACAGGATCTTCCTTAAATCCAAGTCCCATAAAAATCAGTCTCATTCGGTTCAACATCTAGATGCAGCTTTCAGATAAACACATGAGACAACACAGGCTTGGAAGTGACAGCAACATGGAGATAGCGTGAAGATACCACAGGTAAAGCTGAATCATGGCAAGATTCAGATGTCTGTAGGTATGAAAACCACGACTAACAATTATCTACTGCTTGTCATGCTTAATGGCTGCACCCCAGTGAGTGACAAAATGGAAAGATCCCAAAAGAAATATCGAAAGACGGACTGTTAGAAATTGCTTTAAAGAAGACATACCTGCTACACATTAGGTTGGCTGCACAACTCGGAGTCAACCCGGGTTTCTTGGCCTGTAGGCGACTATCTGTCCACTGGGTCATGCTATGGAAGGTTTGTAAGGTCCTCACCAGTCATATCCCAAAAGAAGTCTGCTGTTTGAGTTCACATTGATTCACAATTGTTATCTCACAGCCTGAATCTGCAACCCAGTTTGCTGAGTATCATTCATTCACACATTTATTTCACTGAATGCTACTTGTCTGAGAAAGGTCTACTCAATGGGAATAAGGACTGCAGATACAGGCTTTAGTGACAAGATGGGGAGGCAGGCAAGTAAATCGAAGTGAAGAAGCTGAACTGGCTCTGTGGGCATATGAAACAATATTTTTCTTTTCTGTGAAGCCTTCCATGAGGTCTTTGCTGGACCTTTCCTGGTCTTTGACCCACTGATGATGTGAGGGATCTCAGGAGGAACCCCTGAGACTGGCGGCCACTGCAACATATTCTGTAGACCAAAAACTCTGAGAAAGGATCTGTTGTATGGCCTTTTGTCTAGATTCCCTTAAGAAATGCTGCATCCAATTATGATACCAAAGTATCCATTGTACTGGGTTTAATATTTCTCAGACTTCCCTAGACTGCAATCATCAACATTAAAATGTTAATATTGAGTCAAGTTCTCTCTTGTTATTTTAAATAGAACTGTTTTTTTAAGTGTAGAAAACAGACTGGGCATCACAGATACTTACCCACTTAGGGTCTGAAATAGCTGTGGTATCTTATTTGTCCTTTTGTGGTCGAAAGACAACTTTCTTTATACAAGTAAGGAGATAATTCATAAAAAAAGAGGAAAAAAATTGTAGCTTCTTTTCCAGGAGCTATCTAGAAGCAGCCTATGCTGACCAGTTCATGGCCAAAATAATAGGTTATGATTGAGACAGGTATGCTGTCTAAAATAGGCTAGTTTGCGTGCATTGCTCTCATCAACCTTAAGCTTTGAGGTGTATTTCTATTTGCTAAACAACCTCCTTAATCATTTTATCTTTTAAATTTTAGCCCAATCTTTAGCATTTTTACATAGTCCAGGGTCATATTCTGCACTCAAATTAATCCCGAAAAGCACATGAGAGCGAAAGGTTGCTGTTAGGTTTAGCAACATAATTGCTTGGCCGTACTTTCGTTAGTTATTTTATATCTGCTATTCTGAAAGTAATTCTAGTTCAGTCCAGCTACATTTAGAAAAAATCAATAGCAGCTTTGACATGCTTACCCTTGCCATGCCATTAGTACAACAGCAGATTTGACCCTGCTGGCTGCATGATATGTCTGTTGCTTAGTGAAACAGAAAGTATGTATCTTGAGAAGATGATTTTGATGAATCAAACAAATAATGTTTCTTGCAGCAAGATTAATTTTGCTAACATCTCATAACTTCTCATTTGGCTTGCCATGTTTGTTTTACAGATTTCCGATGAAGACCAGTTGTGTGCCTTTCACCATCCTTTTCTAGTTAATTAAAAAAAAAAATGGGTTGAATTAGTTTTTTGTTCTTACCATCCAAGTCATGCTCTGAATAGCCTGGAAGCTGTCCTAAGTTGTGCCTTCACTGACAAAAGTAATACATACTTATTGTGTCAACCGGCAGTTCTCCCAATGGAAGAACATAGACACAAAGAATGTCATTTTTTTCTGCAAAGAAGAGCTGGTAAGGTCAAATGTGACCAGAGGTAACAGTGCTGAGTTTTGTAGCTAACTTTTGGGAAGTGCTAAAAATGCCACTTAGCGTTTTCACCACTTTACATTTTAGAACTGAACAACAGTTATAGGTTAATTAGTCCTCTACGGAAAATATTACTTCCCAACTGCTACCTCCCCAGTACTTTTACGGCAGTACACAGTAAATCTCAGATAGCTCTGAGACAGAGTAACAGCTGCACTGAAGATCTGATCTGGGAAAACATGGTGCAAAAAACAGGACATGGAAATGCAAAATGTAACAAACTTTATGCTACAAATCTGAAAGGATTAAATAAATGTTAGCAAATTTTGCAGGGTTTCTTTACCAAAGAATACAAAAAGTGTATCTACTTTGACAGGCAGCTCCATGCTTAGCACAAAAGAGCCTAGCTTGAGACTAATAAGACGATGCATGAAAGGACAATGATTTGTCTACCCCTCACTTGAGAAGTTGTATGGTTTTGCATTTACTTAGCTGCTGTTTAGCCTGGCTTACATTGCCTCCTACATCCTCCTTTGTTCAGCGCATTAGTTGCATGGGTAGTATCTGTGCTGACCTGATGGTGCCAGGCCAGGCAGCTGGTTTCTGTCCAGTGCGCTCCTGCTCTGAATCTACATCTCCTCCGCTTCTGTCCAGGCAGGAGAGGGTCCTCTCTGTTCAAACCAGTTCCTGAAACTGCAATCTATCAGCCATGTAGGCTGATACAACCTGTCTGCAGCACATCCCTAATCACTGCTGCCACGTTTTCCTTTTCTGCCTTCTCCTTCCATCAGCTCTGGCTCCCACTTGCTAGTCCCCTCTCCAGTTTGGGAAACATGGCCTGCGTACTTTCCCTACCCCTTCATTCTCCTTGGCCCCTGCCCACAATGCCTGCAATGCTGACAGGGCAGCACACCCCTGGTCTAAAAGGATGATGGTAGGCTGGTTGCAGCCATCTGCGCTACTTTTATGGAGTTAAATTCACACCATTTATGCATCCTGTCTGTGGGGAAGGGTTCTGTCAATCACGTGACATCATGTCCAAAATTACAGGATACACTTGTGACAGGGCAGGGGCCAGCACAACACGCCTGGGCCACCCCTGTTGCACACGGGGACACCTTTGGCTCTGATCTGAGGATTAGTGTGGGCCAAAGATTCTTCCCTGCTCGATCCTAAGGGTCACCTCAAACCTGTGCCCGAGTAGTCTTGTGCTCCCGCGATGTGAATGTGGCTTCTATTTGTGGGCTTGAACCCATGCTTGAAATGCAGTGTGCACATAATCTTCATCTTCAAATTTATGTCAGCTTTCCAAGTTTGAGGTTTCCCCCACCTCCTCTGAAACATCTAAAAAAACTCCTAAGTACTATAAAAATAATAACTATTCTTAGTTTATTTGGTGCATACACTCCAGAAGAAGTTGCCAGTATTCATGTGCTCAGCTGCTTCTTATTCTCCACAAGATTACTCGCTCTTTGTCCTTGCATACCTAAATATTATTGCTGACCCACTTCTCCTGCATCCTGCAAGAAATGAATCTTATAAAGTGCCTTGTCAGAGTGGAACTGGACAGACATGGAAAACCAGCTGGAAAACATCCAGAATGAATGTGGTGGTAGATTGCTTTTCCAAGGGCTTGGCAGAAGATCCCCCAGGAAAGGGCTGGCAGGACTGTAATGCTTTATGACTGCTCCCTGAGTGCACTTTGTCTCTTGAGCGCTCACTAATTTAAGTTTTATTGGAACTGCAGATGGGGAAATGAGATTTGTGGGGGCTCTCAACCCTTGTCCCTCTGCAGTAATGTAGATTACTAAATGTTGTTCAAATTAGCAGAAATACAGATGAATCCTTTCCTCAACCAGGAAAAAAAAAAAAAAAAGAGAAAGCTTCTCAGAAGTTTGGTTTCAGCAAGAAATGCAAGCCTACTGGACTTGACAGTGTTGAGCCTGATTTGTTTGCAATACCTCGGGCTGAAAGAGCAGATGGGGTAGAAGGCTGGGCACAGACTGAAACCTGCCTGGATTCCTGCTTCTCAATCAGAGCCACCAGCTTCAGCAATGGTGGGATCTTTAAAAACATGAGTGCAAAACGAACTCTGGCACTTCTTACACAGTGTAGCTGTAAGTTTAAGGAATGATGAATCGTTTTATGCAGAGTATGAAAGATGTTTTTCCCTCCAGGTTCAGTTATTCCAAGTCAGATGACTGAGCTACATCAGATGATGAATTTCACAGGAAAATGTTTTTCTTTTCAAAGGTCCTTACTATTAGGAATTCATGGAGGGAATCAAAGCAGCCAGAGATACTAAAAACTAGTCATGCTTCAACTAAAGGGCAGCAGATTGTGACTTCAACTGAAGGGCAGAAGCTGAGAAGAATGGACTCTTATATAGCTTTGGAATTATCTAGATATATTTAGATTTAAATGGCACGAAGGAAGGTTTACTCAGCTCTCTGAGTTGGTTTTTTTTGTGTGCTATCAGTTATAAAGAGGTGAATGCAAGAATCAAAACCTTTCTCAAAATTGTTCCAGCTCTGTCTCTTCCCAACAGCCTGCTTTAACCCTGCATTTTGTAATAGCTTCAGAGTAATTCAAGTCAAAAGAGAAAAAGCTTTATCTTGGGAGAGTGTTTAATTCTGTTGGTTATCTCTAAAATCTGACAGTGGGGAAAGCTGTGAAATGCTCTGAATGTAAACCTCTGGCCACAGTCAAGGTTCTGGAAAAAATGGAGTCCTGCATGAAACTGAGTTTGTTATTGGGACACTCCAGTGCAATTTACACGACCTCCGAAGCCATTTTTGCAAGGGATAGGGTGACCCTGACTAGGAGCTGCTTGACCTGCTGTGCATGTAGAGGAGTCATAATAGTATGTACAACCCACGACTGCAGGGATTAATGCACAGCTGAGAGAGTGTACCCTGGAGGTTCTGTCTGTGATTAAACTGATACCTTAAAAATACAGTGGCTTCTAGGATGTCTGTGGAGGATCAGTCTCCAAACAGTATTATCTCATACGCTTTCAGGTTGCATCTAGCCAAGATATTTACAGGCTATTAGCCACCACACTGAGTGCCACTACTCAACAAATGGAACAATCCTGTACTTACATCACAGTACTTTGGCTATTTTGTATTTTTTAGAGCCCTTAAGTTACCTATTTTCTCTTGGGGTCTGCAGTGCAAGATCAACTGATGATACTCCGTAGCTCTATTGCAGCTGGTATATTCTGTTTTCTCTACTATTTATCTTCTCCTTTTTCTGCTTCCTGGCATGACAGTCACATTTCTACCAAGGAAGATTGCTCAGGACTGTCAGAGTTTTTAATGACACTAAACCAAGAATTTTCAACATGTTTTGGTATTTAGAATTTTTAAAATGTCTTAAATACCCCTTTAGAAATTTCAAGTATGTGGGTTGTTGCAGAGTCTATGTGAATTTACTACTTCTTAGCAACTTTTCATAGAAGCCAGAGAAATAACTGATCGGTACCAACAAACCACAGACCAGAAAAGTTCTAATATGCCTCAGACAGACTGCTCCTTTGAGGTGAGAGATGAAGCTGTCTTAACCACTTCTTCAGTTCTGAATATAACATTCCATTTCTCCAGGATTTTTCATCATAATTAGAATCTTCTTTGTCCGAGGTTGTAGTTTTATACTGCTGTTTTTACATATTCACAAGCCTTGGTTTTGTGTGTTCTTTGTTACCTTAGCAGCAGCAAAGTTCTGTTTAATCTTCCATGAAGAACTGGCATAACAATGAATCATTCTTACCGTGAAATCTTTAGAAACTACCCCCTGTCCCCCATAAATTCACATCTCCAACTCCAGTCTGCACCTCCTGTAAACATGGAAAACTGCTCATAAATCATTTTAACAATGTTTTTAATTTATCACATTTCTTCTGCTTTACTAAATATTTATACCATTTGGTCTTCAAGTCTCTAGAACAGTGCAATCAAAATGGACTTAAAGGTATGGCCTCAGGACATTTACCAGCAGCAGCTGCAGGATGGAGGATGGTGGCCAGTCTTAACCTGTACACCACCTGGAAGTGCAGAATTTCACATGGCAGTATCTGATAGGTTTTACCCTCCACAGAGTATTGGAGTAGTTCTTTGCTTAGGAGCCATGTAAAGTAGGAGGCCGCTCTACAAGCTTTGAAATCTTCAACTTCTCAGTGTAATATTTCTTTTTCTTAACTTTCTGGATTGCTTCCATGACAGAACTAGCTCCTTTGTGTGTATGGAAAGGCTAACAAAAGAGAGGAATGAAAAAGCTGTCTGGATTCTCAGTGCCCATGCTACATCAAAGTTGATACTGAGAAGTTATAGGTGCAAGATTTTTAGCCCAAAATATTATAAATTTGCTTATAAAAAGTTGAGAATTACAAGAAAATTCATTGAAATATACCTTGAGATTGTTAAAAATCTTTTTCAAAGGGTGTTTGAAAGGACACTTTAATTAAGTTGCTGCATTCATGGTCAAGTAGTTGAATGCAGGCAGGAAGCCCCCTGCTCTTTGTTGGTGTCTCTAAATATGTGTGTAATAAGGACGCTGAAGCATTGGCTAGAAGCTGCGTCAAGTGTGATGGATGGAAGATTTCCATGAGCTCTGGCACTTTAGCTCAATTTGGGTCTGTCAACTCTGGCCATGAGTTTAGTTGCTCAGACTCTGTTTTGAAGTTCAAGCTGTAGGAGTCTGCTCACCCAAGGGCAACAGAAACAAAAGGGAGACTCTAAAAACAATGAAAAGAAAAATGTACATTGGCTTGGCTGGCTGGTGATCAACTTGGGGCATTCAAAATGGAATAGTGGGTTTGGAGTCTTCTAAGGGGTGCTGTTTTTATTTGGTTTTACCTTTCCTACCACCTCTTTTTTTCCCCATAGCTTTTGAGAATTTATGCAGCTCAGTAACACTTTCAAGTGAACTGAAATGAAAGTTGTTTGTTTTCCAGATGGGGACAGAGACTAGATTTGTGGCTTTTGGAGCTGAAAAAGTAGCGGAGTCTTACAAGGAGAGGAAACAACCTTAAAAATACCTTAGTTACAGTTTTTACAGTCCCATTAAAATTTCTTAGTTTTCTTATTTACATCTCATGCTCACTGCCATTGCCATATGTTTTCTCTAGGTTACTGGTTATGTGTCAAGGCTGTCTCTGAGAGGTAGGGGCATCCTCTTTTTCTGTTTAGTGACAGTTAAAGATGTTGAGCACCCTTCAGAATCAGACTCTGCTATATTTTTTTCTGTTTTTCTGTATTTAAGAAATATATTAGAAGGCAGGAGTTATTAATGTTATAATTTAATTCTATATATTAATGATGTGAGAGAATCAAATACAGTCAACTGCAGTGAGTTGCCCTGATTCTATTTGTTTCATATAATAACAGTATGGCCAAACTAGAATATTAAAACCAGTATTTTATAGTAGGGAGTAAACAGAGAAGTAATCGGTAGTAAACGTCTCCACCTTTTTTAAGAAAATTTAGGGAAAGATATGAAAATATGTTGTCAGAAATAATCCTGCACTTTGAAGGAAATTCATTGAGTAAGGTAATGGGCATTTTCCAGCAAATTCCTATATTACTCACCTATCACAGGGTTTTAACAAGTTGCTCGGAGTTACCTTACAAACCAACATAAAAAAAGTTTGCCTCCTTTGTTCCTTTTGCTGGTCATTCAGCAGTGATTAACCAGTAAACACTTGTTGGTCACTAGTTTGTGTTTCCCATAGTAGGAGTTGTTCTCAAATGCAGACGGGAGCACTGAAGCCAGAAAATCTTAACCTTTGTACCCAAGTTTACTCCGATGAAGTTTACTTTGTTTTCAACAAGCACTCTCATGAAAGCAAAGTAATGCATAGTTATAAATCTTTGCAAGACTGGTATCTGAATTCCCATTACAGGATTGGACTTTACGTTGCTGATATTGAGCTCACTCCAGAGGACACTGAAGTCAGTGGAAAGACTCCCAATGAGTTCCACAAGATATAAATCAAGCTCAAAATGGACACTGAGCACCTTGATTATTTTTTATGGCTCTTGCTAGCTACCTTCCACGAGACCTGCAGGATTTCAAAAGAAATGACCTATATTAAAATTTAAAGAAAGCTTTAAGGACATATTTGGCAGTGAGTCGAGGTCTGTGCTTAGTCTGGATGGTGGAAGTTCACTGAGGCTGGTGGCGATGCAGAGGTGTGAAGGAGGCTGACACCACACACTTCACCATCGGGGTAAAACAGTGGGAATGGAGAGTTCGGTCGGAGGGAACGAGTAACCATCTGGCTGCGTGTAGGGAAGTAAGAGGATGAGGGTTACAACTGTAGTAGTGTGTCTAAGGCTGCCAGCTACGTGATTCTGAGTCTTTATTTAAAGACAGGCCGCATCCTCACAGACTCAAAAGCTGATGAGGGCTGTAGGGATTCCCCTCAGTCACTTGCAGATGAGCTGACTGATGAAGGGTTATTTGGGTTTATCTGCTTATCGTGTTGATTAATAACATCTGTTCCACAGCTGACCGTATTCAGAACTGCACATCTATACCAGGGAGTGAAAATAGACAGTGCTGTTTAGCTCCTTTGAGATGTATGGGGTAGGAGAGCCCTCTCGCCCAGCGGCCTACCTCCCTTGTGTTGTCCCTTTTGCCTGCCCTGACAGGAACGCGCCTGTGTGGTCTGTCCAGAACAACGCCATTTTCCACCCCTTTGCCACTGTAAATGGTGGCCAGCAGGGCTGGACTGGGGCCCGGCAGAGCAGAGATGGTGGCTCTGCATGAGGCAGGAGTGCCGGGAGCAGCCAGCCAGGCAGGCCGAGCCGTCAGGGAGAAGCAGCCTTGATGGCGGACGGGGTGAATTAGCGCCGTGTTCGCCGGACGCTGGGGCCACTTTGACCTGCGGGCAGCGCACCTGGAGGGTGGCAGAAGCCTCTCAAAGGCGAATGGTGGCACTCGACAGGCCTGGGCGGTTGCGGGGCAAGGCCGCCTGGAGCACGCAGGCTGCCAGCTTGGCTCGGTTTTCCCGGTGAACCACGACGAACAGCGAGCTGCCCCCCGCCCGGGGAGAACTACAGCGCCCGGCGGCCCCTGCGCGCCGCCCCCCCCTTTCCCGCCTCTCGCCGTTATCGCCTGCCTCCTGTCAGCGAGGAGCCGGACCCGGCTCGCCCGAGAGCGGCTGCCGCTGCGCGGAAGGGGGGTGCTGAGGGTGGCGGG